>BMAV01007974.1:0-77833 GCA_019973955.1 Trichonephila inaurata madagascariensis
GATCAAAGTGCAAATCTTTTAGATCTGTATTTACCCGTACACAAATCAATTTTTTGTACGCAACTATTTCCCATTGATACCCACAATCCTCCTTAAAAGCAATTGACTTTATAATAATTTTTTGCGGATATCTGTTGAAAGTATATGAGCTGTAAAACAATTATTTTTTTTTATTAACAGCTGAACATTCATCTTGAAAAGTGCATACATTGAAGACATTTTCTTTAATTCATTCTTTTACTTTTGAAGGAAAACTCAAAAACTGTAATAAAATTGTTTTTAAGTCGCTGACTTATTAATGTAAGGGTCACAGTTAATAAGTTGTGATTCTTTATTTTAAGGTTTATTAAATGAAATCTCTTAAAAAATACACATTAAATTTTTATAGGGCTTACAATTAATTTTAAAAAAATATGCATCAGTGGAATTTAAAAAAATATTTATGTATATTTTCTTAATAATGATGAAACAACTTATAAAAAAATGTTTCAATGATTAGGTTTCATGCGTGAAGTTTTTTATATTGTTATAATACTGGTTAATCGATTGTCAGGTCTTTAATAGAATTAGGATATCAACCCAAGACCCTATTTAAACATACTCGATGATCTACTCGGAACTATCATCACACAGATTTAATGGCTGTTTATACAGGGTGATTCGCTACCTGACCGACAAACTGGTAGAATGTGTAGAGGGTACAGAGACGACTTAAAATCACTAGGGATCCAGGGTTGCAAACGCTGCAGTTGCGAGCTATAATGCAAAGAAGAGGGAATATAGCAGAAACAACAACACATTAATGGGACAGAAAACATATTATTGAAAAATTGTACTACAACAGGTATTCAAAAATACGACCAGAAATTGTCTGGGCAGGCCTGACAGTGGCGCTGCACGAAATTCCTTACGTTCTGGAAGATTCCTGGCATGTCACGTATCCTCCCGGCGGCTACAGATATTCGAGCGATGTCTTCGACTGAAGAAACAGGGCTTCGTTCCCAAAAGAACTAGGTTTTTCCACGTAACCTACTGTTTACGTTTGCGAAGGTCGTATGATGTGGAACACACTTGTTCGGGTAACTTTCCTGGTACAACCGCCAAGCAGCGTGCCCGTTACACTTCACATCTCTATACATTATCAGCATGTCAGCAGTTTCTCGTTTGAATACGAGTTCATCCTACTACCTAGGGAAAACGGATCGCCAAAGACGAATTCCAGCAGGATTGGTGCTGGAAGTTCTTCCATTCAGCTCCCTCTACCACGACTGCCTAGAGAAATCTCCCAGAACGTCAGGAATTCCATGCAGTGTCTCTGTCAGACTTTCCAGATGACTTCTGATCGTAATTTCAAGCAGCTGTTGCAATACAACCGTTTAATAAAATGTTTTCTGTCGCATTAATGTGTTGTTGTTTCTGTGTCTTCTTCTTTGCACCATAGCTCACAACTACGGCATTTGCGCCCCCCCCCCCGCATTCCTATGCGATTTCGAGTCGTCTTTATAATCCCTACACACCCTGCAAGTCTGTAGGTATGGTAGCAAATCGTCCTGTTTAAGCAGTTAAAATGTTAATCCTGTGAAAGAAAATGGGATGAAGAAGAAAATCGTACACCCATTAAATTAAAAAGACTTTTTTTTTTCCTTTCCAAAATAGGAACTAATTGAAAATTAAGTCATAGCATGAGTTTTCAAGACGCTCATGAAACTAACCTCACTCTCAATATAAGCCCAAGTTAAGATTATCAATCAAACATTACCGAATGACCAATCGAAATTTGGGATTCTTCACCAGCACGCAGGGCCGATCCTAGAATGTCGGCCGCCCACGTGCGAAAACCTAATGTGCCGCCCCTCTAGAGAATTTTTCATATTTTGTCTAATACTTATATGTTTAATTACTTATTATAATACCTGCATATTTTCTTAATTATTGTAATACTTATATATTTAATTATTTATTGCAATACATATATATGTAATTACTTATTGCAATACATATATATTTAATTACTTATTACGACACTTATATATTTAATTTCTGATTTTACAATACTTATATATATAATTACTTATTTAATACTTATATATTGAGGTTATAACCTCATCTACCTGCCTAAGAGTAAAAAGTAAAACATTAATAAAATGTAATTAAAATTTGAAGAGCAAAACTTTATTTTTTGATCAGCTAATGGGCTATGTTCTCGACAAAATATTTTAACAAAATAACAAACAAGCAAAAATATTACCTTTGAAATAAAAAAAAATATTTTATAATTAGAAAAGCAAAACAACAGTATTTACTCAGAAAATAAAATTTAATAAAAAAGTACTGAAGTATACATATACGTATATATATATAAAAGTTAAATCTCGCTTTTTTCGAAAATTATTTTTTATATAATTTAATGTTAAGTCATTAAAATTTTCTGGCTTCTGCAGCATCAATTTGTAAAATTTTTAATTTAATTACTTTTTTGTTCTAAAAAATGTGTGATATTGTCCTTCTTTTTTTTTCTTTTTTTTGATTTATCCTTCCTTTTGGTGAGTATTCCTAAAATCCTAGAAAAATCTCTATAAAAGTAAATGTAAATCAGTCTTCACAAAGATTACCAATTAATTTTTTTAAAAAGACTAATTTTCTGGTTCTGAGAAAAAATTTGTAGTAATTTTGGTGAAATCAATTTTTATAGAGATATCGGATTAAAAAGTAATTTTGTCATTTTCTGAATGCCTTCTTTTTTTTTTTTTCCTTCTTTTGTGTGTAGTATTCCTAAAAACTCCTAGAAAAAAATTATAAAATATAAACCTTACCATCAGTAGGGCTGACACATCTAATAACAAACTTAATTTGTTCTATGAGACTAATATCTGGTGTAGAGTCAAAAAATTGAGTGTAATATTATGCTTTTTTGACAATGCTTGCTATCTCATTACGAATAGATTTGGCTAAAATAGTAATTATTTCATTTTGAAAATGCTACTCTTAGTAGTGCGGAATACGAGTTTTGTTATTTTTGCATTTACTGACATTATTAATGTGTTCTTAAATAATTGGATCAGATTTGGACAATACTTAATGTATCCGACTACGTTCGGAACCGAGATTTTGCAAAAGCGTATAAATGGGTAATATTTATGATATTTAGTGTCACTTAGATTAGAAAATGTTTATAAAACTGTTTTAAGAATAGTATTACAATAAAAATTATTTAAGACAATATTTTGACAAAAATGAACATAGAATGACCATTTTCAAAAAGTTCTCCTTTTGGAAAATCTTTATTTATAATATTTTGCCTGTTATAGCTCAGACCTGTACAGAGGCTCAACTAGAATTTTTGAAATGCATAACTTAGAAGTCGGTTTTTTCCATGTCTTAAGAAAAACAAGAGGAAACATTTTAAAAAAAAACGCCGATATTATTTCAAATGGTTGTAACTCTGAAAAATAATTGAATTTTTCAAAAAACATAGTTGAGCCTCTGTACAGAGGTCTGAGCTTTTACAGGCAGAATATTATTATAATAAAACTTTTTTCACAAAGGAAACATTTGGAAAAAAAGGGTTTTCTAAGTTAATTTTTGCCAAATATTCATTTTAAATACTTTTGTCAAATTCCTTAAAACCTTTTATACATGTATTCTAATCTAAGTGACACTAAATATAATGATAATTATCCATTTTTGCGCCTTTTTAAAATCACGATTCCGAACATAGTCGGATACCTTAAACTGTCTTTAAAAAATTACCATTACCTCAACTTCGCACTAGTTCTGAATTCCAAATTTGACTTGCTAAAAATTGAACTTCAGCAATCATTCTTTCATTGATGGTGCTCCATCTCGCAAAACTGTGTTTAAATTACTATGGTTGATCTTTGCTCGAAGCCCCAAACACCTACGTCCTCAGGAACGTTACAAAGTACGTATAAGGCTTAACAGGATACGAAAATTGGAGAATTTTATTTTAATTTTCAATTTTAAAGTTTTCACGATATTTTTTATTGTATACTTGTGGAACACAAAACCCCCTAAATGTTTGCTTTCTATAAGTACACTCTGCTTACTATGAAGGATATTAAAAAAAAAGAATTAAGAAAAGAATAAAGAATTTTAAAAAGAATTTAAAAAGAAAAAAATTAAAAGAATTTTTCTCATACTTACAAAAACTTTTCATGTTCATACCTCTTTTTCAAACGGATGAGGATTGTGTGTGTGTGTGTAATATATAAATTTAACATTTTAACCATCAATGGTGCAGTGGCGCACACACAAGGGTGGGGTCCTGGGGGGCCGGACCCCCAAAACCCCTTGATTTTTTCCGATTAATTATAATTCTAAGTATATAGTATTTCGTAGTAAATTTAACTATGTATTTGTTATTAATGATTAATTTTATTAATTAATGCTAATTATTTATTCAATAATTTAATTTTTTATTGTGTTTTGTTCCCGAAAATCGACAAAATCAAAGGACATGATACAAGATTGGTGAACTTTCGACCTGGACCCCCCTTAAAAAATTCCCGGGCCCTACGCAATGGTCACAGAAACACGGGGTTTTTTTGGGGGGGAAATTTTCCTTTTCATTTCTTCTCAAGCAACAAATTGCTTGCTTCCCAACCCCCTTTCTTTTTTAACTTTTAAAGAATCTAAATTCCTACCTTCAATGACAAATTCCTCCCCTCCCCAAAAAAAATTTGGATGAGGTTTTCAGTACATGGACAACTACATCTCAAAAAAACACATAGCCTAATTCTCATTAAAAGAAGGACGCGGTAGCCGAGTGGTATAGGTATCGGACCGGGGCGCCGTCAGGCCCACAAATACCCCCCAAAAACCCCCTTTAGGGGCGCGATGCACGTTAAATCGTCAAAGGAAACGTCCCCCCGGGGTGTGGTGTGGGTAGTTGGGAGAGGGGGTGCCAGCTCGGTGTCGCCCACGTCCTTGACCATGGTTCAATTAGTGGTCCGTCGCCAAAGCCCCCGTTTTGCTAAACAGTGGGCGTTAATATTCAATCAATCTCATTATAAGAACTAAAAAATATTTTCAAATCAAAGATATAGAAAGAAGAAAATATCAGTGCCCATACAGCGTCCGGGAAAACCAGTCGTTGCCAGTTTTCGGTAGTCCTTACTGTATATGGGAAAACCAGGGATATAACATGTTATTTTATATACATCAAATTGGTGATTTCCTTAGGAAAAGTCTCAACCAACACTCATAGTGTGACGGGGCTTTAAGCGACTTTCAACACTTAATCCTCTTGGGGAATCTTTGGGACAGCAATCGCGTTTATTTCACATCCCTCCCTCTCAAGAAGAAACCATGAGATGTAAATTAGTAAGTGTATATAAAGTTAGAGTTTAATAATCATAGATCAGAAGGAGCGGAGCCGCTGAAAGCAGAGTTACTATGGTAAGAATTAGAATTACGCATCGTGACCAAAGGACGGATTTTAGCTACTAAATTAGTGAATTTAGAATTAGAAGGATTGATTAAAATTAATCTATTTGGACGCTTATTCACGTATAGCCGTTGCTTTCTTTATATCACTCCAAGGGTTCCCTTAATAGATTACTTGTTCTGGAATATTATCTTTAATAATAATAAATTAGATTTATCATGGAGAATCTTGGTCGATCACCGTTACCTCCTATAGCTTTAGGTAGACAAGATGATGAGGAAGCGAAACGACTTCAGGGGTAAGATCATTACAATAGTACAGTATTTCTCTTATAAAAAGATTGGATAGAACCGTACCAATCATAGATACGAGTATTCAAGAAAAGTGAAATAGTGAAAAAAGACATGTTTTGAGTAAAATGCGTGTATTTAAAAAATATATTAAAAATGTGTGTACTGTGATTACTTCATTTAAGAGGATTCTATTCTCTGTTTTGATGATCCTTCATCTTCTTTCAAGAAACCTACGTTTTTTTTCTTAAAATTTCTTATGCAAATATGTTAAGAACATAAGTGAAGTGTTTTTCTAGTTTTGTACATAAGGGCATTCTTAAGTATGGCCGGCTCTTGTAGTAATATATTAACAATCACAATCGTAATTGAAATAGATTTAACTAACGTATAATTTAATATTATAGTAAAGTTTTTACTTCATGTGTGAGCTCTCAAGTACTACTTATATTACTTCCCACTTCTGTAATATTAATTACTACAACAAAAAAAATAGTTTTTTTCGAAATAAAATATTGACGACATTTTTAAATATAGAATTCCATTTATTTCAAAATAAGTTCAAAGCATTAGAAATCGATTACTTCTATTTATTCGTTATGGTGGTATTTATAATTCTTTGAGATTATATATTTATGTATACTATCCGTTACCTACCCACTTTGCTGAGTATTTAATAATATTATATAAATACACATTGTTTTTTAAGTTACTGAGGTAACTAAATCCTAACATCAAGCCTTCATTTATGTTCAAAAACATTCTTATAGCCAATTGCCTTTTCATTTAAAAAGGACAAGAGTTGAACAAGAAACATACTTGCCAAGTTTAAAGTCTATTGATCCAATATCTCAAATATGGTAAGTTTTGTCTATAACGAATCCAGGAGTTGATTTCCACAAAATCCATTTTTAGCAGATCTGTGCTCAGTAAAAAAAACATACCTGCCAGATTTCAAATCAATGGGTGATCTAAAAGTTAAAAAACAAGAATTTTTTTTCTATTACGCTTTCGTAAACACTCTCCCCTATCCTTGGAAATCGATTTCGTCAAATCCCGTTCATAGCGGATCTCTATTCATTGAAAGAAACAGGCCTGCCAAATATCGCGTCTGTAGTGAAATATTTCATAAACTGGTATCTTTGTCTATAACACCCCCGCAACTCCCCATGGGAATCGATTTTCACAAAACCTGTTCTTATTGAATATCTACTCAACAGAAGAAACATTCCTACCAAATTTCAAGTCCATCCGCCTTGTAGTTTCGAAAAATCTTGTGATAAGGGAGTCGCTCTTTTCTTCTATATATATATATGGATTAAGCATATTCACACAAAATATTTAATGAAACTTTATTCTAAAAATGAAAGAGAACAAAAATGAAAAAAAAAACATATACAAAAAATATGTTTCCTTATAGTTAATATTTATAACTTTACATCCGAATGAAACATTAAATATAACAGTGACTTTACAAAATAAACAGATTGGTTAAAGGAAAATGGCAATGAATGCAGATATAAGAAGAGTAATAAGTGATAAATAATAAGTTGAGCTGGAGCTGCGATAGTTGTAAGGTCCATCCGCACTGGTCCTTATCATGGGTTCCACGTGTTCCCATGTTCCATTATTGGGTAGAGGGTCTATCTTTAGAATGTGACACATGATGTTGTATAAGTCGATTATATCTACCGGTTTCGTTGTCACACCGCTTCGGAAATCTGAAAGAATAAAATTGAAAATGAATCTTATCGGGAAATGAACATTGTGCAATCAAAAAAATACTACTGTGACAATTAAATAACCGGACTAGTCTTAAAAGTTAGTTTTATTGAAAACAATATACAAATACCTTTTAATCCCCTTCCCTATCAATACATAGCTGTATACGAGTTTTCCACCGTTCAAAGTGGTGCTGCTGCTCATTAGGTGTCACCATCTTCAGTAAATGTGCCATGTTTACCTTACCACTCCTACAGACTGAAAATGTGTTCTTATAAATCATTTTTCCCTTTATGAAGCATGTAGCAGTCGCATGGTGCGATATCTGGTGAGGACGGTGGATGCTCGAGCACTATAATGCGTTTGTACGCCAAGAACTGTTTTACAGAGAGCACAATGTGTGCCGAGGCGTTGTCGTAGTGTAAAATCTACGTGTTCTTGTTCTGCAGATCTGGCCTTTTCTTCCTTGCTCTTTCTCTAAACTTCCTAAGGACCTCAATGTAGTTCTGCTGTTTTACCGTTTGGCCTCAAGGTACCCATTCAATCATGATGATTTCATTAATATCGGGCAAAACCGATGAGCATCACCTGTTCTTGATGTCACAGACCAACAAGAACGTTCATCATCTTCAGTAACCTCCCGACTTCAGAAAATCATTTGGGCTATTGAAAAACTTGACTTTGAGATGTGCAATTATCTCCAAACAGTCCTTTTTAACAGTTTAAAACATTCATCAGGATTTTTTTTTTAATAAATTTCTCGAGGAATTTCAAATTTATGCGCAGCTTGATTCTTACGCTTATCATGATCGCGACACTTCGACACAAAATATTTCTAAAACAAGAATAAAAAAACAAATCGAACTAGATAGAGCAGTGGTCTTTGGACTTTTCCAACTCACGAAACCCCTAAAACAAGAACGTGTTTTCGTAAAACCCCAAGAGCTAGAAAGTATTTGCGTGTGAACCCTATTCCACACACACACTTAGAAAAATGTATCTTAAAATAATACTTAAAATAGATTAACAATGGATCAATGTAAAGGTAATTATATAAAACAAAGCATTGCATTTAAAATTTAAAAAATTTTGATCTACTTTTAATTTAATTTACTCATTAATAACATTATTCTGTGTTTCAAGTGTCACCTACCCATACATTATGTTTAGTAACTGGGATATGTGAACGCGATTGTCATCACTGCTGAGATTGAATCTGGATTCATCGCTAAAGACGACATGGTTTCATTCCGCTGCAGTCCAGTTTCCTCGTGCGCGGCACCACTCCAAACGGAGACGTCGATGGGTGGGCGTCAGGACAGCACACGCAATGGGCACCACGATCCCAAATGTCCTTCGGCCAGGAGCATTCGTATGGTTCGAGAAGACACAGGATCCCCTAGTGAAGGTGTTACCTGTGCCTGGATAGCGGCCGATAAAACACTTGGCTGTACGCGTGCATCTCTTACGATGTTGCGGTATTCTCGACGACTGGTCTGACGAGGGTGTCCTGAGCTATCTCTCGGATCTGCTGGTCCCAACACCTCCTCACAACACAATCAGAGTGGCCTAATTGACGAGCTACTCTCCTAACTGACCACCCAGCTTCCACCCTTGTCGATGATTTTCCCCCCCTCTCCAAACTACGACAGCTGCTCATATTGCCTTCGAAAACGGCGTAATGGCATGTGTACCTCAGCTCTTCCTTTGTAAACGATTCAGCACACTCAAACAAGCTTTGGTTACCTGTTTTATACTCCACAAAGAACGACGTTAAACGCCCTCTACCGGCTATACGTAATGCGCAATCACGCTGCACTTCTAATCATTTGCATATCTCCCAAGTTCCGTTACAATCAAGCAATTATTTCTTGGTGCGCTAATTTTTTTGTTCATGAGTGTATATTCCATTCTCACCGCTTCACATCAAGTCTAACGGTTAGCACATGTGCAGTCCAGAAATTTGATTGTTACACCTTGTATAGTAACAAAAGCAATGCTATGTTTTATATTTCTTATTAGGTTGTGTGCAAAAGAAGAATATGTGTTTATATTACCTGGACCAGTAGCTAGGAATATTGCACGCATGTCTGGGCTTACATTAACATCATAGCCATGTTCCCCGTAGTAGTTCGAAAATAAAGTATCACCGATTCTTTTTTTAGGATCAGAGAGCTATTTTTGAAGAAAAAAAAATTACAGTTAGTCTAGAAATTTAAAAAGAAAAATCAAAGATAAAACACATACATAATGAAGTATAGAATCATATAAATATTTCTGTAATAAGATATTGGGCATTTTCTCTTTTTAAAAGAAGGAACATATATGTGTGTTTAAAAGATGAAAAATATATAATTTTAAATGTAATCTATTTTTTAATTTATTTTTTAGAAAAAAAAAATTGTACATAATTTTGAAATTTAAAAAGAAAAAGAAATCATTTAATATTTCAATTTTGTATAATTTATTATTGTGTGTTTTGTGAAGCAGAAAAAAAAACTAAAACAAATTAGATAATGTTAAGAACATAACCAGTTTATAAAATTAACAGAGTTGAAATATTTCATTAATTAACTTTAATCGCGTTTATTTATCTTATTTATAATTAGTTTCAATATAATTTGTGCTGCAAAATAAAATTAAAACTCTTTGCACTTAAAATATAATTTAATATATCTGTGTTGAAAGAAATTAAATTTTTGGAGATGCATAATTAATTAAGTACTTGAAAGTTTTTAATTTAGAATCATGAATTTTATCTCTAAGCTAATTAATTAATACGGTGTATTTATAATCCCATAACAAGCAGTTATTCAGCGGAAAATAATGGCAAAAACTAAGTTATGTTAAATGTAAACAGTATAATAAACCATAGAATAATAAAAGAATCGATATATATACCGTAATTAAAATAAATAATTACCTAGCGTAAAAATCAACCATATTAATAATAATTAAACTAAAACTTTCGTCCATTTAAAAATAAACAAATAAAAAATCAAATTAGTCAAAACAATACTTTGCAGACGTAATTTTGGAATAATTTTTGTTCTTATGAAAAAGGCGCGAAACTTTTAAATACAGACGATTCACTTAAAGCTGTATCATCTCGTTTAACAGAAAGGAAAAAATTTAATGAGGAAAACCAAATAATTTAAATACTGAAATAAAGTAAAAATTTCATTATTTCAGTAATTCAAATTTTCATAAAATATTAAAAATTGATGCAAAAATCTCGACATATTTTTAAATTTTGAAATACATTTCCTTTACCTATTATTAATCGTGATTTAAAAGTTATTACAATCTCATTTCAAATTCGACATCGAATTATCCAAAACTAAAATAGGTGGAAGAAAATGTACAATAAATGAGTTGGTACTATTGCCCAAGCCTCAAGATTTTTTTATATATCGTCTGCTCATTTTTTAAATTCAATATTCGATTTGATTTGAATTATTTCGTTTGCTTTACATAGGCGAACTCGCGAGGGAAATAAAAGAATTGTATTTTGTTTGGATTTAATAAAGTTTGTATTCCATTTGTCATTTCTGTTACAATTTTATACCAGCTTCGACAGTACAAGCATTAGCCAAGAAACGTAAGTACTAAAAAATTTACATTTTTTCTATAAAAAAAAAAAATTTCGACTGATGATTATAGCATTTAATATTCTTAAACTATTGTCTAAGGGTCATTTTTATTTCCTGAATGTAATGAACTACGAAAATTCTACTTTTTAGTACCCAAATCTAGACTATTTTTATGCAGTAAAATGTGTTCGAAAGAGCACAAAAAATATGAAGGATTCTCTGAGATTAATTTTTCTTCTGCTTAAAGAAAATAGTTTTACATCTATTTTAACACAACTTATTTGTAAATTTATTATTATTTTTTTTTTTTATTTTTTTAAAAAATGTATAAAACATATTTTCAAGTATCATAAAAACAGTTTATAGTTCCAGAAAAACTATGTTTTATTATTCCATTATTATTATTATTATTATGTCATTATTATTGTTATTATGTCATTATTTTATTTTATTTTCTCATTATTATTATTATTATTTTATTTCATTTATTTATTTGCTTTTTCGAATGTACTCTTTTTGCATTCAAATCCATACATTGATCCAAGTTTGAGGCGGATATTAGAATTTTCTTAGAATTAACATAACATTTACGAATTCAAAATGGTCGATAGTCGACAGTCTTACGCAGAATGGTATGATTACATACTTCATTCTTCTGCACGATATTTAAAAAGGTATATTAGTGCTGTTTGAACAGGCATCATCAAAACAAATGTATTTAAATTGGCGAATTTGCTTATGGCTTATTCTTTAAATTGTATTTTGAAAATTCATATTAGAATTGACTCATTTAAATGCTTTTAATGTATAGCTATTGAAGTTTCATTTCATTTGAAATTAATATGTAACACCACTGAAACTTATCTTCCTTGCCTCTGTTTTGATATTTGAAAAGCCCGTTTGATGCTTCCGTTAAAAAAGTCGATCAAATCGAGGTGATATAACCGTATTGCTCAAACCGTTCACAAAATGTTACCTGAATTTAGAACTTACCGCTTTGACAAAGAAGGCTTCGTCGCATTCAAGGACAATTGGTCCAAGTCTTTTAGCATTTCTTATGTGGTAAGAATCTGGAATATCTTTTCTTCTGTATATGTGAAGACCAGTGATATTGTCAGCTTTTAGAGCATTATACAACTGTAGGGAGAGAAATTATTAGAATTTGAATGTAATTTTGGTAATGTTGAGAAAAAATTTCGGGTTTTTTTTTTAATTATTTTTTAGTTAATCAAAACTGAGTACCTTTTCTTCTTTTCCATCCATGGGAACTAAGGAATCAATAGGACCAGCGTTTACTTGATATTTTATGTCTGCTGCATACTTCTCGAGGCTAATAAAAGTAGTGTTTCTTACATCCGCCATGCCGTGGTCGGATAGCACCATTATATTTACCTAGAAGAAAGTAATCTTTATAATCAATTTTGATTCTGAATTATCAATTATTTTCTTTCCTTTTTTTTATGAATTAAAGTTTTACAAAAAAAATATCTTATTGTTCATTACGTTATATTTTAAGCCATCAGAATATATTAGAAATTATTGGTAAACACTATAAATAAATGTTACTTAGAAGATTAATATTTTTATCACAAATAATAAATTGCAAATGAATTATATATATAATAACCCTCTCGTTTTTTCATTATTTGCTTACCTCATTTGTTAATTTTGCCTTGATTAAAGCTTTCTGCATGTGATCTATTACTTCATCAACGTACATAATGGAGTTCTTGAATTCTGGAGAATCCATGCTCGTGTAATGACCTAGAAGAATATTTAAAATCTACAGCTTCTAAATGAAAAAAAAATTTTGATGTCAAGTAATGATATTGTATAACGTGATCAATTGAGATTTTAGTTAATTTTAAATTCAATTTCCTTTAAAATAAACGTATTACTTATCGAAAAAAAGTTAAAAGGTATAGTTCTTTGGGAAATTTAATAATTCTGTTAGTTAATTTTCCTTCAAATATAATTTTATTCCTTAATTTCAATATATTTGAATGTAATTAATTATTTCCCATTTATAGACTTTTATCTTACTTTTTTTTTTATTTATTTATTTATTTTCCCAAAAAAAATATGATTATTCTTATCTTACATTGCAAACGAGTAATTCATTATATATATAACAAATAGTATAATAACTTAAAAATTTTAAAAATAACTTTTTAAAGGTTTTTTAACTATGCAAATTGTATTTAAAGTTGGAAATTATTTGAAAAATAGTTACCTTATATATGATTCAGTATACAAAAGCTCTTTTATTTTGAATCCTGATTTACTAGACTGAGGTTTAAAACTACACTAGGAAGCAAAACTTAAACAATTTTTTGATTTCGTGATAGCTCTGCAAAAAGGTCTGTAGGGTGACTTGAAATGTATACTACAGATACATAATGTAGTAATTAAAGGATGAAAAAAGCACAGCTGTAACGAGTACTATTGGGTTTTTCTACTAATCCTGTTGAGGAAAACATTCCTTGTGATTTTAGTTTAAAAACCACTTTCCGTAGAGATGACTTGATTTTATACAAATGTAACTGCTACTTAAGAGTCTGTCGTTGAATACGTAAGAGTTAATGGTTAATCGTTGATCGTTAAGCGTGAAATCCCAGTATTAGAAACGGTGAACAGCGACTGGATGGTCGCACGTCTTGAGACTAATAGTTGACGTAGAATCCACCAAGAATTGTGGAAGTAAACTACATAGGAGCTGACCGAGCTATCAGGTTTCGAGAAGGATCATAACAAGGAGCTTCATCTCCAGATAAGTGCTTTCAATAATCCAGTGTGTACCTGATTAAGGGTTAGGATTTCAGATTGCTCCCGTATTTAAATTATAAAATTGTACATTTCATAAAGTGCTAAAGATAGAATAAAAGTAGCTATTTTTAAGATCATGTCTGCTTCCTCGAACCATCTTGTACCTGTAACCTTCGAGACGCGACACAGTTCTAAAAAAATTAATAAAACACATGCAGCATGGAAAGAAGCAGAAAAACTCTTCTGACAAAATGGTGCTATTAAAAAACGTTGTCTGCGCAAAAGGGAGAACAACAAACAAAAGTTTCTTTTGAAGGGATATGATCTCCCCAAACTACAATGATTGTATGGCATTGTTTACTTACACTCAATCAGATTATTTAATAGTTCTTTTTTAAAGTGTATTTTATTCATATTTTTTATTAATAAGGATACTTTTTACACAGATTTCATGATGTAAAACACGTACATTTTCCATTTATTTAAATAGAAACCAACCAAAAAAAATTGAACACATACCTGCCCAATCAACGCCAGAATAGTATATCATCGCCAAATCTAAGCGATCATACTTGAGTGTCACCGATGGCTTAAACATTTCTACAATGTCATTCACTCGTTCTATCATGTCTCGCTTGCCTTCTTCGGAGGGTGGGTCGTATCTATGCCTCTCGCATATTTGAGGAATGTATCCGTGGATTTTCACCTCGCAACCAGCCCACCAGTAAAGAGCAGATCTCAAATTATTCTTCTCTGCTGTGATCCATATAGGTTCGGCCGCTTGCCACCATCTATGATCTGTACTATTCAGAGTAGGTACCATCGTGAAGAAAGTATTGGTTTTTTTGTCCCACAACATGTTATCCACAAAGCCATGGTTCTCGGGGTACAGACCTACAAGAGAAATGTTAATTAATATAAAGAACCGAAAATTAAAGATACAATTCGTGAAGATGGAATCCTTGTCTATGAAAAGTTTAGGTACTATACAGATTTCTCTCTCTCTTTCTTTCTTTTTTTTTTCTTTTTCAATTCCTACTATTAGCTCATACTCTATTTATTTATTTATCTTGGTGAAATTTTCAATCGTTAATAAAATACATTTTAAAGCGCTCGATTGAGCTGAAATTTTATATACGTGATTACTTTGGATGACAATACAATAATTTAACTATAATTAATAAAAATTAATTGATTAAAACTAATTATTTAAAGAATTACAAATACACACACAGAGTCAAGTTGGCATCCTTTTTGATGACCCTTTTGGCTACTTGTGTCAAAACTTAAAAAGGTTTTTTTCTCACGTTTTAAAGCATTTAGTTGAACTGAAATTTTACATACACGATTGTTTTGGATGACAATACGATACTTTAATGATAATTAATAAAAATTAATTACCACTTAATGTTGTGATTCTGCCATATGTATATGCATATTTATATTAATTGTAACTACTTAATAAAAAGTAGCTAAAATAAAAATTTTCTTTGTTGACCTAAGTAGAAATTGATTTAAAAAATTTTTTTTTATTACTTGTTTTTTTACGTAAGAGAGTCAGGTTGCTAAA
The DNA here is from genome assembly GCA_019973955.1 of Trichonephila inaurata madagascariensis. Taxonomy (NCBI): domain Eukaryota; kingdom Metazoa; phylum Arthropoda; class Arachnida; order Araneae; family Nephilidae; genus Trichonephila; species Trichonephila inaurata. Next base: position 15,349 of record BMAV01007974.1, read on the forward strand.
ATCTGAAATTTACCTCATTGTTACAAAGAAGTTATGTTACCTGAATCTCCGAACTCGAAAGCTAATGCTGAAAATTCCTATATTTTTTATCTATGGTGATCATAATAATATGTATAAGTTACTCTCAAAAGTCGGGACGGTTAGATCCATTAATATTCACTTTACCTAGTTAACATTCAGATTATCTTACTTGTGTTTTGGTCATGTATGAAATCATCTACGAAGTTTTTCGTAGATGACGACAGATGGTAGATCTACTACGAGATTTTGACACGTTACTTAAGTAATGTGCAAATTATATCACATTCCAAATCGTTAAAAGACAAAATTTTATTACTCTAATTCCCTTTCTCTCTTTTCGACAAAGTGGAATCCTGGTGGCACTAAAAACTCGGGAAGACTTTATCCCCTCGGATGTGATAGGAAGAGAGGCTGAACTCCGGTAAATTTGTTAAGACTTTAAGTCCTCATGTTGAGGTAGAGTAAAAATCTGAAGATTGAGAAGCCAGCTCAGATGTCGTCTTCGTAACTTAGCCGTGTTTCAAAATTATGGGGATTGTCGCCAATAACCCTCCTGCATCTTGTAAGTGAACGTTAATAAATACGGTAAGACCCCGCTTAACGCTGTTTCGTTTAGCGCTGTTTCGGTTTAACGCTCTTTTATTTGAATTGTGGGATTCCCGAAATATAACACGCAGCATTAAGCTTTCCGATATTCGAAGTAGTTTATTTGTGTTTCTTCTTTCCGGCGGTATTATACGAAAATATTTTTTATCGTTTCAAACATTTGTTGACGCCATTGTAAGTATAAATTTATATAATATAACGATTGCTATGAGTGAGTGAATATTAACGTCGCACTGTTCAGCTACACGAGGGCTTTTGGCGACGGACCTCGTAATTTTGAACCATTGTCAATAACAATTGCTATAGGGACAAATATTATGATTTTTAGTTTTTATCATGAGTGATAATAAAAAACATGAAAATAAAGCATAAAAAAAGCATTTCACTAGAAACTAAAATGCAAGTGATTAGAAGATTAAATACTGGTGAACGTCAATCTCAAATTGGTTGCTGCATTGAATTTGGCAACTTCAACAATAAGGATCGTTCATAAGAATAAAGAAAAAATACTGTCATATCGGTAACTGCAACTACGACATGCTCTGCAACTAGAATTACCTGTTCTAGAATTAATACAATAGAGGAAATGGAAAAACGACTTTCTACATGGATTGACGGTGAAATTGAACGCAAAATGCCATTAAGCCAATCTACCTTCTTGATAAAATGGCAGAAAATTGGAAATACAGAAGAGACTGAATGATCTGAAATGTAAACATACTGACTTAGAATTTTATTTATTTTTATATGCATATTCGTTTATTATGTTTCTATATTTATAAGAAATAAATTTTTGTTTTATTGTTATAAAAAACATTATTAATAAATTTAATGGTAAAATACCTGACCAATTTTCTACCCATCATCTTCCCCTAATCCCATTAATTACATGATGAGATAACCTCGTTTAAAGCCGTTTCATATTACGCTCTACTTTGATGGAACGTATACCCCACGTTAAGAGGTGTCTTACTGTAATAAATAGATAGCCACAAAGTAAGTATAGAAGCAAAGAGAATGCTTTTGCCGACGATATGGGATGACTCGTTCATATAGCAAAAGAACTTAAATCTCTTTTAAACAGTATTTTTAACTTGGGAGACAGCATTGAACATAGAGTAAACTTTCAAAAGTGCACCAAACTTTATTTGTCCTGCACTACCTCAAAAGAGAGAGGCTAACCATTTCTTTAATCAGCAACCAGTCACTTAAAGTACAGTAATACCTTGACAAATTATTTTCAAATCTCTTCGATTCGTTTTTTTTTTCCATCATTAAACCTCAGACGGAATCATTGCCAGAGCCTGATGAGATTGGTAGTTGGATTGAAGAAGTTGTCGATCTTGCCAGGCAAATAAATTCAGAAGTGGATATTGATAATGTTCAAGAACTGCTGGATTCCCACAATCAGGAGCTGACAATGAATGAACTCATAGAAATGTATGAGTAAGAGCAATACATTGAAGAACTTGAATCTGTAGAACCAGTTCAATCGGAAGATCAGATAATCGTTGGTACTTTGGCAGAAGTTCTCAGTTTAATTGAAAAAGGGTTGCAAATTTTAGAAAATATTGATTTAGGATTAAACCTGACAAGATTGATGCCAAACGTTGAAAATTTGTTATTGAAGTACCAGATTCATCCATCCCATTAAAATAACTTATTTCTTTCTCAGTTATTTTATATATTAATTAAATTTTCATTCAGGTAATATATGTTTCTTAAGTTTTTAAACACTATACTTTTCAACAGTTTGAATCTTTTTAAAAATAAGTAGCTCTATACCAGCTGTCAAAAAAATAAAAAACTTAGGTTGATAAATTTGCAAAAATTCAATATTTTGCAAGTGGGGTCTACCCAAAATCGAAAAACATAGCAAGAAGCTTAGGAGCAAAAAATTTAGAAAACTCTAGTCTAGCCAAAACTCTTGAAGAACTCTAGACCTACAGAGGGAAAAGACATTCAATGAACCAAAAATCAAGTCTTTAAGCCTTTTCCGGGTTCTAAGAGAAGAGCACCGGTTTCTTCCAGTTCAAACTTCGAAACAAGTAATATTTTAAGATATCCGACTACGTTCGGAACCGTGATTTTCAAAAGCGTATAAATCGATAATATTTATGATATTTAGTGTCAGTTAGATTAGAATACATGTATATAAAATCGTTTAAAGAATAGTATTACAAAAAAAACTATTTAAGTATAATATTTTGACAAAAAATGAACATAGAAGGACCCATTTTCAAAATATTCTCCTTTTGTGAAAAATGCTTCTATTATATAAAAATATTTTTTCTGTATATAACTCAGACCTCTGTACAGAGGCTCAACTAGAATTTTTGTAATATGTAACTTAGAAGTGGGTTTATCCATGTTTTACGACAACAGAGGGGAGAAATTTTAAGAAAAAAACGCCGATAATTATTTCAAATAGTTGTAACTCTGAAAATAATGTGAATTTTTCAAAAGTCATAGTTGAGCCTCTGAACAGAGGTCTGAGATATATACAGGCAAAATATTATTATAATAAAAGCATTTTTCTCAAAGAGAGAACATTTTGAAAAAAGGCTATTCTAAGTTAATTTTTTGCCAAAATATTGTATTTAAATAACTTTTTTGTCACAATGTCCTTAAAACAATTTTATACATGTATTCTAATCTAAGTGACACTAAATATCATGAAAATTATCCATTTATGCGCCTTTTTAAAATCACGGTTTCGAACGTAGTCGGGTTTGGGAATGAAACTGTTAGCCCCACACCCAAACCCCAACTTTAACAACTAATCACCTGATATAAAATACAGCGTGTTATATATATATAGTACCAATTATTATTCAATATTTGTCTGAGTCTTTAAGTCTACAGAATCGTTGCAGTCATTCCATCAAAGATTTCATTTCCATTTTAACGAGTTCTTAGTATGTAATGTACATGCTACCTTTTTTCCTACTTTATCAGTAACATATATACGAAATTGTTATGCTATGATAAAGTGAAGGTGGATATGTGAAAAATTAAACATGAAGTTGAATACATGAGCAGTAAGAATTAAAAACAAAACTTGAGAGAAAAGCCTTTGGAATCGAGGAACATCAAAAAGAGTCGAGATAAGGTCAAAAATACCTTATCTAGTGTTCATTCATATGATCCAATAACAGACACTCAAATTAAATTAAATGGTAATCTGAAATGTCTATTAAGACTAAAATAAAAACTACGGTTTTTTTTATTTGTAATCATCACAATAAAAATATTTTTATTCAACATATATTTTATGTGATATGAATCATTTTATATCAATCTTTAGACTCATAAATGTTCTAGAAAGACTATTAAAAGCCTGAAATAATATCAAAAGTAAATATTTTTTTTAAATAAAATCAACTCTGATGCTCAAATGGTTTGACAAGCTCCAGGCATGGTGATGTTTTTGAAAAAAAAATCTAGTACTAAGTGACATTTTAAGAGCTGTCGTAAAATTTGTAAAATGGTATTTTTTATGTTGATAGAAAAGTATTTCTAAGTATTTTTTATCATATTAAATAAAAATGCATTAAAAGATTTTTTTATTATTTGAGGGTGGGGAGTAAATTGCTTACTTCGTCATATTTTTTTAAATACGAAATAAAAAAAACATTTTAAAACATATAGGAAAAAGTTACAATAAATTAAATATTAAAATAAAGCAAGATTTTAAAAGTAATACAACGTTATTGATAAATTAATTTAAAATCATAACCAGTTAAAATAATGTCATTGATAATAACTTTATATTTTAATTTAATACTACATTTAAATAACTAGAGTGTTGCCTAATAATATAAATGTAACTGTAAAATTACTTGATATCTATTGGTATGACATTAGAAAGTTAAAAGATAGTATCAGCTGCTTTTAAAACTGCAAATGTGGTTGTAGATAATAGTGTAAAAATATTTTTAAAAATATTACAAGAAAAATTGTGAAAACACTTGGGTTGACATCTTAACAGATTTTGAGTATTTCATCCTAAATAAAATCTGATTCAGAAAATACATTTTTCTTGGATCTCTTCAATCAGGATGATTTGGAAACAAAAAGGTAAAATAACACTCATTATATAGTGTATATTTTTTTAAAAAAGAGAGAGTATAAATTTTATATAAATAAATTCTTTCCTAAAGCGTAAACTTAAATTTTAATTATAAATACCATTGTGAAATCCGTACTTTAATAAGTACTTCTTATAAGGCTTTTTTCTGAAATAAGTCATTGAGAAAATTAATTATTTTTCCTGGAACTAATGTGTGTAGGCTGAAATTTTTTAAAACTTTTTCAGTACAACTTTAATAAATATTACATTTTTATCCACAGATAATTAGATCATAATGCTACGTTCCCAAATTAACATGTATCTGACTTTTTAAAAAAAGAAAATTCCTTTTTAAGATGTAAGTAAAAGATCTCATTTTTTAAATGAGTTATATTTCATAACTTGCAAAATAATCAATTACAAAGATACGGTAGTAAATGGAATATTTTAAGCCTTTCGAAGAATTTTTTAATCTATTAAGCAAAAAGAGTTCTTCGAACGCGATATTCGTTAAAAAATTACCTAAAATTTAATTTCATTAACTTTTTTTAGATGTAATTATGGATCGAATTAATAAATTAACTAAGAATTCTCTCTCATTCATATAACATATATAATCAGTAATAATATATATCGTTATAAATTATTTATATAATAATATATAAATAATATTACTATAAATGTAAAGAACCAAAGCAAAAATTGGAATATAACCATACAGATCAAAAATAAGTTAGCCACAGTAGTACAATAGCAAATTCTTAGCCTTAGTAATTAACAGAGCTGGTTTAAACATGGTTTTCAGGCCAAACAACCTTCACCTGTAATTTGCCTGTACTAGCAGGCTGTAGGGAAAATAAATAAGAATAAGCTCCATCATTAATACTAAGGATAATAATTATAACATTTGAAAATTAATGTTAAATGTACTCCATCTAAATTCCCAATGCAAAATCTAGTAAAATTTCCAAGGAAAAATAAAACTAAACCTAGTTACCTAATGTGTAAAATATTATATACATATATATATAGTAATATAAAATATATATTATATATATATATATGAAGTAATATAAAATAAAAATGAAGAAGTACTAGAACCTACAGTGCTAAAGCAGGAAGAAATTGAAATTCACCAGACACAAAAAATGTAGATACAAAAAGCCTTTGGACTAAATTGGAGACCTATTATGATTTCTAAAGCTGTCGCTGAATTAGGCCAGCGAATTAGGGTTAACAATGCTTTATGGATCCAACCTTCCCCGTACAGCAGACATTTTCGACATAATAGGAGAAAAAAAACCAAGTTGAAAAGTTAAGCCTAATGCAACACGTGGAAGAAAAACCTGATAATATATTAAAATGAAGCTAAGAAAAGAGGACAATAATGAATGTCTCAAGGAGAGGAATAATAATAATAATAATAAAACTTACGTGTAAAATAATTACTGGAAATCGAATATTCAACCTTCCACAATAAGCTCCCAACGCGAAATGACGTAAAAGATTGAAATGAATACAAGAGAAGGAAAAAAGGTGGCACCACCTGGATATTTATTTTGCAATTAAACAAACCACTAAGATTTTTTTTAAAATAAACTAAATAAAGGAAATTTTAAATACGATAATGAGAGAGAACAAAGTTAAGAATAGATAAAATCAAATAGAAATATATTACAAAGTGTGTATATATATATATGAATGCAGGGTTGGATATGTGCACTGTCACATCCCCTCACCCTGTTACTTCGAGTGGAGCAATCCACACTGACGTCACACCCCTCCAATAGTGCCCGACAAAAAGGACTACACAGAAAATGACTCAGACTGACGTTAGGAGAAAGACGTTTTTCTTTCGTGTTTAATATATCTTTATCCTTCATTTTGATAATAAATCATGCATATCATACTAAGGTTGTAGTCATTTTTCCATATGAATATATGTATATATAAAGTAATACCCCGACCTTACGCGATAGGTGGGGCTGAGTGATAACCAAGAAAGTCGAATTCGTCTTAGTCGGTAATGCGATTTCGCATACAAATTTTTAGTTGGGGCCGGAGTTAAAAATAATAATAATAATTCAGAATAAAAGAAGCTGCGTAATAAAATCTTAGGTAACACAAATACAAAATCACAAAACATAGTTATTTTGATGTAGAAGGTTTCATAAAATTTAACAAAGTAGTATGCCGGCTCGAAGATTTATTTTTTTTCTCACGCAAAATTTCTTCGTAGCTTGTTAATAATTTTTATATATTCCTTGTTTTATTGAAAAAATATGCTCATCGTTGGAGTCTATGATTTCTAAAATTTGTAGCCTTTTTTTAATTCAATTGAGGCTTTCTGTCAAATTCCCTAAACGTCATTCTATCTAACGTCTAAAGGAACTGGACTCAAGTTCTTCAATATATTATTTATGCATTTCTATGAGCTTATCAACTGTCAACTCCCGATTTTGGGAACCCAGAAGTTCTTGAACGTCATCACTATCCACTTCTAAATTTATTTTTCTGGCAAGATTGACAACTTCAATTTCACCAATCCCCCCTCCCCTTCAGACAGAAGACGAATCGGCTAGATTGGAAAATTGCGTAACTCCGGGTTCGCGTAAGTCGGGGTAGAGTAAGTCGCGTGCGCGAGAGATATATTACTGTAGTATTTTTAAAACAATTACCTTAAAATCATTGTTATGACTTGAAGCTAACCGGAGGTATCATAAAGCAACGCATAAAAGTAAAAATTAATAAATGAAGAAAATCAAATGTGTGTGCGTGTATGTATATATATATGCATTGTGATACCGCCCCTTTGGTGACCGTATCTTTGATTGTCAGCGTGATCTAGAGGTGTAGGGTTTGCGAAAGGAATAGACATTTTAAATTCTTAATATGACTTTATTAAGAATAGAACTTAAATGTCTAACAATTTAGATAAATATAAATAAGTGAGAATCTAGAATGAACGAACACACAGTGATAGTTAAGCCGAATCACGTAATTTAGACCACTTTCTCTACGTTATAATTATTTTCCGCCTACTCTTACTTCTAATAATATTACAAGTCCTAATATCACATAATCAGTCCTACCTTAATCCAAACTAAGATTCGATCTCTATATGGAAACGTCTGGGCACGCGTGCAATGGTATGCACCTTGTAGTAATGGCTGGGTTTCCAGGTAACTTTACGATAGGCTATCAATTCACGCTTGTATCTCTTCCAAACATAACAAATCTCGCTTACTGAAACTTCTGTTCTTTTAAAAGCTATCTTATTTGCCTTTCTTGTTCACATTTCGCTTCTTGGGTTTTGGTTGGAAAAGAGTTGCCATTAATCTTGGCCACCAAAGAACCCAGAGGTTATGTTAAAGAAAAGATGCTTGAGCCCGTCACAACATGTGTGTGGAGTGAGTGTTCATTAACGTAGAAACACAAAGCCTACAAGCTACGGACCTTGTAATTTCGAATCATGGTCAATAGACACTAGCCATTGTCCCTCAGGTATGACGTTCCGTCGTAATCAAGTTAGTTTTTTTAAATTTATTCTCATTAGATTGTTCTTAATTTCCAGATTTACATAGATAAATTTTACATGAATTCGTTCTTAAAGTCATAAAGTTTTCGAATTTCGTCCTTCGGACATCAATTTCCATTTATTCTCTTTAGAATGTTCTTAACTTCTTTTTAGAAGCTATATTTAACATGCTTTCGTTCCTAAAGTTATACAATTTTCTATTTTTGGTCATTCGAGCATAATGCCTATTTGAAAAAGTGTCATTTTGGCGCTATTTGTAAGAAAAATCTTCACTAAAGTGTAGGTTATAATTGGATTTTTACATCCGCAATATCGTAAAATGAAACATTTTATACGAATTTGACACCTATTTGATATCGGTACGCTACGTATTTTCCTCCAAATAGTTGTAAAATTTCGCCGGTTCAGAGCGATAGCATTAGACTATTCACAAAATCTATTTGGCGCGATTTCAATATCACGTCGAAACCGAGCAGGGTACTGATATGAATTAGTTTCCAAACCGACTTACCTGTTGCAAAACTGTTGATGTTAGGATAGGACAAACTTGGAAAAACGGGTTTTAGATACTCAGCTTTTACACCATGCCTCATCATATTTGGAAAACCTTTCAATTTCAAGGAGGGATTATCGAAATAGTTCCACCTGAATCCATCTATCAGGAAAACAATGAGTTTGTGATGTTTGGCAGCCGAAACATTGATATCACAGAAGGAACACAGAAGCAGAAGCACAGCCGACCACACGAGACCTCCCATTTTTCCAAACTAAACTGAAGAATCCAAACAGTCTCGTCGATCTTCATCACGAGGTCATAAAATGGCCCACTAAATGCTTTTAGTATCGGCAGGTGAGCAACGTGTTTACAGCATCGAGTTCGAAGAAAAGGGATTGTAATCACATAACGATCTCCAATAAAACTTCCATTTTTTGTTTGCTTAAGAACAAGTTACTGTCAGGTGAATTCAGATATTGATTGAGATTTGTTAATTTTGAGGTTAAAAATAAAGGACATATGGTGTAAAAATACCGAAACAGTTGAAGTTATTGAAAACAGATAAAAACTTATAAAATAGTACAAAACTTAAGTTTACTGCTTTTTAAAAAAAATGGTTTATATGTGGAATATTCTAAATGATATACCTGGACACACAATCCCAAGTGTATTAAAATCATGGTGAATAAGTGTAATTAAATGTCTACATGATAATGAATTGAAAGCAATGCATTACTTATTGTAAAACACAATGAGAAATTTTACTTAAAGAGTGTACATGACGTATTTGTCATCCCACACATCTGTTTTGTATTCCATATCTTTTGGCAGATTAGTTTTATATTTTGTTATAAATGGTTTGGGAGTTACAACACAGGGTTATTCATAAAGAACTATATATTTTTCAGATGCTGCAAAACATTAATAGTCAAAGAGAGGCACCACTTCAGCGAACCGCATGGTAGATGTACTTTTAAAGTTTGTGTCTAGCCCTTGAAAGAAGTGTCGTAAGCAACAGTGGGCGTGTCATGTGACTAATCTGTCAAAATGGCCGTGTCTACAGTGGAAGAAGCTTTTTGAATTCTTGAATTTAGAAAAATAGAATCCACGACTGCTGTGCAACAGCATTTTTGATCTCGATTCAGAAAAAACCTCCAATCAGAAAATCTATCTAATAACACATCTAGCTTTAAAACTACGTTGCTCTTTGTGAAAAAATCTTGGAAGCTGAAAGGCTATCACACCCTATTGCTAAGTTCCAAACAAAGTTTGAAAAATTACCAGCTTGATCGTGTGACTAAGGGTTTACACGAGAAGGTTTGTATGTCGCTGGGTTAACATCGAATATCTATTATTGTCTATAACAAAACTTTAAAGAGCCCTATGCAATTCTGTTACAGGTTACATTCCATATCTTATATTGTTCTTGATTTATAGTGCACCGAAACTGTATACTTCTTTTTGAATTACCTTGTATTTAATCTTAAGTAAATCGTTTGTTATTACCGAATAATACATAACTGTTACTGTAACTGATTTCTAAAACAATATTCATGAAATTATTTTCAAACAAGACGCCTGCTGCAATTTAAGACCATTGACTCCAAAGTTTCCCTATGGAACAGAAATACGTCAGTTGAAATCCCCTCTGAGTAGGAACTTCAGAAGATAAAAACACCATCGTAACATACGTGTAATCTGGTATTTATTGAAAAATATAATCTGTCTGTCTTGTTTAATATGAGCATTTATCTATGGTGCTTAAATAAAATAAGTTTGTTATTTGGATTAAATTTAATCGCACTTCCTTTGGACTCAGAGTTCGTCCATAAAAACCATCGTTATTGGCAATAAGAGGCTGAGAAGAATTGCACCAGTCTTTCCTTTACCAGTATGAACTTGGTAACACCATCTTTCCACCCTTGGATGCTAATTCGAACATGCACTGTCATCTTTCTCTGAATTTGATTAGAGTTATACAGCCTGTAATTTCGTCAACTCTCTTTCACTGCTTTTAAAGTTCAACAAGACCATCTAAATTTACACTTTTAGCACACATTTAATAGAATGTTTCCTGAGTTTAAATACAAGTATCATTCACACATCTTGATGGATTCTATAACGATTTTTGTTGCTGAAAAATTATTTGAACACCCTTCTGTATATTAGCAAATAGTAGTTTGTATTAACGACTGGAATGCAATGGACTCATAATCATAATATACGACTCTTAATCGAATACAGATCACCTTATTTAATGAAAATCACAAAGAACAATAGGGACTGTCTCACTTTACATACAACGTAGCCTCAAAACGTTTAGAGTTGCATAAATAGAATAGCTGTTACTAGTTCAGGAATCAGTCTCGTCAACTAACTACAGCTAAACATTATGCATAATTTCTGATCTACGCCAACCATAGCTGACCGTATTGTTTGTGAATTTATTTGTGAGATATTGATGCAGTCCACGCGAGTTGACGGAGCCACAGTAGTATGGAAATTATGCCTCAGCTTTGGAATGTTCTTTGTTTTATACGCCATCCGGATTCTCCATTGCAATCCATTGAATCTCTAGTTATTCACTCCATTCGCCGCCAAAAGCAAATCATTTCGACATTCTGTTATAAGATACACTCATGGACAAAAAAATTAGCGCAACAAGAAATAATTGCAGGATCGTAACGAAAATTGGTAGGAAGGTACATGTTGGGGAGATATGCAAACAATTAGAAATGCAGCGTGATTGCGCGTTACGTATAGCCGTTGGAGGGCATTTAACATCGTTCTCCGTGGAGTATAAAACAGGAAACCAAAGCTTATTTGAGTGTGCTGAATCGTTTACAAAGGAAGAGCTGAGGTAGACACGCCATTACGCCATTTTCGAAGACAATATGAGCAGCTGTCGCAGTTTGAGAGGGGGAGAATCATCGGCATGATGGAAGCTGGGTGGTCAGCTAGGCGAGTAGCTCGTCAATTAGACCGCTCTGATTGTGTTGTGAGGAGATGTTGGGACCAGTGGATCCGAGAGATGGCTCAAGACGCCCTCGATAGACCAATTGTCGAGAAGACCGCCACATCGAAAGAAATCACGCAGCATGCAGACAAGTGCTTCATCGGCCGCCATCCAGGCACATGTAGCACCTTCACTAGGGGCCCCTGCGTCTTCTCGAACCATACGAAGGCGCCTGGCTGAAAGATATTTGGGATCGCGGTGCCAATTACGTGTGCTGACTTCCACCCATCGATGCCTCCGTTTGGAGTGGTGCCGCTCACGAGGAAACTGGACTGCAGCGGAATAGAACCAGGTTGTCTTTAGCGACGAATTCAGATTCAATCTCAGCAGTGATGACAATCGTGTTTATGTGTGGAGACCCCGTGGTGAACGCCTCAATCCTGCCTTTGCTTTACAGCGACACGCCACTCCCACAGCTGGTGTGATGGTATGGGGTGCCATTGCCTACAATTCCCGGTCACCCCTAGTACTGATCCGTGCCACCATGACAGCCCAGCGGTATGTCCATGACATCCTGCAAACACATGTGTTGCCACTCATGCAATGGCTTCCAGAAGCCATTTTTCAACAAGACAATGCTCGGCTTCACGCGGCAAGGGTGTCACAAGATTGTCTCCACTCTATTACTACCCTTCCTTAGCCAGCCCGGTTCCCACATTTGTCTCCAATCGAGCATATCTGGGATCATTTGGGACGGCGAGTTGGGCCCCCCTATTTTGAACGAACTAGGGGAAAAAGTTACAGGAAATATGGAACAAAAATTTCCAAGACATCCAGAACTTGTATGCCTCTCCCCGATCATATCGTCTCATTCGCACTAGTGAGAGCTCAACGGGGTATTAAATCCTCCGTTCTTTTTTTTTTCTGAAAAAAATTATCGTTTTTTTGATTTTCTTATCATTTACATATAAAAGTAATCATTAAGTTTTAAAAAATTTCGTTTCTTTTTGAAGACTCTTCTTGGTTCGCAAATTTTTTGTCCTGAGTGTATCCCATATAGCATATGTATGTTTTGTAATTCCCAAATTTTTCCATTTGAATAATTCCTTCTTAATTTATCGTTTTTTATTTAGAATATTATTGTCCGCCACACGGGACTGTGAATGATGACTCTTGCTTTTAAAAACTTAACAACTTTAATTTTGCATATAAAAGATTTAGACAAATGCCAGCAGCTTTGCGCGGCGAGAACCTCTCCCAACGAGGGACAGTTCAGGAACTAAAACATTCCACACACAGATTATATTACACAAACGAATCGAAAGAAACGATTTGTTGTCATCGCGCAAAATATAAATACAGTCGATGGAGTTGGTAAAAGGCATGGTAGTAAAACTAATCAATTTACACAAAATATACATATAAAATAGAAATTGTAAATAATAATAAGAATTGAATAAAATTATACAGCATATAAGTGAGCATACAAAGCACATTAATAATAAAAATACAACTTGAATAATAATAAAAATATAACTTGAAATAATAAAAATATAACTTGAATAATATTAAAAATATAATTTGAATAATAATGAAAATACAACTTGAATAATAGGAAAATGCAATTCCATCCAGACAAATATATTTTGTTGAACTTACAGTAAATAAATTATAATTATGTCTTTTATAAAAAGTTATTCCAAAGTTACTTGATATATTTTTAAAACCTAACCAATTTGTTATAATGTTATTATTATTTTTTTTGTAATTCTAACTTTATTTAGTTCTACTTTTTTTACCTACATGTCTATACATTTAAAAATTCAAAAAACTTAAGACAGAAAAAAGTGCATTTTAAAAAAATTTAAGAAAAGAATTTACAATGTGAGTTTCCTTTATCAAACTTATATATATATATATATATATATATATATATATATATATATATATAATTGTATGAAAACTAATAGAGCACGCGACTCAATATCAAGCTCTAAAAATAACTTTTTCCTTTATTGCAAAAATGTTAGTACAAGCAATGTTTATGGTTATATAACTTATAAATTCAAGTCTTAAATTCATATTTATTACATTTTCTTGGTAAATATGAAGCTACATTTCTGAGAAGTCCTTACTAAAGTTAATTTTTGAACTAAAAATGTGTAATAAAAAGCTTTTTATATGAGGCCTATAATGATATCACCTATAAAAATATTTGCGCCCCTTTTAATGTGGTCTTTTCTATTTGAAGATGTTTTTATGTGTCACAATGTTTATAACCTTGCGCCAAGAGCACAATTGATACTTCTACATTTTATTTACCGATGAGCGAAATTCATAAAGCTTCTTAGAAATCATTAAATTCTTTTATAACAATGTTCATCATTCTTTACACAATTACCTAGACATATTGTCCGTTGAAAAACTATGGTAAAAGTAAATTATTCGACTCAAAAAATCTTTTTAAGTTAAAACATTTCCCAAGCTAAATATTTAAAGATTGTAAAATAAAATGAAATATGAAAAATAAATATAATAATATTAAATATTCTACCGTGTTCTCAGTACTTCATAAATATCTTTACATCAAATAAAGTACTAACATCAACGTTCTACAAACACTACTGCAAAAAGATGCAAGTAACACTATCATACTATAAGCTCTTAGTGTTAAAATTCGAACCACGTAGTTATTCGTAGTCAGAAATTCTCTATTTTTAATCAGCTACAGAAACCGTTATAAAGTCAGCGTTATAAGTCAGCGTTATAACAAACTAATTAATCATAATTAATTATAACAATAATTTCGATAATGAAATAAATCTATTGTTATAAAATAACTAAACGATTTATAAAAGAAAATAAAAAAACTAATCCCCCCAATACATTTTGACATAATGAAATATTAAAGAGAAATGCGTTATAAAAATGCTTACATGTCTTTATTTAGAATTTAAAAAATAAAAAGTATTTAAAATAAATTCCTAGTTTCCTAAAACCCTTGATCATTTTTACTATCCAATTTTATTAAGGAGCCTCATTTCTAAATTCTGCCAGAAAAGATAGCCTGAAATTAATCACAAATCTTTCGACCAACAGATACTCGAATGAAATAAATTTTAGGGGGAAATAAATACCTAAAAATAATCTTCCAGCTCTCTGTATTATTGGATATTACCAGCACATTTCTGCTCTACATTGTTTTTGTGAAGGAATATTTGTAAAGTGGACATTTTTTCAGCTCTGATTAAGCCGTAAAAAGAACGTTATAGTACATATAGACTGATGATTTCCAGTATATTTCTGATGCTTGTTTTTATTTTTCATTAGAAATGCAGGTGAAAACTAAAAAAAATTTACTTCCAAAGGTAAAATATCATTCTTAAGAAGATGCAAGGCAGAATGACGTACTCAAAGGTGGGACTTGGGGTTCAAACCCCTCCAACACACCAAGGGATTTTTAATTTTTAGCATAAAGATAACACTACGTGTTTTTTAAATTTAAACCCCTTCTTATAAAGTAGTCTGGGTACGACTTTTTTTTCCGACGTCCTATTATGAGATTAATAATGCTGATGAGACCTGTAAAATGGCTAAGAATCTTTGTTGTTTTAAGTTTGTATTCAAATTTAATGAAGTTGCTTTTAAAAGTACTCTATTATATTAATTCAAGATGCGTTTTCCGTTTCGTTTTTCATTACTGAAATTTCCAATAGTACAATTTTTTAATATATATATATATAGAATTAAGTTTAAGAATTTTATTTTATTTTATTTTTATTTATTTATTTTGAAGGGGAAAGCAAAACATTTACATTAATTTTTCCATACGAAAGAAACCCAACAGTTATTTAAATGTCAGCTTAATTTGAAAATGATGAAAATAATTTTAAATTTAAATAATCCATTCAATGTGTGTGTAGTGGAAAAGATGGTCTTATAGCGTTATGTTCAGTGGCTTAGCTAGTTCTGAGTGGACCCTGTATCAAAATTCCTTCGGGGCCCTTTTTTATATACGAGAACTTTGTTAGGGGGGGACAGTAGCTCCACATGTTGGGGCCCCTGTACCTTGGGATTGATACAGCTGATACGGTGGTAGTTACGCACCTGGTTATGTTAAAGAACCCGGAACAGGTACTTTTCCGATTGAAAATTGCTTCGATATGAATATTACTGAGAAGAAAAATTTACATTTTTATTATTACTATTATTAGATGGCGCTTTTGACAAAAGTAATCTTATCGTTGAGAAAACTATTTGGAGCACTTAGTCCTGTCGGGCTCTAATCTCCTGCAGGAAAAGGCATCTCTAATTGAATTTTTAGAAAGAATAAATGTAAATGAAATTGTGAAAATTGCTCACATATCTCAAACTCAATTCTTGTGCTGCCATCTATTGTCGAAAAAATACAAAACTTCTGAATGTGATGCAATTTAGTACAGATTCCAGCCCACAAAATCTGTCTAACTTAACCGAGATTCATCGAATGCACTACTTCTAGAGCCATTTTTGTTGCTATTTATTTTTATAAATATGAAGAATACAAGTAAATTTATCATCACACAGAATTTTTCTCACAAATGTAAATGTAGCACTTTATCGAAGCAAAGTTAAAACATTTTTATATGTAAAATAGGTGATCCATTTATTAAGTTTATATTGTACACAATTTACTGTAAAATCCAGCGTGTGCCGCACTTTTAACACAAAAAATAAGATCGAAATTTACGGCTGCGTTTATACGCTGGGTATAAAAAATGATAGCTTCAAAAATAAAATTAAAAAAAAAGAGATGTGCATAAAAAAAAAAAATCAGACTTCTACAAAGATCGGAATACTGTTTATTTAATAGCTTACAAACTTAAAGGGTTGTTTTTCTAGTAATATACTATTTTTAAAATCCTGGGCCTCGAATAAATGCTTTAAAAAATAATAGCATTGCTAACGTACATTGCAAGTTCCTTCGTAAAAAAGGGGTGAGCGTTATACGGCGAATATACCTTAAATTTTTTTTAATATGCAGTTTGAAAGTATAGGTGCGCGTTATACGTTGAATTTTACACGGTAATTATTATCCAAATTTCTGAATCAAAATTTAAAAAAGAAACAGCTTTCTCGAGAATTCGAATTGATTCAACAACCAGGAAACCAGCATTGCGTTTATATAAATACGTGACTGTCAATTAACTTTAAAGCATATTAAAGTACATAAAGGAGTATATTATTTGGATAAAGTTCTCGTATTTGGCTAAGGCTGGCTTCTCAATGTTAAATTACAGATCTTGCAAAGGCTTCGCGTGCCCAGTTTCAAGAACACAAATGTATAATATTATGGAAATTAGTGCAGCACTATTTTCAGCAGCGGCAAAACGGAGCCCGATGCCACCAAATACCCTCCGAGTACCACGCGAGTACGTGCTCGTTAAATCAGTGGGTCCGAAAGTCTTGTGGGCTGAATCACGAGTGCAGGGGACTGGAGAATATTTCCCTCCCTTTCAGTTCCATGCCAAAATTGTAGAGGTGGAGATAGGTTTGTGTCGCCATCTATTGTCCTTTCGGGGAATTTCGCCGAGCTAATTCGTACTGTCACCTGTATGGTGCTCGAGGCCAACGACAGGCCCTTTTCTAGCCCCTTACGATGTTCGTGGGCCTCGTTTGAACACTCAGCATGGCATGCCCAACAACAACAGCAAGTTTCTGTTCCCTGTATTGGCACTTTTGTTGCTGTTAGGTGCTGCGTGTCATGATTACGACTCTTCGCCTCTAACTAGACACGAGAGAATCTCATCTCGATCTTGATTGGCCAGCGCAAGCAATACTTGGCGGAGCGTTGCTATTTCTACTGTCTTCGACAGATTGGGGTTCACGTTAAAAACTAGTACTTTTAAACTCTATCGACCTTTAAACAAAAGGCGGGGGTTTCCCAAAATTTTTTTGGCTGTGAAATTATTTAAAGGCATATCACATTTTTAATGTTTCATGGACCTTCATTACTGCCAGAATTTCCTTTAAAAATTTTATTACTTATATAATCAGATCTATGTGGGAAAAACTATTTTGAACGCAATATTGTTTAGCACAGTTTTGTTGTAGTAATTGTGCAAATCTTTCTCTGAGGTATGTGTCAGGTTTTTTAGTTATTTAAGACTTTATACAAACTTGATTACAATCGAAGTCCTTACGTGATGGGAGGAGGAAATGTATGAAGGACCAATGAAGTACCAATTGGATTGGTACCAATATAGATGTTGTTTATCTTAGCTCTTACACTGCTGTTCGACAAATGGCAATGTCCATCGCCACATTTTACATATAAAAACAAATATATATTCTTCCATATTATTTTAGAAGTTAAGAAATATTTAAAACAAAATATATTTGTGTTTTTTTGCAAAAACTTTCCGAAAAAGCTTTTAAAAAAATATTTTTTTATCAAAAAGGTTATCATAAATAAGAAAAAAAAAATCCTGCAAAAATTGTTTTAAAAACCCTCCATATGAATATACTAAGCCTTCTTTTTTTTCATTTTTTAGTTATTTTTTTTTTCTTGCTGCTTTTTTTTTTTTTCCGAGACAATTTTGCAATCGGAAAAAGGGTGTCTTAAAGATGTTGAAATCCGTTTTTTTTATAAAATTTTAAAAGTAACTCTTGGAAACCCTTTCAGGAAGGGAACCATTTACTTTTCGAATTACTAAAACATCCCAAAGCAAAACCCAAAATTAAAAAAGTATTAGAGCTAATAATGCACCCAAACGAAATGTTTCCAACCCAATAAATGTATTTTTGGGAACAATATTCCACAAAATTTTTTATAACTTTCATTAAAAGTCTGTGTTTTTACCATGAAAGACATTTTTTCAACAAATTTTCATTACAAAATTTTTTTAGATATTGGCTTTTTTTGGTTTAAAATTTTTTATTAGGAAGTCTAGCTGAATTTCTTTGGGGACTGCCTGCTGCTTTTCCCCCTTTGGTAACGACACCCAACTCCGGTCCCAAGGCCCTGCCCCTGGATTTTTTTTTTCCAGATACACAGTGGAAAAATGCAGCCCCTATTACACTACTCATCATTTTTTTGTGATTCCTACATTTTGCCGAATAATATTCCATAATATTTTCCAATTCTGTCAATTAATTTATCAGTTAATTTTTTTTTTCCCTCCCAAATTTTTCATCTTTTTTTTTAATTGCCCCCAACCCCCCCTTACACGTTTCTGTACAGGGCCCCTATTACACTCGGGGTTTTCGTTACTGTTTTAAATTTCCCCCAAAAATTTTTTAACAGATTCATATCCTTTCGAGTCCCCATCTCCGTAGTATTCATTGTAATGCACACCTTACATTTGATCTTAAATATACGGTAGGCCCCAACAACTTCCATTTTCCCCCCAAGAACCTTTATAGTTCGAAATAAATGTTTTGATGATTGGTTTTATTGCTTTTCGCGCATATGGGGAAATTTTCCCGTCATAACTTCAATGTCAAAAATTTTTTACCGGAGTCAACTGATATAGCACTTACACACCCCATTCAAAGAGGGAAGTAGCTTCTGCGTTCCCAAGTACCATCAATAGATATTCCACATTTGGTAAACTATTTGAGCCTTTGATTTCACTCAATGCAGCGTTGATTTTTAGCCCCACGTTCAGTTATTTTCAACAGTTTCCTTTCTTGATTGCGGAAAGCAATTTTTGACAGGAAAGGTAAACCGGGGAAAAAGGCACATAACTTTTGCCAGCGAAAACCCTTTGGGGGTTATTTAGCCCCAAAACTTGAAGGTTTATAAGAAAAGAACCTTTCATCTTCTTTTCGTGGGAAAAACCCTTTTAAAAAAGGGAAGCGGGGTTTTTCCTTTAGGTTTCATATGTAAGCATAACCCACTGACAGAGTCTTCTATAATTTCCCAAGCCCTGAGAATACAGTCAGGGCAACAAACTATCTAAAATTTAAATTAAAAGGTTGTCCCAAACTGACAATTCTATTGTCTTCATAAGTTTCAAAAATCTTTCTGAGAAAATATCCCAAACTTTTAAGGGTTGATTCCAATTTTTTAGAAATTCAATGGTTTGGGGTCAGATGTTTCATCATTTCTCATTAATAGAAGCAGGGAAAGGTATAACGATTTCCGGGAAATTGGCGCTTTTAGACCTCCCCCAAACTTGATTTAGCCATAATTAATCAATATTTTTTTCTTAAAAAAAACCCGTTTTTTTTAAAATATAAAAAAATACTAAGTTAAATGAGGGCGAAAATCGCAGTGGGTAGAACATAAGCAAATCGAAAAAAGACAACAAACCTGTAAAAATTGTTGCCAAATTTTTTTTAAAACTTTTAAAAAATTTCATAAAAAATTTTCCCCCATATTCAGTTTTAATATTACCCAAAATTTAAAATTTTTTTTAATAAATTCACAATGAAACTCCCAAAAAAATAAAAATCTTTCAAATTCAAAGCACTTCCGGTTTTGATTTTTAACTTCAGTTCGTTTTTTTTTGTTCTCCTTGACCAAAAAATGTTATAACTTCGTAAATAATCGGAATTTCAAGCAAAAGTAAGGTATTTTTTAAAAAAAAAAAAATTCAAATTTTTAAAAATATAAATAATTTTTTTTTTTTTTTTTTTTTTCATTTTCCCTCAAAATTGATGATTTTGCACTAGTCAGGCACCTTAAGCATCTTGGTCGATAGAATTAAACCTGCTCACCTACTTGCAGACTCAACAGTTCTTATTTCAACGTCAGCTATTACATATTCTAAAACTTTGAATGATTCATCCGTCTGACCGCCAAACTCTAATGAATATACAACTACAGGCCACAAAGCACACAAGACAGCTTTAACGAACGATGATGCAGTTTCTACGGTTTCCTTTATTATTGTGCCCTTTCCCAACATTGTAAAAAAATTATTTTGTTTTCTGTCTTAATTTATCTTAATTTTGCTTCTAGAAGAGCTGGTGTGTGGCAACCACCCTTTTACTTTAATTTAGCTCTTGCAGATTGGCATTACCTTTTAAACAATTATTCGAAAGGTGATTTGTTTTATTATAAAGTATTATTCGTTTTTAACTCTGATATTATGAAATATATATCTTGTTAACATCTACTATGTTGCCAACATAAAAATTACCCTCATCGCAACAGCAACAGGTGTTAACAGTTTCTGAATAAAATCACAGGTCTTCAGGCTTATCATTCTTTCTAAAGTAAGTACAAACTAGCAATTTCAGACTGTATATTATTTTATTTGTGTTATTTATTTCACTGTTCTCGTTACTTATTGATTTCTTTTGAATCGCTTTTGTTTTTATTATAAGTCTCTTTTGCTTTTTTCGAAGATATACAGTGGGCCACAAAAG
This sequence comes from Trichonephila inaurata madagascariensis, assembly GCA_019973955.1. Lineage (NCBI taxonomy): Eukaryota > Metazoa > Arthropoda > Arachnida > Araneae > Nephilidae > Trichonephila > Trichonephila inaurata. The sequence continues at coordinate 36,395 of BMAV01007974.1, forward strand.
TGTTCGTACACTTGCAATTTCTTATAAAATTTAATCTTTTCGATTAATAAAAATTAATATATCGTAATTGTAATTTTTTTAGGATATCTGCAACTTGTTCTTGATGCAATGACATAATTAATTTTTTTAAAAATAGTATAACTATTGTTTTAAAAAATTAATAATCAAAAAGCTACTAAAAATTACGCCACAAAAGTCTTCGTACACTTAACAAAAATCTCAACTTTGATTTAAATATTGTATTTCTTTCTTAATTTAGTACTTAGTAGGATATCTTTTAGTGTCCACAACAACTTTTAAACATCTTGGTATAGATTTAATCAGTTTTTTGTAATTTCTGCATCGATTTTCCTCCATTCTTCTGTGATTATTGTTTTACTTCAAATTATGTGTTTATTTGTCATGTTTTCTTTTTTTTTTACGTCAAATTCTCACCAAATATGTTCTACTGGCTAAATAAAATGATTGAGGAGGTATTTTCATAATTTGGGGACAGTTATAGAGACACCAGTGACGTACATTGAGAGCAGTGCGTTTGGCATCATTACCCTGTTAAAAAATTAAGTCGTCTCCAATAGCAAAATTTCGGGTGGATAATTTAAAAGTTCTCTTTAAAATATTTAACTAGAGCTCATTATTCACAATACCATCAAAAAATATCAAATTACCTAATTCTGAGGCCAATTTACACCCCCACGCCAGAACACATTCACATCAATGCTGAAGCATGGAGGAGTTCTTGTTTCACTTAAATTCATGGGATTAAACTCCTTATTTTTTCATTTACAAGCTATTATAGGCCTATCCGAATCAAAAATTTTGAATTATCTGCCATCCCAATCAATTTGCTGTTAGTTTTGAATTTTCTGAAACTTAATCCCAAGAATCTAGTTGGATCAATAAAACATGGAGGTGGAAGTGTTCTTGCATGGGGGTGTAAATCGACCACAGAATTAAGTAGTTTGGTATTTTTTGTTGGTATTGTGAATCATGAGCTCTATTTAAATATTATAAAGAGAAATTTCAAATTATCTGCCCAAAATTTAAATAATGGAAATGACTTCATTTTTTAACAGGATAATGATGCCAAGTGCACTGCTCTCAATATACGCCACTGGTGTCTCTATAACTGTCCCCAAATTATGAAAACACCTCCTCAATCACTTTATTTAGCCCAATAGAACATAGTAAGATTTTGATGTAAAAAGAAAATATGACGAATAAACACATAATTTGAAGTAAAAACAATAATCACAGAAGAATGGAGGAAAATCAATGCAGAAATTACAAAAAACTGATTAAATCTATACCAAGATGCTTAAAAGTTGTTGTGGGACACTAAAAGATATCCTACTAAGTACTAAATTAAGAAAGAAATACAATATTTAAATCAAAGTTGAGATTTTTGTTAAGTGTACGAAGACTTTTGTGGTGTAATTTCTTAGTAGCATTTTGATTATTAATTTTTAAAAAAAATAGTTATACTATTTTTAAAAAATTAATTATGTCATTCCATTAGGAACAAGTTGCAGATATCATAAAAAAATTACAATATATTAATTTTTATTAATAGAAAACATTAAATTTTATAATAAATTGCAAGTGTATGAACACTTTTGTGGCCCACTGTATATGACTATGAATAAGGTGAAGGAGGACGAAAATTTTAATAATAGATTACAACGTATGTATCTGAAACATTTTATTAATTCAAACAGAAATACACTAGTTACACTTACATCCCTTTTTAAATTAAACGAGTATTTTTCCATTGACTAATTTTTTTTGTCAAAAAAATCATTTTCTAATGTACTTGAAATTTCGCATCAGTTAAAGTTTTTTTTTTTTTTTTTTTTGCGACTAAAAGTGGTCAAGTTCCTTTTTCGGAATTATTTATTTTAGAATTAATTCGATATCTCACCATGACATTTGTATAAAAATCGCCAAATCCGAAGAAAAATTGCAAAATCCAAAGTGCCCCCTATACTACACTTGAGCCGACTGATTGTATATTTAAATTCTGGTAACTTAGAACAATAACTCGTTTTCCATCATGTTGAAGTTGATAAAAATGGGTTTTATATTTAACCATGATGATAATGATATTTAACATGAACACATTCCATATAGAAAATTTAGTTATTCTTGTTGAAATTACTTTGCTCTAACTTTACGGTAAGTGCTACAGCTATATAAAGTATCAACATTCATCTGATTTCTCATTTGTCCAAAAATTATCAATTGAAAAAAACTCTTTTCAACTGCTGCATAACCACAGGGCAGCGCAACGTAAATTCAACAAGAATAACTAAATTTTCATTGGATTTTGTTCATGGTTAAATATTTCCACCCATTTTTATCAATTTCAACATGCTGGAAAACGAGTTATTGTTCTAAGTTACCAGAATTTAAATATACAATCAATCAGTCTTCTAATTTCTTCAAACAGGCAATTGTCATTGATTTTAATATCAGGCATTTCTTTCGATAAAAGCTAATGTAATTTTATATATCTGCTCAATTTACATGTGATGAAGTCAAAAATCACCATTGAAAATTGTTATTTCTTGTGATATTTGCTTCAGACCATTCTTTGGCGTATTGGAAACATGTTTGTTAAACTTCTCCTTATGCCTGAATTTGATTCTTCTAAATTTCACAATTTTCTTTTTATTACGGAAGGAATCAATTTTTATTGAAATTGCAATTTCTATTGAAGGACAAAATCATTCAAAATAAGACTTAACTTCTGTAGCTGAAATATGTTTACCATCAATCTTTTGAATCATTTTGTGGAAAATAGATGCATAATTATTTACAAAATACATCAATATCTCTGATAATTCACACTGTACTGGCACGTGACGTGCAACAGTTTGGTCTGGCATCTCTGAATATAGAGATTACCAGATTTGTTTTTTAAAATATTGAGAAGGAGACAATTGGTCACCTTAATTTGGACAAAGAATTCCTCAGAAAAGTGTGCTTACTGCAAATGTCTCCACTGATATATTGAAAGCTACAAAAAAAAAAGTTTAAGGGAGGCCAAACAGGGAAAAGAATAAACTGTTACTTTGTTTAATGCTGACCAGAACTTATTTTAGGTAGTACAATTTTCAGTTACAAATAATGATGTGGATATTTACAATTCTGTGTTTTGCCCTGTTTGTTTCCAGAAAATTTAGTTCTTGACTGGAAATTCAAAATTTGGCAGTCATTCAAATTTCAGTCTCAATTATAAAAATTCGTTATTGAAATGCATTCTGTTCTATTTGAAAGTTGAATAACTTGTATTTTCAACATCCTTCTTTTCTTTAGAATGAGAATGATTGAAAGATTATTTTCTTCTGGAAGGAAAATATTTGGTGTGTTGAATATGTGTTATCGGTTAAAATGTAGAATAGGTAGCCAGAATCAGACTTCATACTACCTATTTGGGTAATTGCGTATTATCAAAATTATCACCAACTCTATTAATAACACACCAAGTTGGCAACTCCAATTTCCTTTGTGTCGTTGTGCTGGATTGGCATCTATGTACTTTGTTTTACATCATGTCACCAATAAGTTGTAATAATACTCAAGTACCCTTATTCGTATATAATTGTTCTATGAGTAATGAAGCAAAACAAAAGTAATGAAGAGCTGAATTCATTCTGCATCTAGATAAACATCACCAAATCCAAGGGACTACCTATTCTACACTTAAGCCATGTTATCTTTTAAGATCTTGATAGATTACTCATATTTTCAACAAAAAAAAATGATGCTGTTGCTAGGTTCATCATAAACTGTGAATATTCTATAATGAAATCTGTTAAAATATATTTAGAGCATATGTCAAAATGAAACTTTAATTCAACTTTTGTCATTGTAGTAAAGGCCAACTTTGACATTCTACATTTCAATGTCAGAACTTCTGGAATTTTTTGTTAGATATTTAATTTCTTTTTGCTTACTTACATATTATTGCAACCTATTGGTGACATTATATGAAATGAAGCACATGATTGCCAATTTTTTCAATGCATACAACATATGCAAAATTGAGGTTGCCAACTTAGGGAGTTATCTTGAATGTTTGCAATTGTTGTGATAATACTTAAGTACCTCTTTTGTGTCAAGACTTTTTGATGTGGCAAATTTTTGTAAAACTTGCCAAGTATTGGCTACCCTTCCTTCCCAGAGAGTAATAGCTAGATTTCCAATCTGGTTATTCAATTAAAAAACTTACTTAGGACTTTCTAAAATGTAGTCTGCGAATCCTGGATTCTTCCTTCATTCTTTAATTTTTGATTCTTAAGACATTATTTATATCATCTATCTATATATCTGAAAAAGATTACTTAATGTTTCATTTTTCAGTTCTTGTATATTATACAGGTGACCACTTTTGCTAAATAAGAAACATTGCCAAATGCTGCCTTATTATCAGACATATGCGGGACTCTTTTTAACATGCTTTTATAAGTTTCACTCGTATGTAACAGAATCTTTAGACTCGATTTGTACCCACTTTAAAAGATCAGATTAATTCGAAATTTTTCACTCTTGTCAAGGTTTGATGACAGTAGTATAATTTCATGATTTTGTTCCATTGTCCTGATCAGGATCTTCAAAAATAAGGATTTTGAGATTTGGTGACTTATTCACATTATATGATTTTCAGACTTGGCGACTAATTGCATATACTATTTCCAGATTTTGTGACTAATTCCAGATATGGCAAGTGAAAGACCCTACTTCTTAAAAGCTGCAACCCTAAAAATGAAAATGCTTGTAATTAATACAAATAAAACAAACAAAAAAGTGTTCTTTATGTGATAAAGGGGAGGACAAACAAACAAAGTGTTCTCTATGTGATAAAGGAGAGGGTGGTGTGTTAGCAATTTCTTGTCATAATATAAGTGATTGTCTAGTTTTTCTAAAAATGAAAATTTAAAAAAATTTGTTTTAACTGCTAAACTCAGACATTCTGTTTTTCATAATTTATTGTACCAAAATAGCTGATTCCCCACTTCAGTCAACCTTGAACTGTGAAAGTTATAACAAAACTTTGCTGAATTAATAAAAAAAACCTGAATAGTTTTTTTTCTATTTGGAATTACTTGGTATCAGATTATCTAAAACTTTTCGAACAAGATCAAGCCATGACCATTACAGCTTATAAAAATTTTTAATGTTTTTTCAACTCTCCTGCCGAGATCTCATTATAATGAAGAAAAAGTAAAGATGTATATATGTTTGCGAGATTCAGTCTGAATAATTTTTCTTTAACTATTTTTTAAATAAAAGTATATTTTTACGTTTATTACAATTGATAAATCCATTTATTTAGGATCCATGTTTTGGATCCTAAATAAATTATTTTTAAAACACCTGAACCTTTTAAAAATCCTCTACAAATACTCTCGTAGAAAACAGATTTAATTGTTCACTCGTGGGAATAATAATGAAATGTGAAATGATTAATATAATGATTAAGAAAAAAGAAATTACAAAACAAGAAAGAGGAGATTCGTGAAATAAAGATAAAAATTGATAAAAAAACATCAAACTGCAGGATTAATTCAACCATGAATAAATGATAGTTTAAAAGACTAAAAAAAACCACGCTTTTATAGTAGATCAAACTAAAAAAATTAAAAATAAATTATAGTTTAAAAAAAGTAAAAAACATACTTTTATAGTGAATCAAACTAAAAAGTAAAAAAATAATTCTTAATATAATAATAAAATGATTAACAAGAAAATTATTGTCATTGATTTAAAAGCGGGGGTGCTCTATATTAATTGTTATAATTTCTTACAAGTTCTTCTCTGAAATGCTGAGTTAGTGTAAAAATGTATTACAAAGCACCCACACTTTTACCACAAAAACATTAATCTTGTTAATCATTTTAGTCTTATATTAAGAACTTTTTTTTATTAGTTCGATTCACTATAAAAGTGCATTTTTTAGTTTTTTTTCTAAACTATAATATATTTTAGACTTGTTTCCACATGTCTCTTACAAAGATAGATAAAGCACAAAATATACATATTCAAAGCATTTATTTTAACAAATATTGTTATCACGTAAATAATTTTCAGATTTATTACATAAATTTACATCCAGTTTTCATTTAATGCTACATGAAAATATTGTGCATACAACTTAAAAAATATATGAATAATTTACTCTTTTATGTTTAAACATTTAGAAATATTTAAATAAAAAAATTTTTTTTTCTTTTCCTAATCATTTTATTATGTCGAAAACAAAGATAACGATTTGAAAAAATATATTACTCTACTTCTCTTTTAAAATACTGTAAAATATCAAACTATATTGACTTCTGGAGTAGCCCTATTTTTAAAGCTACGATAAAAGCATAAGTCATTATTAAAGTTATACAAAAGTAAAACACTGTAATAAAAAACAATTCCAGAGCAATGTTGTATAATTCACAATGACATGTATACGTTCTTGAAAGGACCAATTTCAGAAAACTAGTAGCATACTTCACAAACATAAGGCTTTTCCCTTGGTATAAATACATAAATGTATCTAAATTACTTCTTCCTGTGAAAGTCTTGTTTCATATGGTGTCCTATATTAATTGTTATAATTTCCTACTAGTTCTATTCTGAAATGCTGAATTAGTGTAATAATGTAATACAAAGCACCCCACGCTCTTACCACAATGACATTAATTTTCTCGTTAGTCATTTTATTCTGATATTAAGAATTATTTTTTACTTTTTAGTTTGATTCACTATAAAAGTGTGTTTTTTAATTTTTTTAAACTATAATTTATTATATTGTTGGCTGCATATTGCAGCATTTGGGACATATTTTGATTAAGAAAATATGTCAATAATGTAAAATGTAAGAACCCATTTTTCAGTATTTTTGCATTTTGGGGGTCCGTAAAAATGCAACAAAAGATCACCAATTGATTGTATACAAAAATGGTACTTATGTATTACAGTCACCGCAACCAAAACTCCACCATGAGAATTGCTTTACCTTCAAATAAAACTTATAAGAATCTTTGTTGTTTTGATATCATTGTGGGATTCGCAAGGCCCAAATTTTGCTGCAGTGATGCTAATGCGCAAGTACCACAAAAACCTTTTTCTTCTATGTTGGAAGCAATTAAAATTTTTTGCCTCCTCAATAAAATAAAATTCAAGAATTGAATCTGCAATCGAGATTGTTACCTTATTTTTTGTACAATGTTTAGTTAAGCAAAAAAAAAAAGTGTTATTTTACATCGCCAACGGGTTTCCTAAAAAGAAAAGTACCCAATCAGTTCTTTTAATCTTGATTAAAATTATATTTCTTACTGTGAAATGCTTTTCTTTTTATTTAATTAAATTAATAATATTGAATAGAAGTATATTTACTTGAAATGAATTTAAAACATTATATTAAAGGAAAACTTTTTTCAAAGCTATCAAATTTACTGCTTCATGAGATTTAGAATTAACTTGAGATTCCTTTGGCCAATGAGAGCCTCAGGATGGTTGACTGCCTGTCCAATCGGGGAGCAGCTAATCGTGACATGTTGTGTTGTGTGATCGACCGCCATTTTTAATATTAATAACAAGACCATCCTCGTGGGAGATTTTAACGCCAAGCATACTGATGGGTTCCAATGCAGCAACACCAGAGGAAATAGGCTTTACAGCTATATTGAAAATTGCATTGATGTTTTAGCCCATCTGACCCCTACTAGATTCGGATATGCTTCAGCCTCCATTATAGATTACGCCCCCTAATTAAAAATCTTAACTGGCTTTGCACCATAAATTCTATCCCTGAATTAAGCTCTGATCATAACTCGATCAAGCTGCACTTCCCAAGAACTTCTAAATTTGATCTCCCCTCAATTAAATACCACTTAGAGCATATTTACCAAAAACTTCGAAACAACAAAATCTCTACCTCCATACGCCAGCTCCACCCAGGAGATAAAGAAGTGGCCTCACAGAGTAAATTCTCACCGCCGTAAATCCCTCAAAACCCAAACGCCCATTGAACTACCATGCGGGGTGAGCTCAAACACCTTTCAAGGAGAGAAATGAACCAGAAAATTTTGGCAATTCACCAGACACCCACAACAAAAAACCCCGAACTCAACAGGCTTCAAAACACCATTAAAAGAAAAGTTAACTTATACAGACAACAGGTATGGGAGGATCACCTTACCTCCCTGGATGCTGAAGATGGCTCCCTTTGGGGAACTGCAAAAGCATTCAGAAGGAAGGCGCCTTTTCCAGGCCCAATGGCCCAACGATACTGCTCTCAGCGACACACAAAAAACAGAATTAATTGCTCAATCGCTGGAGGTCAATTTCAATAAAATGACATTCAACCCACACAAAGACAAATCATAACAACATCGTTGATGCATACTTCACTACTCACCCCTAACAATAATGATCCCCTCCCCCGGCTCTTCCATCGAAATTATTTCTTCATCAAAAGGATCAAAATTGGAAGAGTCCAGGTAAAGATGGTATCACAAATAAAATGCTTAAATTTCTTCCATTACTAAACTATTTTTAAAATTACTAATATCATTAAAAATGCTGAATTTAAGATACTTCCCAAATGCCTGGAAAACTGGGTTGTGTCGATTCAAAACCGGGGAAAACCCCGGCTTGCAGAATGCATAAAATAATATCCCTACTACCAGTCCTCTCAAAACTGGCTGAAAAGTCATCCAAGCCAAATTAAACGACTTCTCGAAAATAACAATATCCTGACCCCGAGCAGCTGGGTTCCGCCTCGCCCCACCACTCATCAGTTACTCCAGCTTGTCGTACATTAAGGAAGGGAAAAAATAGAGGTCAATGTACAGCTGCAGTGTTCCTAGACATTCAAAGCTTTTGACAGAGTATGGCACACTGGCCTACTCTTCAAACTAATCCCCCAAAAATTTCCCTCCCATTAATCCTTATCATAAATTCCACATCAGTGATAGAACCTTTTCTTTTAAACCCGCCTTTTCTCAAATCGATCTATCAAAGCCGGAATTGCTCAAGGGTCTATCCTTGGCGGTCTTTTTTAATCTTTTGTAAATGATAAAATTTAAAAAGCACTAACACAATGCTTTGTATGTATGCAGATGTACGGCAATCTTTAGCGAACACAAAAACCTCAACACACTTGTTGAGAATATCAATGAACATCTAGCTCACTTTTAAATTTGGTTCTCCGTTTTGGAAAATGCTCTTAAAACCCCAAAAACCAAAGGGAGTATTCTTTTCCCAAAAATCCCACCCCCGAAATTACCCTGCAAAATCAAAGAATCCCTGTCTCACCACACCAAGTATCTTGGTGTATACCTGATAAAACTCTCACTTTCCGACAACAAACAACAAATTAGAACTAAAATTTAAAAAAGCAAGCGATAAGTATTTTTCCTTATCTAAAGTCTAAATTAAATAGGCGTAATAACCAGTATCTACACTCTGATCCTAAAACCCTTCTCACCTAAGCCTCCCAGGGCTGGGAAGCAGCAAGAACCAACATTAATCTCTTGAAAGCTCTCAAAACGTAATTTTAAGACAAATTCTCGATGCCCATTGGTATATGAGAAACGCGGACCTTATATATATATATATAAATTAAATTTTTATAGGGGAAACATGTAAATTTCAAATTTCTTTTTAAAAATATAGATGGGCATGACAACCCATCTATTCAAGATATTCCCAACTATTTTTCACATTTCTTGTTAGAAAACCAAGAATGTCTTGGTCAACCCTGATTTTTAAATTTTTAATTTTCCTTTTTCCCTTCTCCCTGCTGATCCAACTCTGTTGAATCGCTTTAATTCCTCTGATTGGCTCCCAACTTCCTCAATTTACTTATACCCTATTAGCTGAACTTTTGGCTCGGCCAATAGGAACGCTCCCTCTCTTAAGAACTTTTAACGTGTTCTGCTATTTTCCCCTGCACTTTCTGATCCTGGTTCCTTGTGCACTTCTTTGATTGGCGGTTTAACCCGCCCCTCCTGATTTCTTGATGAATATTTCTTGTCTTAAAAGAGCTTTTTGTGTTAAATGTAGCTTATTACTTTAATTTTTACTTCATTCTGTGTATTTTTAAATCTTTCATATCCTTTTAAAATGGGCAATGGTAAAATTTTACAGTCATCTTCATTCCAGGATAGGAGATTAGAGTCCGGAAGGACTAAGTACTCCGTACGCATCACAACGATGTGTTGTGTGAAGTGGGATCTACAGTGCCTGTCCTTCGCTGCTAAAGGGAGCTCTGTGATTGGTAGTTGGTCTAATTACACTTCGTCCCCTCGCTTAGGTACCGCGCCAGGTCCGAGCGAGGTTGCCAGCTGCCGCAGGGCCAGTGGGGATCCTATTGGTCGTTGTGATTTTTGAGTTCTCGAATTTGAAAAGTGATGGTATTTACAGGATGTGTAGCAATATGTGAATTTTTTAATCTAATAGTATGGTTCGTGGTCTGTGTATGAATCGTGAAGGTGTGTACTTGGATTGAGTTGTAGTCGGAATTATCTATTTTGTTAAAGAATTTTTTCGCTATTTTTTGCATGAATTGTCTGATTGTTTTGAATCTAATGGCTTTCCTGAGTGCAGAGTTTCTCATGTACCAGCTGGCACATAAGATCTGACTTAGTGTTATGTTTTGGATTCGTTCTGATTTCTGGATGTGTATTTTAGCTGCATATCCCCAGACTGGAAAGGCGTAGCTTATTATTGGTCTTAGAAGTAGAGTATAAATCAAGTAGTTTGTTAGATCTACTTAATTTAGATCTTCATTAATAGTCGACAACGCAGTGAGCTTTTTGATAAAGTTCTCACGATGCGTGTGATATGTTGTTTGAAAGTAGTTTATTATTCAACGTAACACCAAGGTATTTGGTGTGTGAGACCGGGATTTGTTCATTGTGTAAGAAAATGGATGGGTGTGTCATTTCGCTTCATAGTAAAGAAGACTGCCTCCGCTTTTGCAACATTAAGTGAATTTTCCATTTGGAGAACCAGTCTTCTAAGTCTATGAGATGCTTATTAAGAGCTCTGGCAATGAGTGTGGGTTCATAAGTCAGCCAAAATTGCTGTGCCCCAAACATGCATAAATTGTGTTGTCGGAGTCGGATGTCGCTCAATGTGAATGTTAAAGAGGAGGGGGAAATGAGAGTCCCCTGGGCCACTCCCCGCCGTGGGTCTGTGGCTAAGTAGATAGAGTTAATTCTGACAGAGAAATTTATGTCAGTTAGGTAAGAGGAATTAGTTTGATCTCATGGGGGGAGTCATTTGATCAACTTGTAGATGGACCTTCGCCAAACTCGTCAAGGCCTTTTGAATATCTAAGAAAACCGCACCAATCGATTTTTTTCTTTCTAAAACCGGATTTTATCGCTTCCACCACACTCTAAGGAGTTGGTGGGAAGTCGAAAGATTGGGTCGCAACCCGTGTTGCTCCGGAATCATTAGATTCAGTTCATTCACATGAGAATAAAGTCTTTTTAACCCTCTAAGCGGTCTGCACTTAAAGTCTAGCCATTCTGGAGATGCTTCAGAAATGCACCACACATTTTTTTTTGCTTTCAGGTGGGTTTGCAAGCCGGGTTTACATATTTTAAAAATGCGCTCGGCCGCTTTTGGGAATCTTGTGAAGGCAGAAAAGCCTCTGTGAATGGCGGAATTTTACATGCAGACCGCTGGAGGGTTAATATGATTTTTCGCTACTTGCCGAGAATTGATAGGGAGTGCATGATCTAAAACTGCCCGCCGCTCGGATCTTTCCTGGTTTTAGAATAGGGATGACTGCGCGTTTTCATTGAAGTGGGAAGACCGAGCTTGATAATATTGTCAATAATATTCGTTAGCTCAAAATAGAAATCAGCGGAGATGTTTTAGCATTCTATTAGAGATCAATCCATCCCCCCTGCTTTTTGACATTAGTATTCTTTTTATATAAATCATGATTTTCGCCAGCATTGTTTTGTTCAAATTTTGTAATTATTTTCTTTATTTGTTTCTGCAGATTATTTAAGATATTTTTTATCAGCAGGGCTTCTCGTATATTGCCAGGTTTTCCTGGCTCTGTTTCTTTCTTTAAATAGTTGATTAAGATTTACCTGCTGATGTAGAAAGTGTCATTATTTTTGAGTGGCTTAGAGGCATTAATGTAAGCTTTGTGCAGCCTTTCGGTGAAGGCGGCAACCTGCTTGTCGATGTCATCAGTTGTTTTTGCTTCAGGTAATGTGAAGTTATCAGGTACGTTTAAGTTTTGTGTGAATTTCTCCCAGTTTGTTTTCATGTTTGTGTATCTTTTATGCGGGAGAGAAAAAAATGTGTGTTAGTGAGGAAATCGAACGTGACTGTGCACTGCCAATCAACGTTCATTAATCAACGCCAATCTGCCATTAATCTGCCAATCAACGTAATTTATATATGTGTTTTGATATCGATTGATTTAATAAAAATTCTACCTAAAAGTCAACTAATCTCTTCAGATATTAGAATAAAATTTCTTAGTTGATTCTTCATTTCATGCAATGCTGAATTTTTTTCCTTCATATATTTTAATATAAAATAAAAATTTTGCTTACATGTTCAACATTATATTGCAGAATTATTTTATTTTTTCTATTGCAGAAGGATGTTAATATAAACTCATATTCTTAACAAGAATGCAAGACCTATTTTTTTCACTGTATATTTTAAATACAGATTGATGCAGTCACGTCTGTGAAAAAATCTTACACTTGTGAAATTAACGTAATGACCTTTTCTTTACATAACTCAAGACATTTACATGTTCATGATAATGAAGGTAGAGTGACATATTCACATTTTACATATTTGAGCAATATAAAAATTCAAGAATAACAAATATATTTATTGAAATTTTAAATGAAATATATAAGAAAAAAATGTATAAGAAAGCACAAATGCAACAACATAAATGTACAACATAATGCAATGCTATATTCACATTTAGAAATTGCAATTACACTTTATTAAAAAAAAGAATAATTTTTACTAAAACTGTAATTTTTTGTAATAATCATCAAACTCCTTTAAATTCCTTTGACGTTCTAAAATGAAATTCCTATATTTAAAAAATCCATTAATTCTCTATTCTAAACTAAAATTTTCATTTATATTTCTTTGTAATTCTTAATTAAAGTGTGGTACAGGACACGATTTGAAGCATTGTTAACAACATTACAGATTTTGATACAAATATGTATTACTGTTGCTTCTGAAACGAAAACTCTAAATAATGAAGAATGTAATTGTAAAATATTATTTTGGTATATTTTTAGTAATTAGCATTTAATATATGTTTTAGATTTTGGTTACTTTAAAAAAATGCTCTCTAAAAGCCAACTAAACTCACCAGATATCTAAATAAAATTTCTTAGCTAATTCTTTTTATGCTGGGCTATGATATCTACTGAATTTTCTTCATAAATTTTAATGTAAATTAAAAATTTTGCTTAAATTTTCAGCTTGACATTCAAGAAATAATTTTTTTTTTTCAGAAGGATGCTACTGTAAACTCATATTCTGAACAACAGTACAAGATCATTTCCTTCATTATAGATTTTAAATAGACAGTTAAGTAGTTTCATCTTTGAAAAAATTTTGCATTTGTAAAATTAGTAAAATGGCCTTCTCTTTATATGATAATTCAACAAATTTACATATTCTTGATTATAAAAAGCCTCATGTTTGTGAAATATGCAACAAGGCTTTCTCTCAAAGTGGTCATATAAAAACACATTTACGTGTTCACACAAAGGAAAAGCCTCATGTTTGTGAAATATGCAACAAAAGGGCCTTTCTAAGTTCTAATTTAAAAACATTTACATATTCATAGAAGGAAAGCCTTTTTGTTTATGAATTATGCAAAAAGGCTTTCACTAAAAATGATTATTTAAAAACACATTTACGTATTCATACCAAGGAAAAGCCTTATGTTTGCGAGATATGCAACAAGGCTTTCATTCGAAATGAACATTTAAAAGCACATTTACGTATTCATACAAAAGAAAAGCCTTATGTTTGTGAAATTTGCAACATGGGCTTTTCTCAAGCTACTACTTTAAAATCACATTCACATGTTCATACAAATGAAAAGCCTCATGTTTGTGAAATATGCAAAAAGGCTTTCTCTCAAAATGGTCATTTAAGAAGACATTTACGTATTCATACCAAAGAAAAGCCTTATATTTGTGAAATATGTAACAAAGGTTTTTCTCACACTAATACTTTAAAAAAACATTTACATATTCATACCAAGGAAAAGCCTTACATTTGTGAAATATGTAACAAAGGTTTTTCTAGTACTAGTACTCTAAAAGCACATTTATGTATTCATACCAAGGAAAATCCTTATGTTTGATAGATATGAGGCAAGCCTTTCACATGAAAGGAAAATTTAAAAGAACATTTATTATTTATACCATGGAAAAGCCTTATGTTTGTGAGATATGCAACAAGGCTTTCATTCGAAATAAAAATTTAAAAGCACATTTACATATTCATACGAAGGAAAAGCAGTATGTTTGTGAAATTTGCACCAAAGCCTTTTTTTGAAATTGTTAACTTAAAAGTACATTTACGTGTTCAAACAAAGGAAAGACCTTACGTTTGTGAAGTATTCAAAAATACTTTCTCCTGAAGTATTGATTTAAAAAACACATTTGCGGTAAACAAAGGTAAAACCTTATGATTGTGAATATGCAACAAGGCTTTTTTCAAATTATGTTTTTAAGAAATATTTACAATTCATACCAAGGAAAGCCTTAGATTTGTGGTTTTGTAACAAAGGTTTTTCTAACTAGTACTTTAAAAGCACATTTGTGTGTTCATACAAAGGAAAAACCTTATATTTGTGAAATATGCAACAAGACTTTCTCCTTAACTGGTCCTTTAAAGATACATTTATGTATTCATACCAAGGAAAAGCCTTATGTTTGTGAAGTGTGCTACTAGGAGTCTTCTGAAATTAGTCATTTGAAGAATGTATACATGTCATTGTGAAATCTGCAACATTGCTCTGGAATTGTTATTAGAGTGCCTTACTTTTGTATAACTTTAATTATGATTTATGTTTTTATCATAGCTTCAAAAGTAGGAGCTACTCCAGAAGTCGATATAGTTTGATATTTTACAGTATTTTAAAAGAGAAGTAGAGTAATATATTTTTTCAAATCGTTATCTTTTTCTCGTAATAAGATGATTAGGAAAAGAAATATATATTTTTTTATTTAGGTATGACTTAAGTATTTCTAAATGTTTAAACATAAAAGAGTAAATTATTCGGTTTTTTTTAATGTTGTATGCACAATATTTTCATGTAGCAATAAATCAAAACTGGATGTAAATTTATGTAATAAATTTGAAAATTATTTATGTATAACAATATTTGTTAAAATAAATGCTTTGAATATGTATATTTTGTGCTTTATGTATCCTTATAAGAGGCATGTGGAAACAAGTGTAAAATATATTATAGTTTAGAAAAAAAACTAAAAAACGCACTTTTATAGTAAATCGAACTAAAAAGTTAAAAAAAAAAACTTCTTAATATAAGAATAAAATGATTCACGACAAAATTAATGTCATTGAGGTAAAAACGTAGGGTTCTCTATATTAATTGTTATAATTTCTTACTAGTTCCATTGTGAAATGCTGAGTTAGTGTAAAAATATTTTACAAAGCACCTCGCGCTTTTACCATAATCACATTAATATTCTTGTTAAAATAATAATTCTTAATATAAAAATAAAATAATTTTGCTTTTTAGTTCGATTCACTATAAAAGCGTTTTTTTTTAAAACTGTAATTTATTTTTTAGTTCAATCTACAATAAAAGCCAATTTTTTAGTTTTTATAACTATCGTTTATTCTTTGTTGAATTTATCCTTGAGTTTCATATTTGGAGCCGGAAATACGTGGCTGCTGGAATTAGTCTTGCTCTTCAATGGATATTAATTAATGTTTTTGTGAACGGTACTTATTCTCTTTGTTTGCGGGGCCTCGAATGAGTCCCATATCGTTGTATTTCAAAGTTTCCGTCTCTATAGATACAGGTCTAACTAATAAAAGTGTATAAGAAAAAATATTAAATGTCAATCGTATCGTATTATCACCTTATAAACGTATTGCTTTATAAAAATAAAAAATATTTAGCAGTTAGATCATAAATTATTTTTATTATTATAATGTGCGAGACTTTTTTTTTTATTTCCATTTTCAGAAAATCTAGACTTATATTATGGTAAGAAAGAACACTTTTTGTTTTATTTGTATTAACCACACACAAGCGTATTTGCGGTTTCAGGGTTGTACCTTAATCTTTTAGTCGCTAAATCTAGAATTATTCGCCAAATCTAGAAACGATATAATGAATTAGTAGCCAAATCTCGAAATCCTTAGGATTCTTTTTTTATGTGGATTCTGATCTGGACAATGAAATGAAATTATTGTATTGGCATCGGTCCTTGAAAAGTGTGCAAAATTTCTAATTAATCTGACCTTTTAAAGTGGATAAAAATCGAGTTCAAAGTTCCATTACATACAATTGAAACTTATATACCCAGATCCCAGAGCCCCAGACGTTACTTATTTTTAACTCAGGGATGTCCAACCCAAATGACCTTGCGGGCACTTCGGAAAAACATTATAATCTCGTGGGCCGCACATAAAAATATGTACTTTAAAATCAGATTTGGAAACAAAAAAAAACATTTGTTGGAGTAAAAATTTAAAACAGAATGAATTATTGTTTTTCATTATTGTTCATGTATACAGACATAGTTAATATAATAATGTTTTATATAATACTAGCGGTCCCGACAGACGTTGTCCTGTACACATGTCTTAAATCCGAAAATTACAAACTTTTTTGAATAAGTTGTAACAATCTGGACTATTTTGATGAAATTTTTTATAAAGAAAGTTATTACAATACCAGAGACATCATCACATGTACAGTTACCACAATTCGACCTATCGATTGCGTGTGAGTATGAATTAAGAAGCTATTCTGAATAGAAACTTAAACTTGTTTTGATTAAAGGGTAAAAAAGATAAAACTCGAGCTATTTTCATAACAGGTATATTTTTTTAATGCACAAAAAATTAATTTATTGTAATACCATTGAAATTGCAATGTTTTTGGTTAATCCTTGAGGGGTATAAACAAATGTGATGGTTTGCCAAACCTCGGACATGCAACATATAATTGGCCGTGCGAAAAGCAAGGATTTTCTAAATCTAAGCCACAAATTGTCCTTGTTTGACCTTGTTACTTATTAATGGTCATAGTAAATGCCAAGCGAATTGGAAATTACAAACATTTGAATGGGTAGGTGAGTCGAAAGAATCATTGGAATCTGTGGTAGAAGTACAACTTCACCTTGAAGTTTTCCGCTCAAAATAGTGGCCTCAAGAATATTGCCCATGATTTTTTTATGAACAACAATCGCGCGCCCTTGCATAATTTTAGCGCATTTTTAACTAATTGCGTTATTGGATCGAATTGTGAATCTTAACCATTCTCGAATCCACTTGAACCCACACAAAAAATGTCATTAAAATCGGTTCAGCCGTTTAGGAGGAGTTCTGTCACATACACACGCACAAAAGAATTGTATATATAAAGATTATTTGAAATATTAATTAGAAACGCTAAAAAGCATGATTCGTCAGCATTTTTGTAACAATGAAGACCCATTTTGGCTGAAAATCGAATTTCCAGGCCAACTTACATCATTTTTATAACAATAACGTTACAACAATGCAGATGAATATTGAGTTGAATGTTTTTAATTAATATCTTTTTAACTAATTGCGATATCGGACCGAATTGCGATTCTAAACCATTCTCGAATCCACTTGAACTCACACAAAAAATATCATCAAAATTGTTCCAGCCGTTTAGGAGTTTGGTCACACATGCAGAGAAGATTTTTATATATAAAGATAATAATGCACTGATCAAATAATGTTTAAAATATTACAGTTGCCATTTTCTTGAAAATTACGGTGTTCCTTTTAAATTGATCTTTCGTTACTCATTGTTGAAATTTGATTGTGCTGTCATTCGCAAACGATTAAGTATACATTATCCTTTATTATCTCCTCCTTATCCTTCCCTTTTTTAAAACTTTACAAAACATCTCTGACTTCCTCTTGCTTTTTGGACACTCCAAACACAAAAAAGAGGAGAAATGAAAGTCGCACACACAGAGAATCATGTACCATCCATAGTAAAGGATATGAATAATCCAATTCGGAATTTATTAAAAAAGTAATTTATTATAGTAAAATCAAATGTAACTATTTGACAAAATATAAATCTATCTAAAGGACATTTCTATTATCAAAAAAGATTTATTTTAAAACAAGCAACAGGCAAATACATTGTAGTTATACATAAATTTCCCCTCAGAAAAATTTCAAAATGAAAAAAATTTAAAAACCTGATATTTAAAAAAAGTTTTAAGAGTCGGCGGGCCCCAACTTATGTACTGGGTTGGACACCCCTGTTCTAACTAATAAAATATGTAGGATAAGGTAGTGCTAGTGTAAACTTTGAGTGCGTGCATACCTGCTAGCTTGTCCCGACGGCCAATTTACAGGTGCTAAAGGTCGGTAAAAAACAGTACTTTCTCAAATTCTAAAGGTTGATTTTTACGTATGTTTTAAAACACATCGTTAAAAATTAATAATCAATACTGCCAGACACGTTCCATCGGCGGTAACTTTTAACAGACGCTTAAAAGCTTCCAAAAAAGTCATGCAACTTTCTAAAGCTTGATATTTATATATGATACTCGGTGAACTATTTCAATATTTGTTGTAAGCTGCCAAACCAATCGGATAGGCCAAACATCCCCCCAGACAAACCTAAAGGGTCGCTATGCGTATGAGCGCAGGCGTGATAGATTTATAACAAAGCATTTTAAAATAGTCTTATTAATAGTCTAATGGAAGACTTCAGTAGAGTAATTAAGTAATATTTTCACACTTAATTGTAACGATAATTATTGATAATAAAATATAAGTACATTTGAACTCGTAATGATAATTATGAACAAACATTTGCTGACTCTAGAAAAATGTGTTTTATTGGCAATAATCAGAAAATTTTTGGTTTTAAACAGCAATCAATTTAATAAAATAATAGTTTTTTGGCATATGGTAAGAAGCAAAGGAATACAAATTTTACTATTAGAACATTTCAAAATAATTCATGTAAATAATAATCATTATTCAGAGTAAGTTAGCTGTAATTTTTTAAAAAAAATTCAATCTTCATTATCATTATCTTTGAAGTTTTAATATCTCATCATCAGTCCTATTTTTATATTGAATATCTTCATCAGCATCTTTAGTATCTCTTCTGTAAAATAAATAATATAATTAAAAATAAAATAGTTTTAACAAGTTTATTTAAATAATTCAATGGGAAAGTAGAATACCCGATTCATCTTGAAAGGATTCACTAACAAAGGCCGGTAACTGGTCTCCATCAAACTAGTTGAAATATGATATTGGTTGTCTTCCAATGTCCACCCATTATTTTCCGGACTGAAAATACCAAGTCCCATCATATGAGCATTACTCCATAGACTAGTGAAGTAATTAGCTCGTCGAAACTGCTGCAAAAGCTCACTCTTGCTCGCTGGTAAGTTGCTCACATCAAAGTTTTTAACATTCTTTCGATTGAACTCTTCATTGACGTCAGAAACCATATAAGTGTTGATGAATAGTTGAAGTCTGACGTCATCTACGTCAATCATTCCGGAAACATTATAAATTTCACAAATTTCTGTATTTTGTTAAACACATTTTTCTCTAGTTCTAAATCTGGATCACCGAATTTCATAAATGCTTCCTGGTACTCTTCATTTTTTTTTCAGTGTTTTG
Organism: Trichonephila inaurata madagascariensis; assembly: GCA_019973955.1. Lineage (NCBI taxonomy): Eukaryota > Metazoa > Arthropoda > Arachnida > Araneae > Nephilidae > Trichonephila > Trichonephila inaurata. Next base: position 56,321 of record BMAV01007974.1, read on the forward strand.
AATGCCTTTGCTTGTCTTTAAATAAAAAAGCAGGATTGTAATCACGTTCAGTGATTGCATGAAATCCTGGCAAACAACGGCTTAAAAATGTCCTAAATTTTCGAAAACCTTAGTGATATCAATATACCTTACTCTTTATTTCCTATGCCAATTAATATCCACTCATGGTAATCATCATTTTTTAAATGACGCATACTGCTCAACATGATTGCTGCAATGTCGGTATCACAGAACATCGAATTACGAAATTAGCTTGAGCATCAATATTGCAGATATGAAATAAATTTAGTGTCAGCTTCCTCATGATCAGTAAACTTTCATCAATATTAGATATAACTATATTTGTTAGTGACAGTAAAAGAGTGACATTTCTTGAAATTTACGACAATATTTTTTTGTTTATAAATGGTACCATCTCTTCAGTAGACCACAGTATAGTATAAAAAAGAATCAACAAGAGTTTGTTTGAACCGTAACTCCAGCATGAAAATCCAACTGTATGTCATTTCATCTAGCAGACTGTCAGATACGGGATTAAGGGTCCCTAGAAAAACCCAGATGCCCGCAAAACTTTCCGTAGATTGTTTGAACCGTATATTTTTTAATTCTTTGGCGAAATCAGACGGTTGAACTTGATCAGGTCGAGTGATATTAAACCCTAATTGTGTCGATTCATGTTGGAGAGATCTTTCGTAATCTTTTATAGACGGAGAAAAGTATTGAGCGAAAATAATATCAAATCTTTTTGCATTTAATTGTGTCACCATATGTAACATTTTTTTTTAATACTGCCTAACGTTTTTGGGACATTTTTGATTGTGGGAGGTAGAAAACTCCATCAATTACTACAATATCTAAGAAAGTGGATTATGTTTGACATCTTTTTCCAAACATTTCATTAAAATAGATTTTTGAGTCTTACAAATTCCACCAACTATGGAATGGATAATGGAACTGGAGTTATGGATATGTAAAAAATTTTGCCGTTTCGATTTTGTGATCGATAGAAATATCGAGTATACGTCTGTTTTTTATTTTAATAAATATTTTTTTAAAATATATAATATGTGTGCATTTTTTTTTTTTTTTTTGTTGAAGAAATAAAATATATTGTAGGCAGTTTATTTTTACGTTTAAGAAATATCTTTAAATGATGCAAAATTAATCTATATAAAAAAAATGTAATGTGTGTTTGCTCAAAGCCGCTAATCTCTGAAAAAACCATTTCCGCAGAAATTTTGACACAACGTTGCATTTGAATCCGGATGGGTTCTTATGTACTTATTATTTCGTAATTCTTTCTAAATTTTTTAAAATTGAATTCTTAAGTGTGATTTTCTTGTGTTATGATGTCACGAAAGATTCACACCAAGGCAGCCAACGTTGAGCGTCTAGCCAATAGACTTCATTTCAACCGAAATGAAGTCTGATTGGTTAGATGCTCAATGCTCGACGTTGACTGCCTTGGTGTGAATGCGGCTGAAATGCGAAAATTTATACTTTACACGCAGTTTTGCAAAGTTATTACATATTTTTTCTATAGTTATGTGTATCGGTTGGAATACTTCTCCAATTTTTCTGTTTTTTAATACTTAATTTGGATTATTTTTTGAATAAATCCTTATTTTAATGATTATTCTTCAAACAACTCAAATTTTTTGTAGTTTTGGGAACATTCTGATAATATTATCGCACAATGTTTTCGATTTTGCTTATACATTACGACGTATTTTTTCTGTAATTTTAAGATAAAATTATTTATCTCTTTTTTTAAGCTAAGGTTATAATTCTATTTCACTTCTGTAGGCTACAGATTTATCTGCTAAATAGTGAAAATTTCTAAAATTTATGAGGATAACATAAGACAGAGGCTGTAAAACATCTATTTGGCGTGAATTCAGGCCGCGGTAGCCGAGTGGTATAGGTATCGGACCATGGCTTGCCTTGTCACGAGTTCGAGCCCAGTACCATTAAAGACCCGCCGTGTAGGGAAGCGATGCACGCTTAATCTGTCGAGAGCTGAAATGTCCTCCCGTTGGTGTGGTAGTTAGGAGAGGGGTGCCAACTCAGGTGTCGTCCACGTCACTTGACCATGGTTCAAAATTACGTGGTCCGTCGCCAAAAGCCCTCGTGTAGTTGAACAAGGCGACGTTAATATTCAATCAATTGGCGTGAATTCAAAATCACGCCACAAACGAGTAGCTCACCGATTAAAATTTCCGGTTATTTTATTATTTCTCCAGTATTCCACAAAATTAAATCCCTGTCTAACATTTACCTCAGATCAAATGCCGCGATATGCATTCAATAAGAAATAGTTGCACACTAGTTGGTCCACAATATTTTTCTGCACTTGGCTACATCTTAATTTGGCGAAATTAATTGATTGAATATTAACGTCGCACTGTTCAGCTACACGAGGGCTTTTGGCGACGGACCACGTAATTTTGAACCATGGTCAAGTGACGTGGACGACACCTAAGCTGGCCCTCTCCTAACTACCACCAACGGGTGGACGTTTCAGCTCTCGACAGATTTAACGTGCATCGCTGCCCTACACGGCGGGTCTTTAGTGGTACTGGGCTCGAACTCGTGACAAGGCAAGCCACGATCCGATACCTATACCACTCGACTACCGCGGCCACATTTATTGACGGGATTTTGTGATAAATATGTTTTTTTCCCTATGTTTTAGGCAATTTTTTAAATTTCATTTGATTTTACTATTGTAATACAAATGGCAAAATTAAGATTTTCTGACATGTATTTTGGGTTTGTGTACTTGGAACTGTTTACTGTGATTTAATCAAAATATTAGTCGCCCATCCGAGTAATAGCAAGGCTATCTTGATTCTGAAGGCTGCGACAGAAAACCCCTCGAAAACAAGTCGCATGATCAAAGGAGGGACGATTTTCCCCGCGTTTGACCGTGTCTTCACCAGTCTTCCTGTGGCCGCGGTAGCCGAGTGGTATAGGTATCGGACCGTCGCTTGCCTTGTCACGAGTTCGAGCCCAGTACCACTAAAGACCCGCCGTGTAGGGCTTCGATGCACGTTAAATCTGTCGAGAGCTGAAACGCCCTCCCGTTGGTGTGGTGTGGTAGTTAGGAGAGGGGATGCCAGCTCAGGTGTCGTCCACGTCACTTGACGATGGTTCAAAATTACGTGGTCCGTCGCCAAAAGCCCTCGTGTAGCTGAACAGTGCGACGTTAATATTCAATCAATCAATCACCAGTCTTCCATTAACGCTTGTGATATAGACCTCACCACGCGCGTGTTTTGTATGCACCTAACATCATTAAAACCATTGGATATAAAGAAAGGTAGGATATTTATATTATTGTATAACTTTATTCTTGAGTCATTATTGAATTTATTTTTAGTTTTGAAGATAACTGAGTATAATAAACTGATGCATTTATGCCAACATCACTAGTTATTTGTAAATTGAGATATGTTATTCTATATGAGAAATTGGTGTTTAAATTTATATATATTTTTAATCGATCAAATCCTTATCTTAAATATATTAAAAGTTTTATTAATAACATAACCTAAAACTCCACACATTTTATAGTAATGCCTCGTTATTGTTATGTACCCAACTGTTCATCAAATAAGATACATATCCTTGCATTTTCCCGGCTGTCCATCTTATTTGAATGAGATAACATATTGATTAACATATTTCAGTGAATTGCTAAATATTCTTAATACGGTTAATGTTTTTGAAGATATCTGCTTTATTAATTCTGTTCATCATGTTATGGCTATTCAATCTTAAGAAAAGTATGTTTAAATTTGTAATACAGGAAAAATTTTGCAAGCTGAAAAATAATTGCGCTTTTCGATAAATATGGTACTATTTCACTGAAAAATTTAATTTTAAATTATTCAGGAGAGATATTTAATGTTAAAGAAGATATTAAACAATTCAAATAAATTAGAGGATATCTCAATAGAAGAGAATAAAATTTTAATGTACATTACGGGTTATGCGTGCATAATATAAAATTCGGATGCTCCGATTGCAAATGTATACTTCTTTCAAATGAAGAGATCAATTTCGAAAGTTAATTGCCAATTATCTGTTTATAAGCACAACAAAAGAATATTTGGAATTATATGAGTTGTGGAATGTTTCGCATTCGTTTCATTCATCTTGTGTAAAGCGTAACACACCTGCATTTTCATATTTTTAAAAAAATATTCATTACATTCGGGAATATATGCTTAAATAATTATTCAAAAAAGCGCAATGAAGAAATTTAACAGTGAAGGATAATCGAAAAATAAAGAAATTTAAGGCTAGTTCGATTAATGTTGCTTTTTATATTTCACTGTTTTATTTATTTAAATATTCAATCATTGATTGGTATATTATTCAATGTATACATGTATTATTCAATGTACATTTCCTTATACTTCATTTTTTTATTCAAAATAGATTTTATGCACATGTTTAAAACAGAGTTCACATAACTTTTACTTAAAGAAAAGTTCTATTTATTTACTTTATTCGTTTAAATCATTTTCATGAAGATTTTAGAATTCGAAGGATGTTAAATGTAAAATACTATTTTTTTAATTTAAAAAAATTTGTTTGATTTTTAAATATTTTTCCTAGACATAATATTTTTTTGTAACGCATAAAAAAATAACGTAAAAATTGGTTTGAATAATATCAGTACAAATCCAAATGATTCAAAACTTGAAAATAATCAGTATATTGCCTCATTAATGTTATATTCTATGAAAAGTTTTTTTTTTTTTTCCAGATTTATATAAGTAAAGTATTCTTTTCTAATGTATATATTTCCTAACGCATAATCTAGAATCTATTTTTGCTGTATAATTACTGTGGTATCTAAAACTGTTTGTGTCATTTCTATATTTGTATATATTTTTACATGAATTGCATTCTTTATTTGTATATATTTTTGCATACATTTAGCCTTCATTATGATTCATTGATTACAGCAAAATGTTGCTAAATTCACATGTTTTTTTTATTAATATGCCTCTAAAAAATGCTTTACTTTTCATATTTTCTTTGCAAGTAAATGTTGCTTTTGTTATTTTATCTGATTGAAAATATTTTATATTGAGTCAGTTTTTACTTAGATGTTTCTTACATTGTTATGAGCCTTTCACGAGTGATATTTTCCCTTTTCCCTGGAAAATATTAGACATCTTTCTAACGAGAATTTAATTAGAATTTGAGAAAAGTTAGTACTGTTTTTACCAACCTTTAACACCTGTAAAATGGCCGTCGGGACAAGCTAGTAGGTATGCACGCTCTCAAAGTTTAGATTAGCACTACCTTATACTGTATATTTTATTTGTTAGAAAATAAGTAACGTCTGGGGCCCCTGGGATCTTGGACTATTATAAAAGCGTGTTAAAAATTAAGTCTCAATATACGTTATCCCCTTGGCAACCACATCGCCGATAAAAATATCAAGCTAACCATATTGTAATGTTATCGCCCATCTTGGCGAACATAGCTTAGCGCGTAGCACCCCTATATCAAATTCCCATAGATGATTTAAGATAAGAATATACATAAAATAAAATTATTCATTTGGGACTGAACCGACATACCAAAAAAAATTACGGTTCGAAGCCCTAGTTTTTCTTAAAGAAAATCGAGTCTTATCCAACTTTTAATGATTTTGTATGTTTACAGATACATTTGCTTATACAGCATGTTTATTATCTAGATGCATCCTGTAAAATCTTGGCTTGGTTCGCACTTTTGGCTGTAGATTATTATAAAAAATATTGCTCAGTTGCATCAACAATTGGTTTGATATGGTCATGTTGACGAAAAATAAAAATGTACTAAAATAAAATTCAACAAATGTTTGTTCTCAAACTAAACTGAAATAAAAATTGTGAAATATAAAAAAATTAAAATAATGTGACACTTTGGTTTTGGCTTTAAGGTATCCGACTACCCTAAAATCATGAATTTTTTCAAAAATTGACAAATTTTTTTATGATTTATTTTATAAATCGTTTTATTTGCTTTATAAAAATACTTTTATATTCCATTCACTAAAACAAAAACTACAAGTGTTTTAGTAAAAGCAGATGCCATAACTTTGTATAAGATGTTAAACTTTAAAATACGTTTTACTCGAAATGTGTTTGTTTTTTTCGAAAACTCAAACGGGGACAGCGATTGCTCAAAAAGTTTTTTAAATAATTTGCTGTGGAATTTTTTGCGTATTTTCTGTATAACAGTAGAAGTGTTTTAATCTTCAAATTTATCAATCACTGTTTTATTTCAAAATTTACAGTCCTTTATGTAAATATAATCACTGTTTTTTAGTAATTTTATGTATTCACATAAGATAAGTGCTCTAGTTTTTATAAAAATTAAAATTTCTCTTATTCTAAAGGTCATTTCAAACATGAATAACAAAGTTAATACATCGAAATTGACAATTTCTTCATAAAATTTTTATACAGAGCAGGCCCTGTTTATGTAATTTTTTCTGTTTTCAGTTTTGGATTTTTTTCTTAAAATATACTAAATAAATCTAAAAATCACGAAAAATCCCCATATCTCCATTTTTTTTAAAAAAAAAAGTTCTCGCAAGTAGTCGGATACCTTTAACTGAATGTGCGTATTCAATGACCTCATGAATTCTTATTAGTTAACCGCACATTTCGATTTACTTGTTTCAAATTTTAATTAACAATCAAAAGCAATGTTTCAATTTGATGTTTGCAAGAAATATTGCTACTTTCAGGATGACAGAACCAAAATCTCATATTTTTTCATTAAGTTATAAAAAAGATTATACAAGAATTAATTCACATTTTTTAAAACTACAAATTGTATCAGTTACTACAGTGTAATTTTAATTTTATTTTCAAGCATTCATGTGTCATATAAAGCAGACTGACATGTTTACATTTTACATATTTGAGCAAAATAAAAATTCAAGAATAGCAAATATATTTATTCAAATCAAATATATTTATTCAAATTTTAAGTAGAGTAAGTAAGAGGGAAAAAAATGTATAAGAAAGCACAAATGCATCGTACAACATAATGCAGTGCTATATTCCCATTTAGAAATTGCAATTACTCTATATTAAAAAAAGAATTTTTACTAAAACTGTAATTTTTTGTAATAATCATCAAACTCCTTCAAATTTCATTGACATTCTGAAATTATATTAACACGTTTTTATAAGATTCACTTGTATGTAATGGAATCTTTGAACTCGATTTTTACCCACTTTAAAAGGTCAGATTGATTCGAAATTTCGCACACTTGTCAAAGACCCATGACAATACAATAATTTTTTTTAAAAAAAAAATTTTTATTGTCCTGATAAGGATTTTAATAATTAAAGATTTTAAGGATTTACGAGATTTGGCGACTAATTCATTATATCGTTTCTCAATTTGGCGACTAATTCATCATACCGTTTCTAGATTTGGCGACTAATTCCAGATTTAGCAATTAAAGATTAAGGTACAACCCTAAAACCGCAAAATAGGCTTCTGTTTAATAAAAAATAAGACAAAAAAAAGTGTTCTTTTTGTGAAAAAAGGTAGGGTGGGTGGGTGCATAGTTTTTCTGAAAATAACTAAAACTAGTAAACTAAACACTAAAAGTAAAAAAATAATTCTTGATAAAGAATAAAATGATCAACGAGAAAATTAATGTCATTGGGGTAAAAGCGTGGGGAGTGCTTTGTACTACATTTTTACACTAACTCAGCATTTCGGAATAGAACTAGTAAGAAGTTATAACAATTAATATAGAGCACTCCACGCTTTTACCCCAATGACATTAATTTTCTCGTTAGTCATTTTATTCTTATATTAAGAATTATTTCTATATTTGAAAACCCATTAATTCTCATTTCTAAACTAAAGTTTTCATTTATATTTCTTTGTAATTCTTAAGTAAAGTGTGGTACAGGGCACGATTTGTGTGGGGCATTGTAAACAACATAACAGATTTTGATACAAATATATATTACTGTTGTTTCCGAAACGAACACTCTAAATAATGAAGAATGTAATTATAAAATATTAATTTGTCATATTTTTAGTAATTAGCATGTAATATATGTTTTCGATTTTGATTGCTTTAACAAAAAGGCTCTCTAAAAGCCAACTCAACTCACCAGATATCTGAATAAAATTTCTTACCTAATTCTTTTTATGCTGAGCTATCATATCTTACTGAATTTTCATAATAAATTGTAATGTAAATTAAAAATTTTGCTTATATTTTCAGCATGACATTCAAGAAATAATTTTTTTTTTCTTTTGCAGAAGGATGCTATTGTAAACTCATATTCTGAAAAAGAGTACAAGATCATTTCCTTCATTGTAGATTTTAAATAGACAGTTAAGTAGTCTCATCTTTGAAATAATTTTGCATTTGTAAAATTAGTAAAATGGCCTTCTCTTTATATGATAATTCAACAAATTTACATATCCTTCATTATGAAAAGCCTCATGTTTGCGAAATATGCAACAAGGCTTTCTCTCAAAGTGGTCATAAAAAGAACATTTACGTGTTCACACAAAGGAAAAGCCTCATGTTTGTGAAATATGCAACAAGGCCTTCTCTCTAAGTTCTAATTTAAAAAGCATATTCATATTCATAGCAAGGAAAAGCCTTATGTTTGCGAATTATGCAAAAAGGCTTTCTCTAAAAATGATTATTTAAAAACACATTTACATATTCATACCAAGAAAGCGTTATGTTTGTGAGATATGCAACAAGGCTTTCATTCGAAATGAACATTTAAAAGCACATTTACGTATTCATACAAAAGAAAAGCCTTATGTTTGTGAAATTTGCAACAAGGGCTTTGCTCAAGCTAGTTCTTTAAAATCACATTCACAAGTTCATACAAATGAAAAGCCTCATGTTTGTGAAATATGCAAAAAGGCTTTCTCTCTAAGTTTTAATTTAAAAGCACATTTACGTATTCATAGCAAGGAAAAGTCTTATGTTTGCGAACTATGCAAAAGGGCTTTCTCTAAAAATGATTATTTAAAAACACATTTACGTATTCATACCAAGGAAAAGCCTTATATTTGCGAGATATGCAACAAGGCTTTCATTCGAAATGAACATTTAAAAGCACATTTACGTATTCATATAAAAGAAAAGACTTATGTTTGTGAAATTTGCAACATGGGCTTTTCTCAAGCTACTTCTTTAAAATCACATTCACATGTTCATACAAATGAAAGGCCTCATGTTTGTGAAATTTGTAACAAAGGTTTTTCTCGAACTAGTACTTTAAAAGCACATTTACGTGTTCATACAAAAGAAAAAACCTTATATTTGTGAAATATGCAAAAAGGCTTTCTCTCAAAATGGTCATTTAAGAAGACATTTACGTATTCATACCAAGGAAAAGCCTTACATTTGTGAAATATGTAACAGAGGTTTTTCTCACACTAATACTTTAAAAAATCATTTACATATTCATACCAAGGAAAAGCCTAAAATTTGTTAAATATTTAACAAAGGTTTTTCTCAGACTAGTACTCTAGAAGCACATTTAAGTATTCATACCAAGGAAAAGCCTTATATTTGATAGATATGCAGCAAGGCTTTCACATGAAATGAAAATTTAAAAGAACATTTACCTATTTATACCATGGAAAAGCCTTATGTTTGTGAGATATGCAACAAGGCTTTAATTCGAAATAAAAATTTAAAAGCACATTTACATATTCATACGAAGGAAAAGCAGTATGTTTGTGAAATTTGCACCAAAGCTTTTTTTGAAATTAACTTAAAAGTACATTTACGTGTTCATACAAAGGAAAGACCTTACGTTTGTGAAGTATGCAAAAACACTTTCCCCTGAAGTATTGATTTAAAATCACATTTGTGTGTTAATGTAAAGGTAAAACCTTATGATTGTGAAATATGCAACAAGGCTTTCTCTCGAATTGGCGTTTTGAAGAAATATTTACGAATTCATACCAAGGGAAAGCCTTAGATTTGTGAAATTTGTAACAAAGGTTTTTCTCGAACTAGTACTTTAAAAGCACATTTACGTGTTCATACAAAAGAAAAACCTTATATTTGTGAAATATGCAAAAAGGCTTTCTCTCAAAATGGTCATTTAAGAAGACATTTACGTATTCATACCAAGGAAAAGCCTTACATTTGTGAAATATGTAACAGAGGTTTTTCTCACACTAATACTTTAAAAAATCATTTACATATTCATACCAAGGAAAAGCCTAAAATTTGTTAAATATTTAACAAAGGTTTTTCTCAGACTAGTACTCTAGAAGCACATTTACGTATTCATACCAAGGAAAAGCCTTATATTTGATAGATATGCAGCAAGGCTTTCACATGAAATGAAACTTTAAAAGAACATTTACCTATTTATACCATGGAAAAGCCTTATGTTTGTGAGATATGCAACAAGGCTTTCATTCGAAATAAAAATTTAAAAGCACGTTTACATATTCATACGAAGGAAAAGCAGTATGTTTGTGAAATTTGCACCAAAGCCTTTTTTGAAATTTGTAACTTAAAAGTACATTTACGTGTTCATACAGAGGAAAGACCTTACGTTTGTGAAGTATGCAAAAACACTTTCTCCTGAAATGGTAATTTAAAATCACATTTGCGTGTTAATACAAAGGTAAAACCTTATGATTGTGAAATATGCAACAAGGCTTTCTCTCGAATTGGCGTTTTAAAGAAATATTTACGAATTCATACCAAGGGAAAGCCTTAGATTTGTGAAATTTGTAACAAAGTTTTTTCTCAAACTAGTACTTTAAAAGCACATTTGCGTGTTCATACAAAGGAAAAATCTTATATTTGTGAAATATGCAACAAGACTTTCTCCTTAACTGGTCCTTTAAAGATACATTTACGTGTATTCATACCAAGGAAAAGCGTTATGTTTGTGAAGTATGCTACTAGGAGTCTTCTGGAATTAGTCATTTGAAGAATGTATACATGTCATTGTGAAATCTGCAACATTGCTCTGGAATTGTTATTAGAGTGCCTTACTTTTGTATAACTTTAATTATGATTTATGTTTTTATCATAGCTTCAAAAGAGTAGGAGTTACTCCAGAAGTCGATATAGTTTGATATTTTACAGTATTTTAAAAGAGAAGTAGAGTAATATATTTTTCAAATCGTTATCTTTTTCTCGTAATAAGATGATTAGGAAAAGAAATATATATTTTTTTATTTAGGTATGACTTAAGTATTTTTAAATGTTTGAAGATAAAAGAGTAAATTATTCGTTTTTTTTTTATGTTGTATGCACAATATTTTCATGTAGCAATAAATCAAAACTGGATGTAAACTTATGTAATAAATTTGAAAATTATTCATGTATAACGACATTTGTTAAAATAAATGCTTTAAATATGTGTATTTTGTGCTTTATCTATTTCGAAGAGACATGTGAAAACAAGTCTAAAATATATTATAGCTTTAAAAAAAAAACTAAAAAACGCACTTTTATAGTGAATCGAACTAAAAAGTTCAAAAAAAATTCTTAATATAAGAATAAAATGATTCATGACAAAATTAATGTGATTGTGGTAAAAGCGTGGGGTGTGCTTTGTAATACATTTTTACACGAATTCAGCATTTCGGAATAGAACTATTAAGAAATTATAATTAAATTCGATTTACTATAAAAGCATGTTTAACTAAACAGACAACTCGGCTCTCAAAGCCAAGCACGCAGCCGAGTCTTCTCAAACGGAAGTACCCTTGATCCTCAGAAGTGCACAAAAAGAGCATTATTTCCACATACATTGACCAATATACTGCCGTGACACAAAAAACTAAGAGCTTTGGAAAGCCATGGGAAAACCTGGCCACTGTGGGTCCTATCTTGAGGCACTGGAGAGAGCCCAGGCTGTTGCTCGTTTTCGCCTAACCACCGGACATGACTTTCTGGGAGTATACCTCCACTGGCTTGGCCTGGCCTCTCTGCGGTTATGCCAGAATGGAACGAGACCCCCTCCTGCTCCAACGAATTGGACTCGATGAATACCTGACTGACGACTTCGTCAGTCGGGACTGAGAGGCTTGATGTCAATGGTCAAGAAGCCAAGCACGGAAGTTGGATAAACAAATAAGCAATAGTATTTCGATCTTAAATTATCCAGTTATCTAGTACTTTTCCAGTACTATACACCTTTTAAAACGAAACGAAAAATACGCAAAGAGTTTCGCTTTACTTCATAGAAAGCTTAATATCTTCGGGAAATTGAAAGCATAACGTTCCTCCATCCCATATCGAAATGTATTTGGGCCTTGAAGTGGAGAGGCCTGAATTAAGAGGGAGCTTCCTGATTAGTGGACGGGAATGAGCAAGATTGTATGGTTACGGTGACTGCTTCGGAGATATCCGATGTGATGTCGCCTTACTTCACGTCCCAGGGATATGGATCTGCAATAGATCCTCCATCCCCTATCTGATAAGTATTTTGACGCTGACAAGTGGGAAAAAACAAAGTTCACTGAGTTTGGTAGGGTAATGCAGGCGAATGACGTCACAGTCTGGGGGTAGTAGTCTTCTGATTTCGGTGGGTTGATTGATTGAATATTAACGTCGCACTGTTCAGCTACACGAGGGCTTTTGACGACGGACCACGTAATTTTGAACCATGGTCAAGTGACGTGGACGACACCTGAGCTGGCACCCCCCCTCTCTAAACCACACCAACGGGAGGACGTTTCAGCTCTCGACAGATTTAACGTGCATCGCTGCCCTACACGGCGGGTCTTTAGTGGTACTGGGCTCGAACTTGTGACAAGGAAAAACCCGGTCCTATACCTATACCACTCGGCTACCGCGGCCACCTGTTTCGGTGGAAAACAGTCCTCAAATTTTGACGGTCAACTGGGAGCTGTAGTGAAAACCTGTCATTGTTGATACAATAAGTGAGAAAGCTCTCAATTTGGCTCCCCGGAAGATGGGGAAATTGTGAAATATATATATATAAGATATTGCTTCCTGGTGGGTGCAGCGTTAAAAAAAATTTTTAAGTCAAAATTAAAAAAAATTAAAGATAAAAATATGGGTAAAAAATTTAAAATGAATAGTTTGCATTTTCAACACCGGTGGTTGCAAAACAATACTACACGGGTTGCAAAAAAACAACAGTGTAAAAATTTAGCAGATAGCCATGAAATTGCAGAAAAGGGAGGTCTGGAGATCAGTAGAGGGAAACGTAAGTCAGTAGAAACGTCAAATGCTTTATGCAAATATCGGGAAAAAAACGTGAAATTGGCTAAAAAGGGTATTGGGGGTTCAACGTGAAAAAATGAAGGCGGAGGCTTCCCCTTTTTTAAAAGTCCCGTACACAAAAAACAAAAAACACAACCCCAAAAAAAACAACAACACCACCCCACGGGAATCAACAAAGTGTCGTTTCCCCCCTTGGAAAGCGTTAAACCACAGGTACAGCTGTTAAAGGTTGGTGTCCGGGACACAACTCGGGGGATACCGATATATCATCCTGCGGCGAAAAAGTTCGACAGCGTCAGCAAACGCCATTGCTCAGAAACTCTGCAGCAACAGGTCGACAAAGTTAGGGGGTTTTTGTGGCTAACGCCTTCAAAAAGGGGGCCTGTTCACCCCCTCCTGAACCTGCCTCCCGTTGAAAGATGGCCACCGTTTACAGTGGGACAGAACAAAAAAACTGGCAACTGATCAATGGGTCGTGTTCTCTTTACGGATGAGTCGGTTCGTCAAAGCGATTCTAAACGCGTTTTGATTTGGAAGATCGGGCCCCGGTTTTATCCCAGTAACATAAAGGAAAAACATCGTTACGGTGGTCCTGGGTTCTTGTCTGGGTTGGCATTATGCTGAACGGGGAAACTGAGTTTCCCCTTTTTTCGACAGGGGGTCTGAAACCGGGGCCCTTTTATTGTGAGGGGGGGCTTTTCCCCATGTGCATCTTTCCGGGTGCCTTGGCCCGACTTCATCTTTATGGATGACAATGACTGCCACATCGCTCTCTTGCTGTTGGGGGACGCTGGAAGGGTGAAGATATCCTCGAATGGATTGGCCAGCTGCCCCCAAGATTTAAATCCCATCGAACTTGTGTGGGATGTTTTGGGGAACTATAGCCACACGCTCCTCACCCGGAGTAAAACCAACAACTCAAACAGATGTTGATTGAGGAATGGGCACCCCCTACCTCAAAATGTTGCACCAGCTGGTTCTGGTGCGGAGACGGTAAAACCATTTTAGTAAGGGGGGCATACCATATTAGGAACATCTGTTTTTTCCTGTTGGATGAAAAATCATGAGTCACGATACATGCGTTCAATAAAACTTTTTTTTTTTGATTCCATACCGTATGCGTTGTATTCCTTTTCAGCGCCGTGCTTTCGTCATCCTTTACGTACATAATACTCTCCTTCATTTCAAATTTCATGTCTCTCAGATGATTTTTTTGAAGTTATGGCAATAAACCCACCTGTTGTTAAATTTTAAACCCTTTTGGGGGGTTATAAGAATCAGGAGTATTCTCCTGGGTCCTTTGTTTTGTCATTTAAGTGGTAATTTTTGAATGTCTATTAAATTTAGATTATTGGTATTAGGGAGATTATTAAAAAAATTTAATTGCAAGATTTTTGAAAAAAAGGTTTTTTAAAAAGGTTTTTAAAAAAAAGGGATTTATATATGTAGGATTTTTCGGGTTGTATCTTCCAGCTCTAGTTATATTTCAAAAAATAAATTTTTTGCGAGACTTAAAAATTTTAATATTGGTATTTGCTGCGAAACCCCCCCGGGGCAAGCATAAAAAATGGGACGAAAAACGGCAGTGTAGAGAAATACCTTGTTTTTGGGAGAGTCTCATATGAAATTCCGGTTAATTAGTGGGAAAAAATTAATCAAAAGCGCGACCCGGAATTTATTTCTTGAAATGAAAGAATTTGGTGTTTCCAAGTGAGTGCTTTATCAAAAAACGATACCTAAATTTTTTTGTCTCGGGAAAACCGGAAAGTGGTGTGGGTATGGGGTGGGAGGTGTACAAGGCTTTCTTCCCCCCTGGAAAAAAGCACAGCAACCTTTTTTTTCGCCCATTGATTTTTATCTTCCATGTATTAAAAAAAATTTTTCCCAGGGAGAAAAAGGTGTTTTTTTTAGAGCAAGGTGTTTTGTTGTGATTTTTGTTAACAGGCCGTTATACATCTGTCGTCAGCATAGGGTTTATCATTGTTTGTGGATGTGTGGGCATGCCCTTTTTATGTATAGATTAAAAAAAAGGGGGCCCAAATTTTTGGGCCCCCTTTTAATCTTTTAATATTTATGTTGTGCGTGTCAGAAAAAGTGCTGTTGACTCTGACCTGAAAATTCCCTGTTTACAAGGAAAGAATTTATGATTTTGAATTAATGAAGGAGGAAAGTTAAAATTTAAATTTAAAATTTTATAAATGAGACCACACACACCTCCCCAGCCCCGGTCAAAAACCTTTCTGGATATCAAGAAAAGACAGTTCCAGTGGATCTGCCTCTCTGAAATCCAGGGGTTTAATTTTTTCGTGAGTCTGAGGAGGGATGACAAGTAAAAAAGACGTTTGGTAAAACCATATTGGTTTTGGGTTAATTATGTTGTATCAATTAATTCTATTGAGAATGATATGCTCTGTAATTTTACCCGGGGTTTGGGGGAGTAAAGAAATTTATAACTTTGGGGGGTGATGAATTTTTTTCCCCGGGCTTTTTAATGGGAAAAAAATTGGCAGTTTTCAGTTTTGGGAAAGTGCCTAAGGAAAAAGGGAATTTGTTGAAAAGAAAAGGTTAGAATAATGATTGTTTTCTTGGTGAAATTTTTGAAAATTTTTTATTTGTGATATTGTGTCTATTCCTGGGGACTTGTTGTTTTTTAAAGCTTACTTATGTAATTAGAAATTTCATCTGGATTGGGGAAAAGGAGTGGAGGGGGGGAAAGAAAAAATTTTTTCCAGGGCATTAGTGACGTCAAAAGTCAATTGAAGTGTTAAAATTACTTGGTCTGTCTTTTTTCTGTAAAATTTTTTTTAAGAGTGTTAGCTATGGGTTTGTGCTTTCTGGTCGTCGGTTATAGCGACCCAGAAGCGCTTTAAAAAAAGGAATATCTGTGCGTTTTTTTTTTAAAAAAATTTTATTCATGTTCCAAAGGCTATTATCCTGCGTGTTGAAAAACTTCAATTTTTAGTTTTCCACGTGTCTTGTGATTTTTTTGGTTCTCGCTTAATTTTGTCTTTAGTCTTTTTTCTGTTTTGTGGGTGGATTAAGTGTGGTTTGAAAAAAATTTTCTTGAGCGATTTTTTTGGGAAAACAGATCTCTGATAAGACTTGGGGGTATGCGTGTCGAGTGTTTCCCGATTGGTTTTTGGGAGGGGGGGTAGAATGGGCGGAGCAAAGGTTTCAAAAAAAAAGTTAGTAATTTTTTTCTCCAAAATAAACCCGGGGTTTTTAATATTTGTATAATTTTTTAAGATGAAATTTTTATTATTAAGGTGCTGCATAAAAAAAAAGTCAACAGGTTTAATTGCTCTAGGGGTTTTCTTGATGAATTGGGATATTGAAGAAAAAATTTAAAAAAACAGGGTTATGATCAGAGGATAACTCAGCTAGGGATGCAATCGTGAATGGGAAGTTAAAAAATTTCCCGTTATTGCAATATCTAAAGTTTTTTGCGGTTATACCCGTACCTGGTAAGGGGGATCGGGATAAAAGATTTCCCAATCCATTAATCTGCGAAGGTCCCTTTTGCTGAAGGGTTTCCCCTGGCCCAATTTTGGGCAATTTTCCCCGTATTGTTTTTGGCGTTAAATCGCTAGTCACACAATGACTTTGAAGCCTGAAAGGATAGTTTCGGGTCTTTTATAAAGTAAAAAAGATAGTTATCAGAGTTAGGAGGGGAAAGTAAATAGAAGTTATTTTTTGGGGGCTAGATTTAAAAAAGGGGTTGAGAGCGTGACCGGTTGCTTCCCCAAAATGATGAAACTGGGGCGTAAAGGGATGTAAGTGGGGAAGGAAATTTTTTTTTTAGTTAAAGTGGGCCTAAAAACCTGTCCTTTTTTGTGATACGATCATTTCTGTAGCATTTGTAATTATTAAACGTTTATGTTTTTGTTTTTGGCCTCAGATGTGTTTCCTGAACTAGAATTTCATCGGGACTGTCCTTTCTACAAATAATTTAAATTATAAATTTTTTTTAAAATGCCGTTTGCGTTCCCGGAACACAAACTCAGGCCAACCAAATTTAAACGACTATTTTTAAAACATTAAAACCCTAATAGCCTCTACTAAGGCGTATAACTCGCGTTTTTTTTAGTTTGTTTATTTTTGATTGATTTTTTCCCTTTAGGGGATTTGGGGTTTTAAAATTCATATTATTTAAATTTTCAGTCTCTATGCACTAATAATTCCTTGAAGGGGTTGGGGGATGAGAGATTAGCATTAGGATTTTTGGGTTTTTGCCCATTTTTCATTATTTTGAGGGGGAAAGACAGTTGATTTTTTGGCCTAGTTTGCGAGGCAACGCAGAAATCTCACTTTCTTCGTGTCGCCATTTGTTGGATATTTTTGGGTTAGAAAATTTTTAACGTTTTGATTTTTTTTTTGCATTTGCATATGAAACACATTTGGTCTAACAATACTATTGATTAAAGTTAGTGTAGTTGTTATTAGTAGTTCCTTTTTTTTGGGGCCCAAAGGGTTTAAAACGGGTATTTGGGGTTTGTTTGCCATGTGTCCAACAACCTTACAGTTTATGCAATACATTTGTTCAACACGTTGTATTGCACATTTTATTTGTTGGTGGGATTACTGCATTTAAGACACCTGGGTTTTAAATTCAGTCCCCTTAAAAACTCGATATTTTAATTTTGATATCAACAAAAATTAAAATAAACTGGTGTTATTTAATTAATAAATCTATTTATCAGAAAATTCTAATAATTTAATACAGGAAGGATTTTTTTTAATCGAGGCAACTCTACTGAAACTATTCATTGTGCAAACTTGGTATTTCTTTGTATTTTAGACTAGGGGTGGCCAACACGTGGTACCCGTGCCACAGTGTGGCATGACGGAGTTGTGAGAGTGACACACGAAGACTTATTGAAAAATTTAAAAGAACAGAAAGCTTGACATCTTTGGGAAATGGAACGCGAAACGTTCCTCCACCCCATATCGAAATTTATTTGGGCCTTGAAGTGGAGAGGCCTGGATTGAGGGAGCTTCCTGATGAGGGGACTAAAGAGAATCAGTGAGTTAACACTCTATTCGCTGCCTTGAAGTTATGGAACAGAAATTGATTGGAAAAAAGTGCTTGCCTGTGTGGGTTGCAGATTGAGAATAATTTAAAATTAGGAAATATGAAAGTAAAATTAAAAATTAGAAAATGGTCATTCGCCGTGAGGGAATGCCTTTAAACAGGGGGATTATACGGGGTCAGAAGGATTCTTCGGGGCCCCTCTTAGTATTGACTTTAAAGGTTGAAATTTAAAATTTTAAAAAGATAATAATAAATACTAATTTATTTGTTTACTGTTTTATTGAAAGGAGGTTGTCTCAGACAAAATAAAACAAAAAACTTTATTTAAAATACACTTAATTTATAATGCACACAACACTTCTTCATTGTTGTGTGTTTGGTTCAAAGGAAGTGCATTCGCGAGATTCTGGAATTTGAGGGAGCGTGTTTTAAAATATCGGGAAAAAAACAATGAACTGCCTAGTAGTGTTTGCGTCTCACAATAAAGATAGGCTTTGAGATTTGAGCCCTTGCTGTAGAGGGACTGCAGCACGTTAACTCTGTCGATGCTCCAAGTCCTCCTCACTTCGGCATGACGAAGGAATTAGAAGAGTGGAGTGTCGTCTTCGTTACTTCACTGCGGCTCAAAATTACGAGGCCCTCGCCTATAGTTCTCATGTTACTTCAGAATAAAGACATTGAAAAACAATTTCATTTTCACGTGGGGATTTCGAATTATTTTATAACTACCTTTATTTGGAAATGTTTTCTTACAAAATTGGTTTTTATCAAGTTCGAACAGCATGTTATCTTCTTCTGTTAGTTCTTTTTCTTTTAAAATACCTCTTCGGAGGCAAAATGTATGAATGTTGCTGCTGCTGTTGTTAACATTGATGCAATTATTTTCGTTGATAATGCATGCAGAAGGGAGGTTTGTAATCTTCTACATTCCATTTCTTAATGGAGTTGGAATTCAAAATCTAATTCAATGTGAAGTCTTTCGCGTATTTAGTTTATAATAATGAGATGGAACACTATATATATTTTAAATGAAACTCTTACTATTACGGGAGGATCCCAAACTAAAGGGCCCGATGTGGACCGAAGCTGTGAATCGAGTTCGGAAGGTGCCGGGTTATCGAGAATGGCATTGAAAAATAATAATTTCGAGTGTTTCCTCCGAAAATATTGAACTGCAGTTCTATGCAGTTTGCTGAAAGAATACACAAAAATAATAAAAAACTGCTCAGGCACCCTTAAACAAAAGGAAAAGTACGTGCTTTATGAAGGCATAAAGCATCACAATGAAAATGAAAATAAGTGAATACATAGTATACAAAATTTACAATCAGACACGCCTCAGGGAAAATACTTCATGAATCCCAAAATTGTCTATAATGAAAAAAAAGAAACCGACTTTGCAAAAACTGGCAACTTTAATTCCCAATATTATTTCACTCTCTTCCTATATATATATTTATTTATTTATATCGTGTTCAAATTTAAATCGTTAATAAAATACTTTTATTCATCCACTGAAGTTCAAATACATTTTTTTAAGCTTGTAGTGGATGACAGAATTGAGGTTCAAAGATTCCGTTACATACAAATTGAAGCTTAAAAAAGCGTGTAATTTCGAAATACGGATTTTTTTGTGTAGTTGCTTATTATAGAATTTCCAAAAGTTGAGTGCAAAATATACGTATTTTTGAATTATATAACAGTAACCCCGATTTAACGAACAAAATGTGCGGTCCCGATGAATTCGTTAAATCGGGGTCAACTTCAAAAATGCCTATTTCACTGTAAAAAATTACTTTCACTTTTTACCATGAAAAAGTTCAAATACTCAAATTACACTTCTCTTTTATGGCAGTACTTAGCACACTAATCAATTTTTTAAATTTTATTTCCCCCTTCATCAATTAACCAGAAAGAGTATACAGATAAAGGGGACTCCTTTTCCTCTCAGAGATTTAGAAACTCTAGAAAAATTTCTTTTTACCCTAATATATGTAATCGTTATAGTGCTAAAATAATTTTAAAATGTCTTCAGTTTCTTCCGTATTTTTTTTTTTTTTCATAAATATTAGACACACTTTTGAAGGTTTTATTTCAGATTTTCGGCTTATTTTGAAGTACAAACAAAATGTTCAGAAAATCTATATATTTATATAAATTTCAATTTTTAGGAAACATAAATCATCTTGTATAAATAATGCCATATAGATATATTTATTTGTAAAACCTTTCGTTTTTCTTCCTCAAATAAATATAATCAGCTTTTACCTAATAAAATCAATATATTACATAATTCCGCAGAGAGCAATGAAAAAAAATCGAAAGTGATTGCATAATCTTTGCTCCTATACATCACATATCTCTACCTAAGTTAATTTTCGCCTGTTTTAGATCCATCGTTGGACAGTTGCCATCAACGCATCTTTAAACGAAAACACTTTATGTAATGACATTCCTTTATATGACATAGACCTTCCATCCACAAATATTGTTGAAAAAAAATTTTATTTCTCAAAAAAAGTCTATACAGTTAGACCTCTCTATTAAAAAAAATGCCGAAAAAGTTCGTTATGTGGAAAATTCGTTAAACAGAAATTCATCCTTTAATATACTTTTTGAAAACACATAAAACGAATTTTAAATTCATAAAGTTATATATTACTTAAGGAATCCGACTACGCGTTCGGAACCGTGATTTTTTGAAAAAGCGTATATATAAATAGATAATATTTATATTTAGTGTCACTCAGATTAGAAAATGTATATAAAATTGTTTTTAAAAATAGTATTACAATAAAAAATTTTTTGAGTACAAAATATTTTGTCAAAAATGAGCATAGAATGAACAATTTTCAAAATATTCTCCTTTTGCGAAAAATGCTTCTATTATAATAATATTTTACCTTATAGCTCAGACCTCTGTACGCCTCAACTAAATTTTTGAAATGTATAGATTAGAAATTTGGGGTTTATCCATGTTTTCGACAACAGAGGGATAAATTTTAAGAAAAAAAAACGCCAATAATTATTTCAAATGATTGTAACTCTGAAAATAATGTGAATTTTTCAAAACTCATAGTTGAGCCTCTGTACAGTGGTGTGACTTTTACAGGGAAAAATTTTTCTGAACATTTTTTCAAAAGACCTTTTGAAAAAAAAAGGGTTTTTTAATTAATTTTTGCCCAAATAATATATTTAAATATTTTTTTTTGTCCCAAAAGTTGTTGTCAAAAAAAAA
>BMAV01007975.1:0-15349 GCA_019973955.1 Trichonephila inaurata madagascariensis
CGAATCAAACGGTTAAAAATTAAAGTTTTTTCTGCTTTTTATTTTTTTACCATATACCGAAGATGGTTCTGCTATTTTAAAAATAAACTATCACTCGGCTTATATGGTTTTGAGTGTGATTGAATCGAGTAAGATTGGAAACATTTTCTATCGAATAATTATATCTTGAGTGAAAATTTTATTTAGGAGTAATGCAATTTTTTTATCAAAAATATTTATTCTTTTTCAATTTGGGGAAGAGATACAATAGACTTATGATAAGTAAAATATGATACATATACTTGTGATTTCATAGTATTTAAAAACCGTTGAAAAACAGCATCAATAACAGTACCACTATTAGTTGTCGAAATATTTCGATTTGTATTCGTTTCGAACTTAAGTTCATCAGTCAAAAAAGCTATGGGTGGCTCAAATTCTGACAAACTGAAGTTAAGGTTGAAATCACCACTCAAAATCAAGGGAAGCGAATGATAGTTTGTTTTTAAAAGAGCCGAACCACAGTATATATATATACACACTGTTTGTTCATTTTCAAATATACATTTTGCCTCACATATGTCCCCAATATCTTGACTAGCAATACCCAATCCACTTGTTTGACGATAAATAATGTCCATGTGAGCTGTTCTGTGTGCTATTGACAGCGACAGGAATTAACCTCAAAGTATGAAAAGATACGCACTATATAAAATATTTATTCGAATAATTCCATATTACTTACTCGTATATTCTTAAGAAAGTGGAACTTTTTGAGGCACACATAACAGTTAATATAATTAATAATATAGTTAACACGTATAAATTAACCTCATATTTCTTATACAACGAGTCCTGAGACTTTGACAATTGAGCGTAAGGCTCGTAAGTTTATGATAAATAAGAATTCGAATCTTTTGAAATACTATCTTTAACAATTTCAAAAACAACAAATATCTACTAGAGTTGGACCGATGCGAGGGTAGTGAAAAGACACTACCACGCGAGTTGGACCTCGATGCGAAGGTAACGAAGAGACACCATCACGCGCGCTCATTGTTCAAATGAAATAGCGCACGCTTACGTCACTTCCTGTAACCCACTTCTGTCTCTTTTGACGAAATCACTCTGACAAAATTCGGCAATCGAGAGGAAAGATGAAAAATCGCATTATTTTTCAAAATATTATTCATCATTTCATTATTTATCAAAAGTTGCATTATTTTTCATAAGAGTATTCAACTCTTGTTTCGTGATTTTCTAACTGAGCTATGGCGTACAAATGCTATTGCAGATATACAGTTGTATTTTTAAAAAAATTTTGTACTTCAATATTTATATGCACATAGAAATTTAAGCTGATATTGTTCTATTCAAAAATATTCTTGGGAGTAATTCAGCGTTTCTCAAACTGTAAGGCACCCAAAGGGGACGTGATAATTCTACGAGGATAACTCTACGTGATAACCCTACTAACTAACTCTACGAGCTAGCATATAGAAGAATCGAAGACAAAATATTATTTAAAAAAATTATTAATGTACTGAAAGTATACAAGCAAAATACATTCAGACATTATAAAAGGTAAACTTAACATTTGCACTAATATAATACACTTATAAATGTATCAGAGAGTACTGCACAATGTTCTTATTATTACTCTAACAATAAAAGAAGGCCCATGGGCTAGTCATATATAAAATTATATACAAAAATTAACATTTATCTTAAAATTTGTTGTTAATAATTAATCCCTTAATTGCCGATTAAAAGTTACGTGATTCGCTCCCTAGTTGCCACCGTTTTTCACGTAGGCGAGCGTATGGAATGTATTGGGGGGAATAAATAAGGAAATCCTCTGAAATAATAGCAAATCTTTCGCAATCACTGTCAAGGTCCATTTATTGCATTCAAAAGCCTTCGGAATAATTTTATGGGCAGCAGTGCAAATAAATTATTGCGCGTACTTAAGAAAGTCGTACATATACATCAGGGGCAATTAACGTTTTGGCTATGCAAGACGTCTATACACCCCGGTGGCACTTAAAAAAAAGTCGTACTGTAGTTTTATTGTCAAAGTATAGTCTTATTGAATTCAATACATTTTTATTCGTATCGAAGGGAGGAGGGGAGGTGTTAAAAATCATGGTTGAATATTGGGTCGTAAATATTGAAAGCTTGGGAAGCACTGAAGTCTGCACTTAAATTGGCAATTACAACTACTTATGCATATAATTCTGGTATTGGAAATTATGTACACTTCATTCCCTTTGAAATCTTGCCTAAATTTAGAATCAAACCAAAATGGTAGTTCATAAAGGAAGAGGTAATAACTATATCCCCATAGAGTCTTTTACTAATGATGTGCTGAAAAGTCTAGCAGTTATGTTCATACTTTTATGAAAGATAATCTTCTGTGTTTGAGGAATCTCCATTTCTTATGATCGAATACCCCTTAAAAAAATAATCATAAATTGTACCTGCATGGAATATATATATACATATACCGTAAAATCCACCGCATAACGCGCACTTTCAACACAAAAAATCAGATCGAAATATGCAGTTGCATGCTATGCTCCAGGTATAAAAATGAGAGCCTTACAAATAAAAAAAAAGAGATGAATATATATTTTTTTTAATTCTACACACATATCAAAATACTGCTTATTCAAAAAAAATGACATTCTCTATGAACTTTAGATTCATCGAATAAAACTTCAAAAAGTAAGAGCTTAGCACGCGTATCATTCAGGTTTCTTTGTAAAAATGTCCCCGTACAAGTTTATAACTAATGTATATAACTAAATATAACTAAAATATAACTATATAACTAAAATGCAACTATATAACTAAAAATAAAAAGAATGCGGCTTGAAAGTATAGGTGCACATAATGCGTAATTTGCGGTATATGTGTGATTGTGTGTATGGTCAAAAATAAAGTTATTTGTGTGAAACAGGATACATATATTTAAATTTAGAAAATTATATTTTGAACTAGAACTTTCTTTTCAGCAATATTTGGTAGCCTTTTCTTGGATATCCAGAGGTATCATTATCCCAAAGGCTTAGCATTCCATATCTTCATACGCATACGCCCTACGCCGGGTGCATTTAGGTTTTTGAACTTTCCAGAAAAACCAGAAACACTGACAAATAAGAGAAAATAACACTTACGTGATGCACGATCAAACATTCGAAAGTAATCTTCAAATCAGTTTTTGGTCGTACCCCCCAGTGAAACCCTGGGCTATGAGCACCCTACTTGGAAGACCACAGCTGCATTCTTCAGAACTTTACAAGATGAAAATACGATGTCACCATTTAGAGGTCAACTACGTCACAGATTTGGATTGTGTTGCAGACTCTAAATTCCTTCATTATTGGATTATGGATATGCAGATCCTGAAAGGAATTTTGAATAACGTATTACGTAATATTTGTAAGCTTCCCTCACAAACTATCGGAATTGGTGAAACTTGCATTTTATATTTCTTGAGTAATCTCTTTTCCAGGTGATCTTTAACGATAAAAATGATAATAAAACCGATATGAAAGTCGATGTAAAGTAAGAATGATTTAACCATCTTTGAGTATTGAACCAGACAAAAATTTTGTAAGTTTATGATAATGGATTTACTTTCAAATAGATCATTTAAGTATTGTATGAATAAGTAATAAATTTTATTATACACATTTTGAAATACAGGCTTAAATAATATGAAACTTCGAAGTAAAATGAATATTGCGGTAACATAACAGAGATAAGTTTTACTTTATTCGGAATTTTGCAGACTAAGGGCCATTCATCGCATTTTGGTTGTGTGGTTATCATTTTGAAAGCATCTACAGACTCTGAAATTGCGTCCAAAAGCTGCATCAAATATGAAGATACGAAATCTGACTTTGTAGAAAACTAAATAAAAAAAAAATGTAGTATGAAAGCTATATATCCACAGGTTCTGTCTAATACAATAGATACTTTTGCGCCTTGGAAGATATTCAAGTACGCGAGTCTTCCCATCTCGTACTACCATTCTATTACGAGGAAGCCTGATGATTCTAGTACGAGTTGAATGTGTGTGTCGTCATTGTTTTTTAGCACATAAATTAACTAAAACCCAACTTTAGGCAGGAAAGGGGTTGTTTTCACCGTTAGCCCAACCCAGCGTTTCTCAAATTGTGGAGTGTGCCCTCCCATAAGGAGGCATGATAATTCTAGGAGAAAAGCACGAGCATATTAAAAAATCAAAGAAAATTATTTAAAAAAAAATATTAACTGACTGAAAGTAAACAAGAAAATACATTGACATACACAAAACGCATTCACGCACAAACGCAAAAGACATACACATTGACAAAATACACATTACTCTGATATAATATACTTATAAAAAAGTAACAATACTGCACAATGTATTTTATAATTAATTTAACAATACTAAATTAAGAAAAAGTTTAATAATTACCAGCGACCCCATAGGCTTTAAATACATAAAATTATACAAAAACCATTACTTACACGATGAAAATTACGATTCACTATTGGGTCGCATAGATTGAAAGTTTGAGAAGCACTGGCCCAAACCATTTGAATTTTTTAGCTTTGGCATTATGAGTACTGGGTGAAAGAGCTGGTTAGGTTATGTCTTCACTAACCTGTGTATTGAATTTTTTTCATCTTGATATTCCTTAGTCTGGGCTGATTGATTGATAGTTATTAGCATAATACTTTGCATTAGAAGAAAGACAATTGTCGACGGAATCATAATTTTTAAGTACGACATCATACAAAAGTAAAAGAAAGAAGGAAGAATGCATAAATTTATGAGCATTATAAGCCTGAGTCCAATTAACTTCTTAACTTTAAATTCAATTTTCTTCGGCAATTTTAATTGCAACACACAACTATTAATAATAATATCACGTTAAACATGACATAAATTATTAAAATTGTGCGGTCAAATTACCATATAAATTAAAAAGTTGTGACGTTTTCCTTTAATTAACGCTACTTGTCCAATAAAAGCAGCATAATAATTTGTAATGGACTACACATAACATAAATAGTATCTGTTATAAGTGATAAAACATTTTACCATGTTGTTATTAACTCGCTTTCTTGACTGTCCGGGTGAAATTTAGTAATTGATTTGAAACTAACTTCCCGATGAACTGGAGACTTAACATTTGAACCAAAGCTCAGAAGTGGATGACAATGCGTGAAAATGCGAAAAAAAGATGTTTTAGTCTTGAACCTCGATCCCAAAAGAGGCGAGTCCTGATTTCGACAGGGGTTGAAATTTAGACCATAGCTCAGAAGGGGATGACAATGCATGAAAGTGTGAAAAAAAAAAAAAGATGAAACACGAAAAGGAAAAGAAAAGGATGAAGAAAACGAAAAATACGAAAGAAAAAAAAAGGGAACAAAACAGCAGAAATTTAAAAAATGAAGAAGTAGAATTAAGTTCACTCTACACGATTTAAACTTTTACCCGATACAATGTAGCTGTGACTCGCTTTTGTATTTATTTGTTTGTTTTTCGATAAAAATTTTATAATCGATTATTTACTTCTCGATCAGCTGTATACTTGAATATAGCTCAAATATAACTGACAGATGAACAGAAAATATCGAATTTTTTATTTTGTCTAAAAAAAATTCAATAATCGAATGAATAAATAATGCTCCCACTTTATTTCTTTTTTTTTTTTAATTTTTACTTAAATGCCGATATGACATTAAAAGCGAACCGGCAAGACTTTACATTTGGCGAAAAAGCTCAGAAGGTTGGCGATTCCCGCAACCCCAAAGGAGGCAAATAAAATTTTAAAAATTTTAACAGAGGGTTACATTGATTGTTTTAGTATTTAAATTTAAGTTTATAAAAAATTATCTTTGCTTGCTTCGTTATTTTATTCGTCAATTTACAGTAATACTAGTAAAATCAAAGCAATGTTGAGAATTACTAGACATACTTTCAAAAACCTATAAAAAATTGCTTAAAATGTTAAATGTAAATTATTGAAATATGTTGCTACAAAAATTAAATAGTTGTTAGTTTAAAAACGATGTTTTTTCTCAGTAATAGATTTATTGTGTGTGTATTTAACTATAGTACATATGAAAGTTAAATATCTAAAAAAAAAAAACGCTTTATGAGACTTTATGTGTACTGAAAAAGACTACAAAAGTTTATTTGAAAATATACGCATTGCCTTGAGAACGTAATGAAATTTTTTTATCTACCTTCCCTCTGGGATGGGTATTTAATATGTACAAAAAACTAAATTTGTTTTAGCCGCAAAAACTAATTTTTTTAAAAATTTATTGCACAATTTTCCTTTTAAAAGTTCTAAGAAAAATAATCTTACAATATCTGTTTAAAGTTGTTTAACTTGATAAAATCTTGAATGTTTCATAGAAGTCTTATCAAAATCTTATATAATAATTACGCTCCTTTTGTGTAGTAGATTTGAATAACAATCAAGCATTAAAATTCGTTTAGCTCTTTAAAATATATATTTCAAATAAATAATAAATTCATTTGTTGTCAATTTTATTTTAATCATATTGTACTATAATAAAAGATTTATTTGTACATAGATCTTAAAATAATAATATAAATCAACCCTTTTTTAGAATCGTAAAATATGATAAAATGCAAATAACTTTTTGTCTTCTTGTACGAAACAAAAACATTTATTGAGAGAATTGATGAAAATTCTAAAATGGGTATTATATTTGAATAAATTATAAAGTTAAATGCTGAAGGAAAATCGACGGAAATTATCTTATTTTTAAACCTTTCTTTTTTTGTCGATCTTCAAAACAAATAGCAACATATCGATCTTTGTCGTTTTAAAACAAATGGCAACATTATTGAATCAAAGACGATTTACTATTTTCAAATATACATATAGATAAAATTTTTTAACAAGTTCATAATTATTTATGATTTGGTAATGTTTATCGAATAAAATAAATCCCATTTTAACAGTTAAAAAGCAAAATCTAGTTAATTAAAATAAACTTAAACCAAGGGGAGTTACTGGTTAATTGACTTTAAATAAAATTTCTTTTGAAGTATGTGTCACCCTCCATCTTACCAACGGAAATATACGAATATAATCAAAATTATAATGTTATTTAAGGAGACTAGAACATCATACACACTCAAAAAACCGATTTTTCAATTTTAGTATTAAAAATACTGCATAATTTTCTGAATCTAAAAATGTGTAACACTTTGTTCATTATAAAATAACCCTTAAAATTGAAAAAAGTAATTTACAAACATTTAAAAAAACGTTTGGTTTTTTTACTTTTCCCCAAAGCATAATTTTTTTCTTTTAGGTACACTTTTAAAAACTATTGCACTACATCGTTTCAAATGTTTTATACCTCTATACAGGATATCTGTGCATATTAAAAATAGTTATGTGTATAAAAAAAAAAGAGGAAAAACAAAAATTTTCAAAATTACAAAGTTATACAATTTTTTTTTAAGAAAACTATCTAAATATTTTACTAAAAAAATAGATTCACTATAGTTTGTGTAGTGTTATATACGTCTGCAAAAATATTTTGCATATTTAGTAATACTTTTATAAAAAATGGCACTTAAACTTAAGCATGTATTATGATATTTAAAAAATCATGTCCAACTTTAACTAACTATTTTTGTATTTCTATAAAATAATTAAAATATCTTAATTAAGATCATAAAAAATTACCAACCGCTTGCGATAATTTTTTTTAAAAAAAAATGGAGATATTGGGAATTATTTGTGGTATTTAGATTTGTTTAGTTCATTTTAAGAAAAATATGATAAAATTAAGTAAAGAAAATAAATTATTATTAGTAAAATAAGAAAAAAATTGGTAGAAATTTACAAAAAAACTACATAAACGGGGCCCGTTCTGTACAAAAAGTTTATAAGCAAATTTTCAATTTTGATGTGTTGCTTTGCTATTCATTTTTAGAAAGACCTTCAAGATAACAGATATTTATAGTTTTACAAGACCTAAAGTACTATATTTTAGTTCTATGAAATTGCTTTAAAAAATTGATTATATTCACATAAAGGCCTGTAAGTTTTATAATAAAAAAAGTATTGATAAATCCGAAGGTTAAAAAACTTCTACTATTATACCGAATATACACAAAAAATTTCGGTTTATTATTTTCAGCACGTTTTGAGCAATCGATTACCCGTTTGTTTTTTCAAAAAAACACATTTCGAGTAAATCTCATTTTAAAGTATGACATCTTGCTTAAAGTAGTGGTATCTGCTTTTTCTAAAACACTGGTGGGGTTTTGTTAAATGAAGGGAAAAAAAAAAGGGTTGGTTTTTTTATTAAACCCAAAAGATGACCTATAAAATAAAATCATAAAAAATTTTTAAATTTTTTGGAAAAAATTCAAAAGTTTGGGGTGGGGGGAAATTTTTAAAAGCTTTTTCGTGTTCAGATACTGGTGTGTATCAATAAAAAAGTCAGAATCAAAATTTTAACCCCTTTAAAACAATAGAATAATTATTAAAAGTTAAAATTTTTAAAACCCAAAGAATGCTTTCAATTGTTTCGTTCTACCCAAAAAATATTTTTTCCCTGGTAGCATTTATGATTTTCAAAGTTAAGTTTTGACTTATAAATACCCGTTTTCCCGATAAATGTTTTTTCGAATGTTTTTTTAAAACACTTGTACAGTTCTAGAGTAAGTAAAAGCAAAATTTCTTTTAAGCATCAAAAGGGTAAAATTTTTTTGATTGATTTGATATTTATGATTTAATTGATTTATTTATCAAAAAATTAACTCATAGTTTTTTAAGCCCTAGAAGTAAAAAGTAAGTGTATATTAGAGTAAAAAAAAAACAAACCAAAAAAAAAACAATAACAAAAAAACCCATCAATTTAAAAAAGAACATACCTGTTCTATATATAATTTATAAGATCGAGAATCTAAGAAATCGGTCATTTTTAAAATTATTGTATCCCAAGTTCAATCTACGCGAGAAAAAAAATGAAATTGTTGATATTCCTTTTTATTAAAGGCGGAAAATTTAAAAACTTTTAAATTTATATTGATGGTATTTTAAAAAAAGCTGTTTAAAATGAAAAAAAAATTTTCAATTAACTTCAAAGGCTTGTATTTTTCAAAAAACAATTTCGAGAAATGAACATCAGTTTTTTTTAGAAATAGTCCCAAGCACAAAAAAATAAAATCATAATAATAAAATTTTATCATTTTTTTTGGGAGAGTCTGGTAACTGAGTACAAAAAACTATAGCTAATACTATAGATGTATTTAATACCGGGAGATCGTAAACTGTTTTTTTTTAAATAAAATATGTGCCGAATGTTCAGAAAAAAAGATTTTTTACATTAAAACTATATTTTTTTTTTATTTTCATAAAACACACAAAAAAACTATTTGTTTTCGAAACTTTTCAAATATTACAATAAGTAAATTAAAGGGTTTTAAAAAAGTCCAAAAATTTTTTTCCCCAATGATCAAAAAGGTCAATTCAAGACCACTGTGATTAACACCCAAAACATGACAACAATGAGAAGAAGAATTTTTGTGTATTAAACTATGCACAGATTTTTTTTCTGTTTTTTCGGTTGTCGCGTACATTTAAAACCCCTACCGAAAAGAAGCACCTTTCTAAATGCACCCCACAACCCCGTGATATTATCATCTCTTTTAAGGGCGGGTTTTAAAGGAGTAAAAAAAAGCAGGGACAGGCAGGCGTCCCCGGAAGAAATAATGGAGAGAGTGAGGGGAAAGTTTTATCTTTTTAAAATCACTAGTAACCGACAGGTTTTTAAACTGTGGGGAACCCTCTGAGGGGGGCGCGAGCATATTGAAAAGCCTAAAACAAATGATTATTTTTTAAAAAAATTACTAATTTTAAATGAAATAGGGCACACACAAACAAAAAAACATTCTGGCATAATAAAAAAAAAATAAACATTGACACTATATAATACAATTTTTAAAAAGTATCCCCCTGCACAATGTGTTTTTTTTGATTAATTTAACAATACTAAGTTAAGAACAAATTTAACAATTACCTGACCCCAGTCTTGTCAGATATAAAATTATATACAAAAATTTTTTTACTTTTTTGAATAAATTTTTTGTACAGTTTTTAATTAACCCCCAACTGCCGATTAAAAAATTACACGATTCACTCTCCATTGCCACCGTTTCCCCCCGTAGGCGTGCGTATGTGATGCATTGGCGGGGAGGGGGAGAATAAATAAGGGAAACCCCTGAAATAAATAAAACCCCTTTGAAAAAACACAGCCCGGGGCTTTTTATTGCATTCTAATGCGTTCGGGAAAAACTTTTTGGAAAAACGGGGCACAAAAAAAATCATAATTTTAAAATTGTATATATACTTTCCGAAAAATAAATCTTTGGCGAAAGGAGACGTTTATATACGCCCGTGGCCGAAAATTTAAAAACATATTGCGGGTTTTAGCATCAAAAGATTGTAAAAATTTAATTCACAAACACAAAACATTTAAATATTGTATGGGGGCGCGATGAAAATTATGATTGAATACTGGGTCGCCAATATTGAAAGTTTGAGAAACACTGGTATACGACATATGTTGCCTTTGAACTCGAACAACCCAGAAAACGGAACATTTTACGAAAAAAATTGATTTCAGTCCAAAATAATTTGGAAAATTTACTCCCAAAAAAAACAATTGGCGACAAGTAAGCATCTGTGCAGCATTACGAACAATTGATAGAGTGATGCTACAAAATGTATGGAATCAACTGGATTACAAATTGAACGCACACCGTATAACAAGAAGGTCACCCATCAAACATTTGTAACAGGAAAAAAAACTCGGTATATCCCGCTTTATATTCTCTCATGTATAACGTATTCTAATAAGTGAAGTAGTTTATAATATTTGTCCATGATTTGTATTCACCTTGTAATAAATAATATGATGAATACAATCATTTCCTTTTAAATATTCCTCTAAAAAATAACAAAATACTCTGTTTTGGTTTTTTAAAAACGAAATATTTGTAAAAAACAAAAATTTACCGGACGCATGAATAAGACCGTGTTTCTTTTTTATACGTTTTACCCCATAGTCCCCGTTTTTCCCATTTGAGTCGGAGGGTGAATCCCCTTTTGTTTTTAAAAAGGGGGAAAAGGGTAAATTTTTAGCAGCGTGTCATTACCAATTTCATGCCTTGTACTTTTATAACAAGGGGAACGTAAAACAATTAAGGGAAACAAAACCTTTTTCACTTTTTCAAAATTTTTTTTTCTAAATTACTATTTTTTTATATCAACGTTCTATTGACAAAGGCACGGGAAATGATTTTTGATTCATGAATCTAAAAGAAAGAATTTATCTGTTATCTTTATTCCATCTAAAAAGAAAGAAGCAGGAGGACATTGTGGAAAATTTAAAATTCTTTTTTTTTTTAAGTAAGCAACCCAAAAGTTTTATAAAAACCCTGGAGTTAAAAAAAATTCTTCTGCCCAAAAATATTCCCCTTATTTCTTGAATGAAAGTTTTCAAATTTTGGGATTTTTAAAATTCTGTTGCAGTAGTTATATATATATATATATATATATATATATATATAATAATTATGTCTTACTACTTTCAAAACATTTAGTGCATTTGCCGAGCATTGTAAGTCCTTCATTTTTGCATTACATATCGAATTTGGTATAAGATTACACTTATATGTAGAAAAAAATCAATTATTGTAAATCAATATGCAAGTATTTGTAGGAAATAGAAATGCTACAACCAAAAAATAATATAAAAGGTCTTCATCAAATCCAGAGAAAGAATAATTTTATACTTAAAGATTTGTTTCATTAGTTTTCACGAATATCTATAAACAGTCAATATAGAATATGAATTATATTGGTTATACATCTCTTCTTGGATATCTTATTAAATATTTAAAGTAATGATATAAACTTAATCATAATAAATTTTTTGTTTTATGAAAACATACTGTTACGATTGAGTGTATAACATAGGATCAAATTTAAATTATACACTGATGGCCACCGTAAATGCAACACCCTGAAGGAAGCATACAAATAACATGAAATTTACAACATGCATTAGCGGAGGTGAGATATGCAAATGATTAGAATTTCAGCCTCAGGCACACATTACGCGTGCCTGTGGTGCCACCTCAAAGCGCTATTTAAGGCTTGGAAATTTCGACGATTTCAAGTTCGGCAATTGTGTTTTTCATGTGGTTTTTTCAAAAAACGATCAGTTATGTCTTGTAGATAACAGCGATCAGCTTTTGAACAAGTATCCGAGTTCGACAGAGAAAGGATAGTCACCTACCAAAATTGTGGATTAACTTTGAGGGAAATCGGTAGTCGTGTTGGACGAAACCAAACAACTGTAATGCGAATATGTGACCGTTGGATATAGGAGGGTACGACGGACCGACGTGGTCGATCGCATCCACCTCAGTGCACCACTTCACGTGAGGACAGACAAATTGTGCTCATGGCAGTGACGGATCGCTCAGTCACATCACGAAGCGTAGTACAGCACATTGAGTCTGTAACGCATCTTTCAGCGTCTGCGCGTACCATTCGACGCCGTTTACAACAGAGGGGTCTGTCCGCAAGACGTCCATTGCTTGGTTACCCTTGACACAGAACCACAGACGTCTCCGCTGCCAATGGAGCGATGAAAGAAGGATGTGGATGGCAGAAAGGAATGAAGTTGTCTTTACTGACGAGTCACGCATCTGTCTGCAACACCACGATGGCCGGATTCGAGTCTGGAGACACCGTGGAGAGGATGCTGAACAGCTGCGTTATGCCGACCACACTGGTCCTGCATCGGTATTATGGTAGGGACGGTATTCGATATCACTCTCGACTCTCTAGTACGCATTGCCGGTACTTTAAAAAGTCAGCGCTACATCTCCGAGGTGTTGGAGCCAGTTGTCCTTCCTTACCTTCAGGGCTTGGCTATAGCCATATTTGAACTGGATAATGCGCGACTACACGTTACACGATTGTCCAAAGGTTCTTCGTCAATCACCAGGATTTAATGGTTCCTGGCCGTCCCACTCTCCGATCTTTCCCACAGAAAACATGTGGTCACTGGTTGCTCAACGGTTGACCCAGATTACACCCCCAGCTTGCACTAGATCAACTTTGGCAACGTGTGGAAGCTGCTTGGTCAGCTGTACCCCAAGAAAACATTCAAATTCTCTTTGAATCAATGCCGATGCGTGTGGCAGCGGTGATCTCCAACAATGGCGGCTACTCTGGCTACTGATTCTGGAAGGAACCACACTTCACAGAAGTCTATAAATTTAATAATTTGATGCTTGGTCAACATGTTATCTACAAAATAAATTTTGTTGTGCTATCTCTTGTGTTTCTTGGTGTTGCATTTACGGTGGCCATCAGTGTATATTTATTGTAATTATTTAATAAAAAGTAACTAAAATAAAATTTTTTCTTTGTTGTCTTGAGTAGGAAACGACTTTAAAAAAATTATATTGCCTGTTTGTAATCATGTGTTATAAATGAATATCATCAAAACGATAATAGGCTGACTGACCTTGGAATGACAATACTGTTTTATCTTTTTGCACCGCTTTGCGATTCTAAACGTATGCAATGTAAATTCTTTTCTGCATAGATATATATAATCGAAGATAGCTTGTGATAATTGGGAAAAATAGGAATTAAAATCTAGAGGATATCTAGAAAAGGACATTTAGGAAATCTAGAGGATATCTAGAAAATCTAAGGATATCTTTAAACTGACTAAAAATTAAAAGTAAATAACGCAAAAAAATCGTAAAATAAATAAATAAACTGAGATGAATGTTCTGCGTGAAATAACTGATTGGGGTAAATAAAATGTTATTGGTTTTATAATGTTTAAACAGGGACGGTAATTTTCCCAGTATAATAATTATAAAGATTTCATACCAAATATAATAAAATATTTACTTCTGTAATTATTATTTAAACCACAAGCCCCAATTTTTCGTAAACAATTTTCTCTTAATATTTATTATTTATATAAAGAAATACTTCTCTTATAGAGGTACAATTTCTTCCCTTGCTGTTTCAAGTTATATTTCTGGATCGTATTTCATGCTTTTAACGAAAAATAAAAGGTTTTTAAACTATTCTAAATAATTCTATAATTACTGTTGAACCAGTCATTTAGAAAACTAATTCAAAACAAACCATTTTTTTTAAATTTAAGTCATGCTCTAACTTCCTTCTCTGTGAAGTATCACGTAAATAAGCAATGATTTGAGGAACAAGAATAATAAGTATCATTTAAACACCAGAAATTTGATGTCAAAAACAAGTCATTGCTAAAAACTAGCTAAATTATAAAATTCTCCTAATCTGAATTTAACCTTTTTAAACTAAATTCACATCGGCTGTAAATTGTGATTCGCGATATTTTCCCTTGAAGAAAAGAAAAGCTCAAACTATGACGGATCTATCCGCGATCTTGGGAGTATTGTGTCTGTAAAATTTATTATATTGTAATCCTTACCCCGAAGAAGAAGATGTAAGTATGTAAATTAAGGGCTGACAGGACTCGACAGATATCCGAGCACTCGAAAAAGACATCCTTCTTCAAATCAATTACAACTTAGCAATAAAACGAAACAATAATTAGAAATTTTTACCACAAGATAATCATATATATGTACATTATTTCTCAAGATTTCAGAGAAATTGAGAAGAAATTTAAAAAGTTATAAAGAAATAAAAATTGGACAATTTTTCAAAAATATGAAAATTAGTATTTTACAAGGCGCAGGATTCTGAAGTACAAAATTGATCAAAATTTACAAAATTAATTTTACTTGATATATAAATGTTCCCTTTTGAAGTTATGCACACTTTTAAGAAATTTTAGAGAAAAAATAATTTTTTAAATACAATTATAACGAAAATTTAAAAATTTTTGAAGAAAAATAATTAAAATTAAAATAAAGAAGATTCTATTTTTTTTTTTTGAAAATTGATGTATATAAGTTATGAAGATCATTATTTTGAACACGTGTATGAAATTTTAAATTGATACGATAAATAAGTTTCTAGAAATCCTGCGCGGAAGCTAAAATTTTTGTTTTGCAAAAAATGAAGTTAAAGATAAGACAGAGATAGGGTTTTCGTTTAAGTTTCACTACTTATTTCTCAATAACTTCGGAAATTTTCATAGTATGAACACAATTTTGGTACCAAAATGCTTAGAAATATTGAGGCTGTAACAAATATATTTTTTAAATAATTGAAAAATTTGTGATTTAAGATTCATATGAGCCCCTTAGACGTACACCTGAAAG
>BMAV01007976.1:0-54964 GCA_019973955.1 Trichonephila inaurata madagascariensis
AAAAGTAAAAAAAAACCCTTTTTTTTTTTTACTTAAATTTATATTAAAATATTTAATTTACTCTCATCTGGTACCCAATTGTAACGCGTGAAAGCTATTTCTTTCCAATGAATTAAATAT
Organism: Trichonephila inaurata madagascariensis; assembly: GCA_019973955.1. Classification (NCBI taxonomy): domain Eukaryota; kingdom Metazoa; phylum Arthropoda; class Arachnida; order Araneae; family Nephilidae; genus Trichonephila; species Trichonephila inaurata. The sequence continues at coordinate 121 of BMAV01007976.1, forward strand.
TGTATCAGAATGAAACGTATTATCATCACAAAAAAAGTTTTAGCATTATATGCAAAAAGGAATAAATATATAATCATATGGGTATTGCTTGACATATCTAATAACAAATTAAATCACGTGATTGTGAAGAAATTCACGATGATCTCCATGGAAAAAATATTATTTATCGATTTATGCTATCGATCACAGATGTCAATTTAAATGAAGAATTTTATGCATCAACAAATTCCGCATCTTTGCAGTTTAATAAAAACAATCGATGATCAAAGTGTATTTCACACAGGCTTTCTTAACGACAGTTGTTTTTTTTATCGACAGTTATTTCAAAATGATTTATGTCACCGTTGTAGTCTAGCGGTTAGCATCACGGATTCCTGGATGGCGTGTCATGAGTTCGAGCCCTAGTGATACTGAAGATCCGTTGCGTAGAGGGGTCACGAGTGTAGTTTGGAACACCGAACCAACATGCTGTGATGGATGGTCTATCCCATCCATTACAAAAAGAGGGTCAGAAGGAAGATTAGCCATAGTCAAAACAAAATCTATTTAGTAACAATTCTCAACAACGACACAAATTCAACAGCTCAAGTTAAGAAATTCACCAATTGATAGATATGGGGAGCAATAACGAAGTAGAAAAGATAATAAGAATTATAATGATAAATCGGATAACTTACACTTAGCACATCCAGGCAATACACCTTCTTATACATGAAGATTAATTTTCAAAGTAACCTAATTCAAACCGACCCGAATCCAATGTAACAGCTAATTGATCAAATCGTCATTCTTAAAATTAATCAAATAATCTACTAAACTCTCTCGCCTAGCTTTACGTTAATCACTCTTGCTATCCTATTAGCTTCTAACCTTTCTCTCGAACTTGAAAGTTTAATTTTTAAATACAAACCTTGATTTGAATAATCACGTCTTCTTCCTCGGAGGAAAGTTTTCAATAGAATAATATTTATAAAGAGCCATTATTCCTCAAGAGGATCAGTTGGAAAAACGCGAATAGACCCGTTACAATGCATTGTTATAAAATCAATCAATTTATTTCGGTTTAATCAATTTATTACCAATTAAGATTGTAAGCCGAGGGAGCAATCAATTTAAATAACTATCTTGTTCGTAAGATAAATAATGAAACACTTATCTCTATGTGTGATCCGATAAAACAGCACTCCTCAGATCTCCCCAGTGTAGACTATAATTCAGTCTATAACTTCTATCTTTCACCAAGGTTCCCGAAAGACACTTCACTAACCTCACTTTAAGAGTATCCGACTACGTTCGGAACCGTGATTTTGCAAAAGCTCATAAATGAATAATTTTCATGATATTTAGTGTCACTTAGATTAGAATACATGTATAAAATAGTTTTAAGGGCATTATGACAAATTTTTTTTATTTAAATAAAATATTTTGGCAAAAAATTAACTTAGAATAATCATTTTTCAAAATGTTCTCTTTTTGAGGAAAGTGCTTCTATTATAATAATATTTTGCCTGTATATAGCTCAGTCCTCTCTACAGAGGCTCAACTAAAATTTTTGAAATATGTAACTTAGAAGTGGATTTATCCATATTTTACGACAAAAGAGAGGAGCAATTTTAAGAAAAAAAAAACGCCGATAATTATTTCAATGGGTTGTAACTCTGAAAACAATGTGAATTTTTCAAAAATCATAGTTGAGCCTCTGTAAAGAGGTCTGAGCTATAAACAGGCAAAATATTATTATAATAGAAGCATTTTTCACAAAAGGAGAACATTTTGAAAAAAGATTATTCTAAGTTAATTTTTTGTTAAAATATTGTATTTAAAAATTTTTTTTTTGTGAAAATGTCCTTAAAACAATTTTATACATATAGCCTAATCTAAGTGACACTAAATATCATGAAAATTATCCATTTCTGCGCCTTTTTAAAATCATGGTTCCGAACGTAGTCGGATACCTTAATAACAACGTGATGACTAACTCTAACACACACAATGCTAGGGTTTAAATAGCACTCAAATTAACATAAAATAAGTTCTCTCTACGGAAGGTAGTTTTAAACTCAAACAACAGCTTAAGAAGTATTTCCCAAACATGATTGGTGAAAGGGCGTGAATAGGACCGTCAGAGGGGCTAATGCACATGAAATTTATCGTGGCTGAGAATCCTCCCGTTGGCGTGGTAAGGAAGTTCGGAGAGGGGATGTCGACTAGGTATCGTCCTCGTCACTACACTATGGCTCAAAATTACGACGCCCGTTGTCAATAGGGAGACCGGTTTGCAGCTTTAAATCCATTTTAGATGAACTCGGCTCCTTTGAGCATTCCGCCAACAGTCCTCGTGTTGCTTTATTGTGCGACGTTACTAAAGTACACTCAAAATGACTTATTATTAGGTTAGTACATGAAACTAAATTATAAAACTGAATTAATATTTCAGTTTTATTTATTTAAGTATTCAAGTTACAAGGATTCTCGTTTTGTTTGACTCAAAGTTTTGATCAACTCAATAAATATGCTTCATATTATAATCAAAAGACGATTTGGATATTTAACCTGCAAATGCTTAAACCCGACTCGTTAAGTTGTGTGACGGGTCAGGTTTTTTTGTAAATAACCTCGGGGTTCTTGAGGAAAATTAATGGCAAATTTTTCCAACCCAAAAACCAAAAGTAAATCGAAAAGAAAAAGATATTTTAAAAGAACGGGTTTTTAGTAAGCATGGAAATTTTGGGAAAAAGTTCTGTTTGAAGAATAGGTAAATTTGAGGGTTAAAAGATTAAAATTCTACCCATTCCAAAAGGGGCAACGCGTTCAAAAGTTTTCTGAAAGTAATTAACCCTTACGTTTCAAGGTGGGACTGATTATTTGAAAAACCAAAATATTATCAAATAAAAGTATAATATAATTATTTAGAAAATGATCCGTTACGCGATCGGTTTAGCTACAGCTCGGTTTGGTTTATTCTCATTAATATAAGTTTACCCAGTTTTCGAAATTTGTTAAATTTAATAAAGTCTTTAAAAACGTCGATTCATTTCGAGAACCCCAACCTCAATTCCGAAACAAAAATGCCCCTAGAAACCATTCACAGTTAGATTGAAAAAAACCGAATTGTTTTAGCCACAGGTTTTTTGGGACGGACCACGTAATTATAAACCCATGGTATGCTCGACTACGTTCAACCTTTTTTTAAAAGGGGTATAAATGGAAAATTAGGACATTTGTGTCACTTACTTTAAAAAACGGTTATAAAAATTTTTTAAATATTATCACGAAAAAAATTTTTTAAATACAATATTTTAAAAAAATAAACATATAGAATGACCCATTTTAAAATTATTCTCCTTTTTGTAAAAATGTTTTTTTTATAAAATTTTTCCGTATATAGCCGGACCTCTGTACAAAAAGTGAACAAATTTTGAAATATACTAGAAGTAGTATCCTTTTTCACATGGGGAGAAATTGTAAAAAAAAACGCCGTTTTTTTTTTTAAAACCGAAAAAAGGGAATTTTTAAAAAAACCCTGTTCAGACTCTCTAAATCCCTTTATAAAAGTATTTTATTATAAAGCTTTTATTATAAAAAAAAGTTTAAAAAATTGTTCAAAAGTTAATTTTGCCAAAATTTGTATTTAAATTTTTTTTTCAAAATGTCCTTAAAACTTTTTTATACAGGGGTTTCAACGGACACTAAATATCATGAAAATTATCCATTTATGTTTTAAAATCAGGGTTCCCAACTATCGGATCCCTTTTAAAAACCAATTTAAATTTCCCAAACTTGGGATTTTGACTTGTTTAACAAGAAAATATTTTACTGCGAATAAAAAAAAAATAAAACATATTATTATTCTTTATAACGTTTCAATACGATTTTCGAATATTTCTCTTAATGAAAAAAAACCATATTAATAACTGAACAGTAAAAACTTCAAACCCTAAAAAAATTCTTCGTTTAATAGGGTCCAACCAACTGCATACACACAAAAAAAAAGAATATAAAGGTCCTAAAACTTTTGAAATTTAAATTGAAAGGGGTCCAAAAAAATATTTGACATCTGACTCACTACATTGGAGAAAAAAACATATCTTGTAAGAGAAAATTAAACAAAATCGGGAAAAACCGCCAAAAACATTTTTTCCGATAAAAACCTTAAAACTCTATTTTTTTTAAACGTTTGTGTTTTTTAAAAAAACATGAAAAAGAAAAAAAATTATTTTTTAAAAATTTAAAGAAAAATAAGAAGTGTAACATTTTATTCCAAAATTATTAATATTTTCTAAACCCAAATGAATGAAGAAATTTTTTTTATAACCGAAGAAAAAGACGGTATGAGTTGCTTGAAAGAAGATTTAAAATTTATAAAGATTCTTATAGAAGAAGGGTTCAAAAATTATTAAAATCCCCTTATTAGTAAACAAAAAAAAGGGCGCCGGGATAAAAAACCCATAGTATTTAAATTCCTTCGTTCAACACCAAATTTTGTATCAAAAAAAGGATTTCGTTTGTAAAAACCAACCCATATTTTTCCAAAAAATTTTGGGGTATAATAACTCTTTTTATGATAATCCATAAAACATGAAAACCCTTTCCCTGAACATGGTCAAATAGCGAGGACGACGCCTGAGCTGTGACATCCCATTTTCCAAACCCCCCCCCCAAAAAAACCATTTTGTTCCCAAAAATATTTGAAAATGGGAGAGGTGATCAAAAATAAGTTCGTCAAAACAATCTAAAAGGGAAACCCCTTTTTAAAGTTAAAAAAAAAGGGGAAAATTTTTAAGAAAAGAAAAAATTTTCAAAAGAGGTAATTTTTAATTTTTCAAAAAAAATATTTTAGGGAAATTTTTTTGAGAGAATTTTTTTTTTAAAAAAAAAACCATTTTAACCAAAAAAATTTTTTCCCAGGTTTTTAAAAAAAATTTAACCTACCCCAATGAAAAATTTAACAATTTTCCGCTTGAAAAATATCTCAGCGGATTTTGGGGTTTCCGGGGTTTTTCAATTCCTTTTGCCTTAGGATTCCCCCCTTTCAGGTCAAATTTTTTTTGGGTTTTTGAAAATTAAGTTTTCTTTTTTGAAGTTTCTTCCCCTTTTTGTCCCTCTGCTCTCACTTGTTGGTTCCTTCCGAAATTTTTTTCCCCTAAATTTTTCTTAAAGTACTTTTGGGTTTTTACATTAGTTTTCTAATTTTTGCAAAACCCCCTTTAAAATTTTTATTTTTCCGAAATTTTTTTTTTAAAATTAAAATTTTTTAAAAATTTCTTTCCAAAGATATTTTAAAAATTTTTTTTAAATTTTATTTCGAAAAATTTAAAAACTAAAGTTTTTTTTAAGAAAAGAAAATTTCGTTATTTTTAAAAAAATAATTTAAAAAATAAAAAAAATTAATTTAATTTAAAAAATTAATTCATAAATTTTTGTTAAATAATAAACAAAAAATGGTTTCCTTTAAAAACGACTGAACGGAATTTTTTGATTTTTCCCATTAAAAAATTAATAAAAAAAAAAAGGTTTTTTTTTTTTGAAAAAAAATTTAAAAGGAAATTATTTGGGAAAAAAAGGAACACTTTCCCTATTTGGTTTTTTTTTGTTTTTTTTAAAAACTTGGGTTTTTTTTGATTTTTAAAAAAAAAATTTGTTATATTTTATTTTTAAAAAAAAATAAATTTTTAAAAAAAATTTTTAAATTTAAAAATTCTAAAATTTTTTTATTTTCATCTTTAAAAAAAAAAAAAAAAAAATTTTTCCCCGAAAAAATTTTTTTTTTGTTTTTTTCCAATGTTTTTAAATTTATATAAAAAACCTGGGTTTGGGGTTTTTTAAAAATAATACGGCATTGGTTTTTTAAATTTTTTTCGTTTATTTTTTGGCCCCCAATGGAAAAAAATTTTAAAATTTTTTTTTTTAAAAAAGAAATTTTTTTTCAATTAAAATTTTTTTAAAATTTTACAATAATTTTTTCAAAAATTGGGCCCGGGGAAAAAAAAAAACCAAAGTTTTAATAATTTTTTTTTTTTGAAAAATTAAAAATTTAAAAAATTGAATTTAATTTTAAAATTTTTCTATTACTTAAAAGCAATTTTTTAAAAAAAAAATTTACAATCAGTTCCCCTTTTTTTTTGTTTTTTAAAAAAAATTTCAAAGTAAAAAAATTTTTCAAAACTTAAAAAAAATTTTTAATTAAATTTTTTTCAATGAGTATTGGCCAAGGGAATTAAACATTTTCAATCCAGAAAAAAAAAAAATTTCAAAAGGGATTTAAAAGGGAGATACCAAAGAAATTTTTTTTAAAAAAATTTGAAAAATATAAAAAATTAAAGATGATTGTTATTTTTGTAAAATAAAAACCCGGGTTTTTTTGAAAAGTTCGACCCCAAAAAAATTTTTTTTATAAAAATAAGTTGTTAAAATCAGGTAATTTAGTTTTTATTTTAAGTTTTTTTGAAATATTTTCAACGAATCGGCCAATTCATTAAAAAAATTTAAAATTTTTTTCCCCCAAAAAAAAAATTTAGAAAGGCCAGGTTTAAAATTTGTCACTACCAAGACAGAAATTTTTTTTTAAAAAATTTGCAACAGTTGTACACATCAGAGGTCGTCAAAGTAGTGGTCCACGAGAAAATTTTACTGGTCCCCAGAAAAATGGGGAATATACTTACTCATCGCGTTAAGTTATGTTTTAAGATGCATTGAAATATAATTCAATTGATAACAATACGCGTTAAGATTTGAAAAAATTATTAAAGCGCTACTTCATAGAATAACGCCACGGTAAATATGTCGTACTGCTGTAGCTACATGTAGATAAAAGATCCGTGTGCTACGAAAATTCAGGATAATAATTTAAGCATGCATCTAAAAGAAAGCCTCATCGACCTATCGTCCGACGAAACTCTCAAATTTAAATTTCATTCATCCTTATCAAGAGCTCGGTTTTGGGCTTCCATAAAAAGTGAATACCCTTTTAGTGAACAGGGGCGATGAAAATTCTGATTCCATTCTGTTCAACTTATCTATGTAACAAGTAATATAAAAAAAATTTTAAGTCAATTCCTACTTAGATCAACAAAGAAAAATTTTATTTTAGTTACTTTTTATTAAATAGTTACAATTAGTATAAATATGTATATACATAGGACATAATCCCAACATTAAGCAGTAATTAATTTTTATTAATTATCATTTAAGTATCGTATTGTCATCCAAAACAATCGTGTGTATAAATTTCAGTTCAACTGAATGCTCTAACGAGTGAAAAAAAAAGGCTTTTCGAGTTTTGACGCAAGTCGCCAAAAGGATCGCTAAGTCGCCAAAAATGATGCCAACGTGGTTGTATTTGTAATTCTTTAAATAATTAGTTTTAATCAATTAATTTTTATTAATTATTATTATAGTATTGTATTGTCATCCAAAATAATCCTGTATATAAAATTTACCTGAATTGAGTGCTTTAAAATGTATTTTATTAACGATTGAACATTCCACCAAGATAAATAAATAAATATATAGAGATTGTGTTCTAATAGTAGGAATTGTGTGTGTGTGTGTGTGTGTGTGTGAAAAAGGCCTTTCACATCTGTCACAGCTATCAAAACACAGTACCGATCTCAGCTTGAAATAAATGTAGTTCTCCGTCTTGCAGTACAACACATTGGATCCAGTGGCGCACACAAGGGGTGGTCCAGGGGTCCGGACCCCCACACACACACCAAAGCCCTTGATTTTTTTCCGATTGATTATAATTTTAAGTATATAATACGGAAAATTTAATTAAATATTTGTTTTTAATGATTAATTTTATTAATTAACACTAATTATTTATTCAATAATTAGTTTTTCCTGTTTTTTGTTCCCCAAATCGACAAAATCAAAAGGAGCATGTGATACAAGAATGGTGGACTTTCGACCCTGGACCCCCCCGGAAAACTTCTGTGTGCGCTACTGATTGGATCTAAATATCCATAATCTTATTTCAATGAAGCAGGAACATCCATCATACACTAGGAATGTATAATGCTAAAAGTGTGATATACTAAAACCATTTTTTAATTGTTTTGTTTTTACAGTTTTATTTTATTTTATTATGGTTTATTTATAAAGCTTTCATATAATTTGGTTACTATTATTAGTTTCATTTTATTAACTAAGTACATTTTATATGTGTTCTTAAATCACAATTTTTTTTATAAATATATTTAACACTAAGAAAATACCATTAGTGGTCCACGGGATTTAAATTAGGAATTTACTGGACCATGAGTTCAAAAAAATTGGCGACCGCTGGTACACATGGCATTTACTGCAGCTTTTTATGATCCAGTAATACCACTAGGATGAATTTTAAAAACAAACACTCAGCAAAGTATTTTTTTATTTAACATGATTGATGCATTGAAAAATGTTTTATTGAGTGGTATAATGCTAGTCAAATAAAAATACATAGAAAATCCTTCGTTTACCAAACAACTTTTCTAACTTTATTATTTTTTTACATCGATTTTTATTGCAAATACAGTCGGACTTCTATTTATCGAAGTCGCTAAATCCCGAAAAAAGTTCGTTATATAAATATCAGCGAAAAATTCGTTAAATCGAGGTTTACCTTACAATATTTTGTTCTTGTTTACAGGGAAAAGTGCAAAAATAGAGGTGTGTAAAATGGAGATCCGACTGTATTTTTGCTCCCATTTTTGTTATTCTTTGTAAATTCTGAAGCAAATTAGATGCTATAAAGTAGTGGTCTCCAACCCCTGGTCCGTGGATCAAATACTACCGGTCCGCACAAGAAACATTAAATTATTTCCTTTTTATTTACTGTGGTATATTTTTCTTGGATTTGGGCTACTTTTCATGAAAATCACTTTATATTCCTTTTAAACCACTTTTTATTCATTTTGTGGTGTAGCTATATTTTATTCTAAAGTCACGATTAAATACAATTGAATTAAAAATATTAAATCAAAACAGTCTAAAAGATAAACAATCAACGTCCTCCCCCTCAGGGGCCGCGGTAAAATTAACAAACCTTGACCGGACCACGGCGATAAAAAGTTTGGGGAACACTGCCATAAAGTATTAATATTTCTTTTGTGAATGTAGTAACAGTTTTTAAGATAGTTCTTGTATATAACTTCATTTATTCCAAAAATAATTATGCCCACGGTACCCTATTGGTCAAGGCAACGAACGTGTCATTTGTTAGCGCCTAGTACCGCTGAAGACCCTCCATGTGGGGGCTCGATGCTCCCCAAATCTGCTCAAACAATCTGCCACCCTTTGGTGTGGTGTGGCAGTTAGGAGAGGAGGATTCCAGATCAGGTGTCTCCTCGTCACTTGGCCATGGTTCAAAATTAAGAGATCCGTGCCAAAAGCCCCCGAGTATCTGAATAGTTAGACGATAATATTCTCTCACTCACTCCAAAAATAACTGTGACACTCGAAAAATTCTAAAAATCATTAACATATATGCGCCAGGCAATAGACATTTCAGAATGTGGCTTCATATTTCACCTTTCTGTGTCATAACCACTGCTACTGTGTCAGTTTGCTTTCGGTAATAAAAAAAAAGACAGTTTTGTTATTATTTAAAGATCACGAAGAAACTATGGTAGCACCATCTGTTGCGTACATTCGTAACTAATTTTGACAATAGCTTCATTTTAATTCTATGATTTGTCCATAAAGTATGACATTTCATTTCTCATTTTTGACAATCACTGTCCTCCAGAAATGCAATTTCAGAAAAGTGTGAGGGTTTTTTTGGAAAACGTATTTATAGATTAAATATTTACTATAACAGAAACCAAAAGTTAAAATAACGCCACTCAAATAGTCGGTGTTGTAATGATTTGTAATGTATAATTCAGACATGTGAAAATTTCATAATTTTTGAAGACACAAACATCAAGATACGGAATTGTTAAGACACCCCTTTATTACCCGTTCTGAATTCGTGAACATAATGTGTGTGTCTGTATGTGCTAATCCTTTGGAATTTTTTTTTTCTTAAATCTAGATCACACACATTGTATTAATTTGACCTATAGATTAATTTGAACCAGAAAGAGCAAAAAGTAATAAAAAAAAATGTTTTTGGGGAATTATATTTTTTCTGCAGAATTTTGAGAATTAAAATCTAAAAACACACAAACGAATAATTAAAATGAACGTACAAATGTTTTCGAAAATTGGAGGATGAGTGTTAATTAACATCGTACTATACCTGAGCTAGCACTCCCTCTCTGAAAATCTCTTGCCAAAGGGAGGATAGATTTAACGTGCGTCAGCCCTTCTGCACGGGGTTCTTCAATGGCACTAGGACTCGAACTCATGACACCTCGGCCACGAGTACGCTACCATGACCACTAGTCTGCGTCCACTTAAAAACTGGAGGGAAATGGAATTTTACAGAAACTGCATTTTGCTCCTATTATTGTACTGTAATGAATACAATGATCTAGATTTGAAAAAGAAAATAGAAATTCTATTACGTTCTCCAATTAAAATTCAAGAGATCCTTGAGAGATAAAATATCCAGTGATGTTACAAATTTGAACAAATACTCTGTTTTTAACACGCATTTATAAGTTTCACTTGTATGTTATGGAATTTCAGGACTCGATTTTTACCCACTTTAAAAGGTCAGATTAATTCGAAATTTTGCTCACTTGTCAAGGACTGATGACAATACAATAATTTCAAAATTTTGTTCCATTGTCCTGATTAGGATCGTCAAAAATAACGATTTTAAGGATTCCGAGATTCGGCGACTAATTCATTATATCATTTCCAGATTTAGCGACTAATTGCATATACCATTTCCAAATTTGGCTACTAATCCCATACTCCATTTCCAAATTTGGCGACTAATTCCAGATATGGTGACTAAAAGACCCTACCCCTTAAAAAGATGCAACCCTAAAAATGAAAACGCTTGTTTTTAATACAAATAAAACAAACAAACAAAAAGTGTTCTTATGCGAGAAAGGGGAAAAAAATTACTCTTGCATGTGAATAAAAATAATTTATGTTCTAACTGCTAAATATTTTTTATTTTTATAAAGCAATACGTTTAGAAGTGATGATACTAATTAACATTATAGCAATACGTTAAAAAGATGATAACACGATTGACATTTAATATTTATTCTTAACACAATTTTATTAGTTTGACCTATATCTATAGAGACGGAATCTTTGAAATATAACGATATGGGACTCATCCGAGGCCCCGTAAATGGAGAGAATAAATACTCTTCAAACCCATTAGTTAATATCCATTGAAGAGCAAGATTAATTCCAGCAGCCACATAATTCTGGCTCCAAATATCAAACTCAAGGATAAATTCAACAAAGAATAAATGATAGTTTTAAAAACTAAAAACAGGCTTTTATTGTAGATCGAACTAAAAATGAAAAAAAAATTAAGTTAAAAAAACTAAAACACGCTTAATGAACTAAAATAAAATTCTAATATAAGCAAATATTTACGAGAAATTGATGTCATTGTGGTAAAAGCGTGGGGGTGCTTACTACATTTTTATATTAACTCAGCATTTCGAAATAGAACTAGTAAGAAATTATAACAATTAATATAGAGCACCCCACGCTTTTACCACAATGACATCAATTTTCCCGTAAATAATTTGTTCTTATATTAAGAATTTTTTTTTTACTTTTTAGTTCGATTCACTATAAAAGCGTGTTTTTTAGTTTTTTTTAATTTATTTCCATTATTACGCAACGCAGTTGTCAATGTGTCAATGAAATCCTGGGATGATGATAATGAGAAGATAATTCATGAATTTGAGACACGGAAGCACAATGATCAAAAAGAAATAGACATAATCCTCAGTAAACAGAAAATGGTATTTTGAAAGAAGACAATTGTATGTATTTGAGTTTTAGATACTGCAAGCTGTATTTTCTTTTCTTAGAGTGTGCTAATACTGGTGTTCAAAATTAAGAGAATTTTTTGATTTGTTGATTATCTCTAGAACAGTGATGGTGAACCTATGACTCGTGGGTCAGACACTGACCCACGCAAGCTTTTTAACTGACCCACGATTACTAGGAAACCACTTGTTTGTTTACGCGGGTTTATTTAGATTTTCTAATTAGAGTGGATTATTTATATTCTATTTGAATTTTTTCAAGCACTGCATTTTCCCAAAAAAAAGGGGGGTTTTTTTTAAAAAGGGGTCATCCCCCAAAATTTTTTTGGGGAAAAACCCCAAAAAATTTTTTTTTAAAAAAAAATTAATTTTTAAAAAAATTTTTTTTTTTTAAAAAAAAAACCCAAAAAAAAAAAAAAAATTTTTTAAAAAAAAAAAAAAAAAAAAAAACTAAAAATTTTTTTAAATTTGGGAAAAAATTTCCCTTAAAAAAAAAAAAAAAGGGGGGGAAGAAAACCCCTTTTTTTAAACGGGGGTTTTAAAAAATTTTAAAAAAAAAGGAAAACCCCCAAAAAAAAAAAATTTTTAAATTAAACCCCGGTTTTAAAAAAAATTTTTCCCCCAAAATTTTTTTTAATTAAAATTTTTTTTTTTTTTTCCCCTTCCCCCAAAAATTTTTTTTTTTTTTAAATTTTAAAAAACGAATTTCAATTTTTGGGGGTTTTTTTTTTAGAAATTTCCCAAATTTTCCGGAAAAAAAAAAAAAAAAAAAAAAAAAAAAATTTTTTTTAAAAAAAAAAAATTTTTTTTTAAAAAAAAATTTTTTCCCCAAAATTTTGAAAAATTGGGTCTCCCAAAATTTTTTTTTTTTTAACCCCCAAAAAAATTTTTTTTAAAGGGGGCCCCCCCCCGGTTTTTTTTTGGGGGGAATTGGGTTTTTTTCCGGGGAAATTTTTTTAAAAAAAATTTTTTTTTTTTTTTGGGGGATTTGGGGTTTTTTTTTTCGGGGTTTAAAAGGGGGGAAAAACCCCCTTTCCCAAAAAAATTTTTTTTTTTAAAATTTTTTTAAAAGGGAAAAAGATTTAAAAAAAAAGTTTTTTAAAAAAATTTTTTGGGGGAAAAAATTTTAAAAAAAAAATAATTTTTTTTTTGGGAAAAAAAAACCCCATTTTTGGGGTTTTTTAAAAAAAAACCCCCCCCCCCACCCCTTTTAAAAAAAATTTTTAAAAAGGTTTTTTTTTTAAAAAAAAAAAAAAAAAAAAATTTAAATTTTTTTGGGGAATTTTTGGGCCCCCCCGGGGAAAAAAAAAAAAAAATTTTTTTTCCCCCTTGGGGGGCTTTTTTTTGGGAAAAAAAAGCAGACATGATCGATAGTGTCAAGATTCGGAGATCTACGTAATTATCTAATTATTTAGGCGGATATTTTCATTTTCCAGAAATTCGTCCGACAGGTTGGAGGCGAGCCAGATGTGGATGAGTATTGTTAACCGTAAAAATGAAATCAGGGCAAACTATACTCCTTCAAAGGCTAGCATAAGGTTACAAAGTTTCATCCATATACTTCACTGCACCTACAATCTCTCTGTAAAAGATTAGAGTCTCCCCATTGTCCAAAAGGATATTTCGTAGACCCTCGAACTACTATACCTGTCTTTTCCTCAAATGCTGCAGCGACCGCGCTAGCCCAATGGTCATGGTCACAGATTCATGTCCGGCGTATCGTGAATTCGAGCCCTAGTGCCACTGAAGACCAACCGTGTAGCGGAGCAGACGCACATTAAATCTGTCGAAGCTCAAAATTTTCCTGTTGGTGTGGTAGTTCGGATGTCGTCCTCTTCGCTTGGGCATGGTTCAAAATTGCGAGGTCCGTCGCCAACAGCCCCCGCTTCCCTTTATTGTGTGACATTAATAAGCAATCATTCACTTCCCGAAAGCTTAATGGCATATAGCAGGTGTCAGGATCTTTTCAGTAGTTAAATTGGAAATGGATTCATCAGGAAATTGAACAGTTTCCGACTGATCCCTATTCTAATAGCCATATTATCTGCATCATGCTAAACGTAATATTCTATACGTAGAAGTGAGTGGGCTCAAATAGATATTGCATACAGGCCTGTCTGTTGCAGTCTTTTAGAAATAGCAATACTTAAAACTGGATTCTTGTGGCTGTATGAAGTTCACGTGGCAGCTGAGAAATTGTATATTCTTGTTATGCCTGGATGTAATGAGCAATCATCAATTGAACGTTATGGCTCTTGGAAGCTATGTTTTCTAACTAGGGGGACACCGCTTTTCATGTTATGAACGCTAATATCTCCTATAATATGCACATAACGCTGGATGTTACATTAGAATCTGCTCATTCCTCTCTCGATTCGATATCTCACTCTATCATATTGACTGACATAGCAACTCATAAAAAATATCGTTTTAACTTGAATTTACGTTTTTAAAGGAATATAACTAGAAGAAGGGACTATTTACTTTATTATTGATTTTTTTTTTGTTGTTGCTATCTTTATTTTTTTTAACCTTCTCTTGGTATCCGACTACGTTCGACCTGAAATTTAAAAAAGGGACATAAATGGATGATTTTCATGATATTTGTGTCACCACTTAGATTTGAATCTGTATAAAATGGTTTTAAGGAATTTTTTTGGGAAAAAAATTTTTTTAAATACAATATTTCGGCAAAAAAATTTAAATTTTTTTTCAAAAAATTCTCCTTTTTGAAAAATGCTTCTATTATAATAATATTTTTTTCCTGTAAATAGCTCAACCTCATACAGAGGCTCAACTAGAATTTTGAAATATATAACTTAGAAGTGGTTTATCCATGTTTTACGACAACAGAGGGGGGGAAAAAATTTTTAAAAAAAAATGCCATAATTATTTCAATTGCTGTAATTCGAAAATAATGTGAATTTCTCAAAACTCATAGTTGAGCCTCTGTACAAGGGCGAGCTATATACAGGAAATATTATTATAATAAACATTTTTTTACGAAAAAACATTTTGAGAAAAAATTATTCTGTTAATTTTTTTCCAAAAAATTGTATTTAAATAATTGTTTTGTCAAAATGTCCTTAAAACAATTTTATACATGTATTCTAATTTAAGTGACATAAATATCATGAAAATTTTCATTTTGCGCTTTTTTTAAAACACGTTCCCCCAAAGTAGTCGGATATTTAAAAAAACATCCGGGGATATACTTTTTTTTTTTAATTTTGAAAATCATTTTGAAGAAATTTAACATTTGAACATCTTTACCTAATTATCCAATTTGAAATTGTATCTAAATTTTGCAAGTCGAACAACAAGTTCAAATCTAATGTCATTTTATTTTGAATTCAGTGGAAAATACGTGATTGTACGTACAAAGTTAGCCTATTATGATCTTATCTAAATACAATTTAAATAATAAGTAAAACAATTTCTAACGATCTTTTTTCTTGAACAAATTTGATCTGTTCAGAGAAGCTTTGTTTAACGGTTTTCGTGACCGTTTCACATGATTCTGCCTTCATCTCTTTATATCAATCGATAATGCCATACGAGTAGCAAAGCTCATTAAAGAAATATTTCTCAAGCCACATAGCTGCTTTATTTCAGTATCCTATTAACTTAATTATCTTAAATTCTGTGTATCAGATATTGGATATATCTTGTTACTTTTACATCATTATACTTTATAGATTGAAAATGTTCTACATCGAAGAATAACACAAAGTGGAAAAAGAAAGCTTCTTTGTAAAATTATCCTTTGATATATTATATTTCAAGTACCAAAATCAAAAATAAAATGTAGGTTCAATATATGTGGTATTTTTTGCATTTTAACATTAATTAATTCTTCGTTATATTTTAATGACGATATATGTGTTAATTGTAAATGTATCACTTTTCATATTAATAATTAGATTCCCTTTCTCTGAATTACAAAATGATTAACTTATACATCTTATTAATTGGATATCAATTTGTATTCTTGTAACAGAGACATAAACGTTAAAAAAAAATATCCAGTTTTATCTGAAGTATAGACAAATACCCCCTACACAATTCATTTCTTTTATTATTTGGAATACTATAGTACAAATTCTACGGATTGTAGCTTCTTATGGGATACAGACCTCGCGTAGTTCCAAAGTTCATCGCAACATAGTAGATGACGAAAGTCAAGTAGTCAAAGTCCTTCTAGTGGTGTGACATTGATGATAAGAAAATAAGACTCAGTTGTTAACTTCATCCTGTGATTGAGGTTCAAAATGACTAAGCGTATTGAGTTTATAAAGCTGGCCTTTTTTAATCGAACAGAATAAAGCAAATAGAAACAATAAGATAACAAACATCTTTAAGAAATTCTTTTTGCATTTTTATTTCACACTTTTAGAATATTGTGTGCATTTGTAGTTTATTTTGCAAATTATTATACACTTGCCCCTGACAGTCTGCGTACTTTTACTGCGATCATCTTTTATATTCATCCAAAGATCGTTAATTATAAATGTGAAGTCTTTCTAAATAAATACAATTTTTATTAATTCATCTAACTTCGTAAATTCAAATAGTATAAGAAACAATCACCTGATTGTTACATAAAATAATACAAATATTTATAAATTTAGACCGACACTAATCGTGTACTTTAAAAGTATGCGTACACTGGAAAAAAATATTTACGATAATGGATTGTGTAACTAAAAGTTAATACTTTTAAGCTATTCCGTTCTTATTATAACTCTTTTAACATATTTGGCAGGGATTAAACGATCTTAGTTGTCTCTTCGGAAGTTATTTTTTGTGTGTGTGTTCCATTCTTAAACTATTACAAATTTGAGCATTTCTTTGGATGTTATTACGTTCTCCCTGATTATCCACTCGAATAAATCCCAGAAATGCTGTAATGTGCTTAGGTCTGGAGATTGAGATGGCTTACGGATATTAATCTGGGACGAGGTACAACCGCCATGACTTTATAATATACTAAGCCATTTGCTTGGTACCTTTGTCCTGCTGAAAATAAAAAACATCACTCACCGCAAGTTTCTCAGCACTTGTCCTGATATTTTACTTCACACACACAATAAGTTCAAGTAATCAAAATTTTGTACATTGTTGATTGAATAAATTCCAGATTCTAGTTTCCAAACCATTATGTCTCCTCCTCCATATTTGACAATCCAAAAAGGATTCTTTTCTTAAGAACTATGTAGGAATTTTCGCATGAATATTTTGGTCCTTTTTGATACCGAAAATGCCAAAAATACTTTCAGTTGAATATATTTACATTCTTTCAGAAATTATGCGTCATTTTTAGGTGTTCATTGACTAAAGGTTCTTCATTGTTCCTGAGAGAAATGGGCCTTTCTTTCGAATGGTTTCGTTCTGATCTTGATAATCATCCTTTTTTAGTTCCTTTCGAATAGTAGTTAAATTCACATATTTTTGGAATATCTCAGCAACACTTTTAGCTATTTGTGAAGCTTACAGTTTTGGATTTATTTTTACTGAGCGTAATACAAAGTAAGGTTCTCGAGGTGACATTGAAGACGGGGTGCCAGAGCTAGGCTTGTACGTTAAAATTTCAATTGACATATGAAACATGAACACTTTTTGAGTGAATTAATTAATATCTCCTATTAACAGTTTCAGGAATTTCTATAAAATTTTCCCCTTTTCTAAAGATCTATGATGATCTTTCTTTCAGTAATCCATGGAATCTACGGTGGATAAACACGCAATATATATAATACCGAAATAGCATAACCCGGACCACTATCAATAACTAACTCGCCTAAGCTCAATTACGCGGCTACCACAGATCCGAATATTAAATAGTCACTCCTACGTGAATGTCGAATGAAGTAGCGATCAATCTGATCCTAGTTGAAGTTGCGGTTCACTGGAGTGCAATGGTATCACCTTGACCTAAGGGGCTCTCACACGGAAAATTTTTGTTGGCTGATACTTAGCCTTTAAAAAAACTCTTCAAATTGAACCCGAACATCATAACTTTCCCCAAATTATACCATTACCAACTTCTGATTTTTAAAAAAGCTTTAATTTGCATCTTTCCTTCGGGTTTCATTCTTGGGTTTGGTTGGAAATGGTTGCCATTAACTCGGGCCCCTAAAGCCCCAAAGGAATGTTAATAAAAAAGACGCGTGAGCCCGTCACAAAATGTCATCATATTTCGGTGAAAAACAGTAAGCAATGCCATTGATAACAAACAATTTTTAGTAATAACCGTGCTCAAAGTTACTATATAATTTTATTTATCATTATTTTTAAAATTTATTATTTTAGTGGGTTATCATGTCATATTTTCATTTAACAGGTTTTATGATTTGATTACGTCTCAGAATTTCATTTTTTCTTTGTGTTATCGGATAATAAAAATAATTCATTCCTTGTTTTTTAAAAGGGGATTGCAAAGACTCCAACATATAAAGAAGTAGGACTGAAGTGTAATCAAAACACATCAAATCATTTTATCGCGAAGCAGCAAAAGATCCGACATGTGTCACCCTTAAAGATTGCATATAGTTTTATCCCTCAAAGCAACTTGTAACACTATCATATAAGAATATGCACATTATACTTATGTATGTTTCTTAAATTTAAATGAGTTCAAACTAACATGGGAAAGTTAAGAGACTGGAGCTGTATTCCAGATATTATCCTTGCTTCTTCGCACTGCATCGGAATTAAAAATTGCGTCGCCAATAATTATGGGAGACGGAGCTTATAATTAATTAGATTGTAATCTGACACACACATACATCCTCCCACTCACTTATACTCACTCAAACACACACATGCATTCACTCACACACAATACTCATACATACGAATACACACACATATACTTACACATACGCATACACACACATACATATATAGGGTTAATGTGACATAATTCAAGAAATCCAAATCCCAGGTAAAATTTTTAGTCCGTGTAGCTATGTGATTTTAAATCGCGATATTTTTAATAATTTCGTAACTAAATATACATTAATAATCTTTATTTCTTGTTTGATTTAAGTTAATTGCCTGAAAACTATTCTGAAAGTTTTTGAAATCGAAAATAAAACATTAAATGCTTTATTTTAGAAAAGAAAAAAAACATTTCTTTTGGAAATATTCGAGAACGATTAAGTAGAGCGTACTGTGTGTTTTCCGGGGGTCTCAACCCCCTTCATTCATCAACAAATTTTTAATTTTTTGCGTAGAGACTACCCCTTGGTACTTTTGCCTACGTGCTTCCCGGAATGTAACACCCTTCCCATAAGCAGACCCGGCCTTTTGTATGAAACGGCCTAAAACATTTGAGGCCCTGAATTTTTTGTAAAGTAAAAAAATTACAAGCACGAACATATATCACTAATGAATGGTGATTTTGTCTTTGCTAATGTATTAATTTCTTCCGAAAAATTGCAATTTCTTGAAATTTTTCAATGCTTAAAATATTAAGTGTATTTAAGCGTTCTGCACACATGATTGGCAAAAGTAAATTCTTTAATAATTTTAATTAGCTGAAAGAGCACTTAGCACTTGCTATAAGAGCTCCATCTTAAAGAAAAGTTTTAACGCAGTTAATAGATATAAAAATAACTCATTATAATTATTTTTAGTATGCATTGCAATGTGTCTTGTGCGTTTACATCCCTTTCAATCAAAATCAAATGACGTATCAAACCACGTTCCTGGATTAGGTTTTCATGCATCTATGTTATAAAATGTTACAAAGTTTTTGGAACATTTTTCTTATTCATGTTTTGTTAAGGTTTTATATTAGTTATTAATTTGAAATCCGAAAGAATATTTGGTATAGTTTTAAAGACATCTTCTATTTATACAATAACAGAATCAATTACAATTTAAAAAATGTCATCTAAATTTTTCTACGATTTTCTATAACTAACTTTTGTTATTTAGAAATATATAGTTTTTTTATTTTTCGATTTCGTTTTTCAGCAAGATATTCTGAAATATTAAAATTACATGTTACTTATTTCGCGTCAAAAACGTGTTACATTTTGGATTTCAGTTTCAATTTTACTGACTAAATTAACAGTCAAGTTAAGAACAATTGTTTTGCTTGAGATAGTTTAGTGGTAGCGTTAATTTTGGATAGAGAATCATATCTACTTAGAATCACAAACATGAAAAACAATATTTTAAAATTCTGGCATTTGTTACGAGCTTGGCAATTACTAAAAATATTAGAACTTAAAACAAAACATCAGGAATCTATATTATTTTCATTTCTTAAAGCGGACTGTACAGTAATGAGATTTTTTCTGAAAAGTTCTGTGCTTGGGTGGGGATCTCGGAAAGTTCTCCGAATCAAGTGTGACAAAAACTTAACACTCACTCCATCAAGAATAAGTTTGGAGAATAAGTTTGTAGGATTGAAGAATTTAGACATCTACAACACAATAGTTTACGATAACATATACTCTTTGTCATACTGACAACGATATGAATATTATCATGTGCAAGAT
This sequence comes from Trichonephila inaurata madagascariensis, assembly GCA_019973955.1. NCBI lineage: Eukaryota > Metazoa > Arthropoda > Arachnida > Araneae > Nephilidae > Trichonephila > Trichonephila inaurata. The sequence continues at coordinate 20,531 of BMAV01007976.1, forward strand.
TACATTATTTTAATTCATGTTGGGCTCCCCAATCACGAGGCCCTGTTGCATAGCATCCGCCGCACCCCCCATATGGCCGACCCTGCTAATAAGAGAGATCTGTGTACGCCACTGAGAAGGTATGAATATCTTTTAGAACCTTTGGAAATTTTCACTTGTCGATTTAAGGTATCCGACTATGTTCGGAACCATGATTTTAAAAAAGCGCATAAATGGATAATTTTCATGATATTTAGTATCACTTAGATTAGAATGCATGTATATAATTGTTTTAAGGACAATATGACAAAAAAATTATTTAAATACAATATTTTGGCAAAAAATTAACTTAGAATAACCTTTTTTCCAAATGTTATCCTTTTTGTAAAAATGCTTCTATTGTATTAATATTTTGCCTGTATATAGCTCAGACCTCTGTACAGGTTCAGCTATGAGAGTTTTGAAAAATTCAAATTATTTTCAGAGTTACAACCATTTTGAAATAATTATCGGCGTATTTTCTTAAAATTTCTCCCTTCTGTTTTCGTAAAACATGGATAAACCGACTTCCGAGGTTATGCATTTCCAAAATTCTGGACAGGCCTTACTCTGTAGAGAGGTCTGAGCTGATCACAGGCAAAATATTAATACAATAGGAAACATTTACAAGAAAAAAATTGTCTAAAGTAATACATAAACTCAACATTTAAATAACTTTTGTCATAATGTCCTTAAAAAACAATTATTAACCTATATATTCAAAATGACACTAAATAAATATTATCCCATTTGCGCTTGCTTTAACAAAATCACAGTTCCGGAAACGTAATCAGATACTATAAGAACTAATAAAATAGCTATTGAGGTCTTGTATTGCCAGAGAGATATTGAATGCACTAATGCACAAAATTGCACGCACTGTTTGTTTTTTAAATTTCTCTATTTGTGTATATATACATACATTGTGATACAGAGTCAGCGAATCGTCAGATGTCTTATAAAGATATAAGTAATCACTTAACAAATCCTACCTTCGGCCATTCTGCATTATTCCGACACCGGAATCCAGTAAAATTTCATTAGGTTATCTAGCGCATGCATACATTTTTTATGCGTCTGTAGTGCGAATTCCATGTCCCCCCGGTTAATTTTTTCTGGGTTTTTTTTCCGTAGAATTATGAAAGAATTAGAAAAGTTGCATAAATTTTGCATAGTATATACACTGAAGACCCAGAAAAACTAGCACACCTGCCTAATATCTTGTAGAAGCCCCTCGATCCTCACGCCGAACTGCCGCAACATAACATGGCAATTCACTCTATGAATCCCGCAGAGCAGTCTACAAATCCATAGGAGTGCGAGATGAGGTGGAGTTATCTTTTTAACAACGCATTGTAAGGCATCCTATATATACTAAATAATCTTCGTGTCTGGGAATTTAGGTGGTCAGTAGTCAAAAGTCAAAAGAGTGTTTCTTGAACCACTTGGTAGCAACTTTCAATATGTGGAGGTCATCTTGTGTTTGACCAAACAAACAGCAGACGACATCAGCAGAAAATGCGTTATCCTGAATGTGTCATCGGAATGAACAATGTACATGTTGTTGTTGTCGTGTATGACAAAGTGCAGAGGTTGTAATAATAAAACATAAGGATATAGTCCGAGATTGCGAAAGAAGTGAATCACTGCCGTGGCAACCTCCGGCGGCTTTGATCAAGTAAAAGTATCATACTGCAGAGGGTGTAATTATACTTTAGGAAGGAATGTAAGTGTCACTTGTCAGAGTTGTCCATAGATGCATCAGTGATCTCATATCACCCCAATTGCACACGCTCCACACCATCAAAGAGGATTCACCAGATTAAACAGTTCCCTGTTGACATGTAGGGTTCATGGATTTATGAGGTTTTCTCCATACCCATACGCATTTATCTACTGGATAGAATTGAAAACGAGACTCGTCTGACTTAGCAACATGTATTCGATCATCAATAGTCGGGCCACTCCGATGATTCTCGAAGATACTCTTCGGGCCACTTCGATAGCTGAAATGGAAAAAAAAGTATGATAACGCTCTCTTATACATCTTAATCAACAAAGGATTAGATTACATAAAGAAAAAAATGATATTATATCTGGCCCGAGCATCAACCATAACTAAATGTTTGTAAACCTGAGAAGTTATTTGTTTAGCCAAGTATACTATGTCATTCGGCAAAAATACATCATTTGGTAATTGAATTGTATATAAATGGACAGTATAATGGAATCTATCCTAATAATTATGCGAAGTATGATTATTTGGTACCAAATCGTGTGTTTTGAACTTGTTCTGAAAAGTATTGGAACAACATCTAACTAAATATTTGCTGATATTTTTCTTTCCCAAATTTTGTCTTATAGTTTTGCACAATATCTCTTTTGGTTACTTTTTTGTTTTTTCTCTTTCATTCTTTAAAACGATTGTAAGCTACTATATTTGGCTGAAAACTTGACTTGAAGGGTTGTAAAAGAAGAGCTTTTGATATTGAATTTTGATACTTCATTAATTTGCTAAATAGCTACAGATCTTATGGTCTCATAATTTTGTAATAAACCATTTGCCATTGCAATGAACTTTTACCTAATAATATGTTATTAAGTATTTTTAATGTCTGAGCTTAGCACATAAATTTTGTGTACGTAAATATTTAATTAAAGTACACAAAAGCATATATTTAAGAGTTTTTAAAGAAAAAAACATTATCTTCTTAGATAAATATTCCCTCATTTATATAATTTTGTTCTGAGGATAGTTATTAATATATATAATAATGAAAGTAGAAGGTTTTTAGCAATTTTTTCTTTAATAAAAAAGGATACATTTTTTGTTTAATAAAAATAGCTTTATGTAATCAATGGATGAAAAGTTGCTGCATGTAGCTCAGAAATTTATTTAAGATATATAATGGACATTTTTTAAAACTACTATAGAAATACTTTTAAAAATCAACTTAATTCCAAAATTCTTTATTTCTTACTCATACCATATACCTTGAAATACATTGATATAAAAATATTGAGCAGTTAATATAACGGCAGCTCTTGGCAAATGTGATTAAGGTATCCGACTGCGTTCGGAACCGCGATTTTAAAAAACGCATAAATTGATAATTTTTATGATATTTAGTGTCATTTAGATTAAAATATATGCATAAAGTTGTTTCAAGGACATTATGATAAAAAAATTATTTAAATACAATATTTTGGCAAAAAATTAACTTAGAATAACCTTGTTTCAAAAAGTTCTCTTTTTATAAAAAAAATGCTTGTATAATAGTATTATTTTGTTAATATAAAGACTTTTCCAGAGAGTTTGAACTAGGACTTTTGAAAACTTCACCTTATTTTCAGAGTTACTACCAATTGAAATAACTGTCGGCGTTTTTTTTTTTTCCTTAAAATTTCTACCCTCTGTTGTCGTAAAATATGGATAAATCCACTTCTAAGTTTGCGACATGGTCGATCTTCGTTGACCATATCATTGAAGTTTCAGCGTGAGTTAGAGGTGTGATTCGAAATGATGGGACATTTTAGAATTTTTATATGACTTTTTATTAAGAATTTGGCAAATTACTTATATATCTAACAACTTATATTAAGTGAGAATAAGCCAAAACACATGTAATAATTACTGGGTCGGCAATTAGATCACTTATCTATATAATTATATTATATCCGCCTACTCTGTAATCCTAATAATATATTCGCATTCAGAATATAATCTTCCTACCTTGGTTTTCTACTCAATGTCAATCCACTTCAGATATTCCTCCCTAAGCTGGCGTACAATGGTATGTACCTTGGATGAATGGCGAGATTTTCGTGATTCTTAGGTAAAGCCGTCAATTTACACTTCTATCTTCTCTGAACTGAACTTTCTCTAAATTGCCATCGCGCTCACTAAAACTTCTGTCCTTTTTAAAGGTTATCTTGTTGCATCTATCCTTCGTTTCACTTCTTTGGATTTGGGTTGGAAAAAGATTTGCCATTAATCATGGCCGTCAAAGAACACAGAGGTTATGTTAGAGAAAGGACGTGTGAGATGTCAAGTTATATATTTCAAAAATTCTGGTTCAGCCTCTGTACAGAGGTCTGAGCTATATATAGACAAAATATTATTATAATAGAAGCATTTATTATAAAAGGGTAGATATTTTGAAAATTGGTTATTCTATATGTTTATTTTTTGTCAAATATTGGCACTTAAATAATTTTTATTGTTGTAATATTCTTAAAACAGTATTATATACGTTTTCTAATCTAAGTGTTACTAAATATCATAAATATTACCCATTTATACGCTTTTGCAAAATCACGGTTCCGAACGTAGTCGGATACCTTAAAATAATTCTTTATAAAGATTTTCAAATGGCAGTGCAAGAGTAATATTCAAAACATTTTAACACTTAAATTTTTTTTAAAATTTAAATTTATTTTCTCGATTCTTTTAAATTTATTTATTTCGATCGGAATTTTATAAAACTGAAGTATTATTATAAAGGCGAATAATAAAGAAAAGCGCGTAGAGAGAGTAAGCTTTTTGTACGGAGAGGGAATGAAATATATCCTTGTATTCCCGATACGGTCTTTCTCCATCATAGCATTTTCGCTAAGTTATTACCAGATCAAATTCTTTGAACATTGATCAGACTGAGGACCTGAAAAGAATTTTCTACTTTTGCCGATTAGTATCAATTCATTTGAGCTAAGCTCCTTCTCAAAGAAGAATGATTTGAAATAGGTAAAGAAAACTAGAAAAATAAACACTCACACACTTATTTTCTTTTTTATATCTTCAGAAAAAAAGGGAAGGGAAAAAAACACCTAACACATTTGTGATTTTGTTTATCTTTTCCTTCACTTTTCTAAGGATTCTATTACGCAGAATAGGATTAAGGGGAAAAGGTACTTACTTTTCTTTTCTCAACAATTACGTTGGTTGCTTTTCATGAAGTACCACCGCTTAAAAATGTCAATTATAAGTAGTCAAATTTTGCCACAGGAGAATTGAAAGTTCAAGAGGCTTTTTTATTTAAATTTGCTAATTTATATCGTCTTGTTTGTATCCTGTCATTTATTATACATTTTACTTATTTTTTCCGCAATTTCCACTCGCGATGTAAATTTCTGAAAATAGATTAAGAATCTGAGCAGATCGCATCTTTTACCTTTTGTATATAAGATTATTTAAATGTAAGCCAGTGTTATATAAGAGATGTAGCACTTAATTTGTATAGTAACCAGTAGCGCACACAGGAATTTTTTCAGGGGTTGAAAGTTCACCATTCTTGTATCATGCTCCTTTTGATTTTGTCAATTTTCGGGAACAAAACACAGTAAAAACTAATTATTGAATAAATAATTAGCATTAATTAATAAAATTAATCATTAATAACAAATACTTAATTAAATTTTATGTACTATATACTTAGAATTATAATCAATCAGAAAAAATATCAAGGGCTTTGGGGAGGGGTCCGGACCCCAGGAGCCCTTGTGTGCGCCACTGATAGTAACCAATACTAAAAAGAAATTGAGATGTATCGAATCTTTGGATTTGGACATTACAGGACTTAGATTTAGATATTTTTCAAATGTAAATCGCAGAATCTGCTCATAATTTTCTCCACTTATAATATTTGATTGCTGTCTGTTCCCCATGAAGATGTTTACTTTTGTTATTGTTGTTTCTAATCCCTTGTCTAGCAATGCTGGACAGTGTACTTCCTCTGCTTTCCTAGCACTACAGGCGATCACCTTCCAAGGCTGTCTCAGACAGCTTAGACCAGGGGTTTCAAACACGCGGCCCGTCAATGCGTAAGTTGCGGCCAGCCAACTCTTTTTAAAATTTTTTAAATATAAGGTTTTTAAAGTTATTTTATTTTGAAATTTATTTGAGGTGAACCTTTTAAAATAAATCTACAATATATTAGGTTGGGGGAAAAGAACTCCATTATTTTTGCATGAAATTCAAGATTTAAACTGTTTCGGATTGTCCGATTTGGGTCAAATATGCACCGTTTTGTTGTATAATTTGTTGCCATTTTAAAAGTAGCTTCATAATGCCTCTCTCATAGAAGTCTTGGTCCTTATTGGTGAAAAACTCTAGTAATTGATTTTCACAATCTTCTCATGATCCCAATTTCTTATCACTCAGGAAGTTTTGCAATGCGAGAAAAAGGTGGTAATCACTTGGTGTCAGGTCCGGACTATATGGTGGATGCATTAAAACTACCCAACCAAGCTCCCAGAGTTTCTGGCGAGTCACTACAGACGTGTGTGGCCTGGCGTTGTCCTGATGGAATACAATACCTTCTCTTTGGCCAATTCCAGCCGTTTCTTGTCAATCGCTAGCTTCAAACGGTCCAGTTCTTGACAGTAGAGATCTGAATTTAGTGTTTGGCCATACGGTAGCAACTCATAACAAATGATTCCTTTCCAGTCCCCCCAAATACACAGTAGAACCTTCCTGGCATTTAGTCCTGGTTTGGCCACAGTTTGAGCTTCTTCACCGCGTTTTGACCACGATCGGTTTTGCACAATATTGTTGTATGTGACCCATTTCTCATCCCCAGTCACCATTCGCTAAAAAAATGTGTCGATTTCATTCCGTTTGGCCAAGGCTTCGCAGATGGAAATTCGATCCATCATGTTGTTTGGTGTTAATTGGTGTGGCACCCAAACATCGAGCTTCTTTTTGAATTCAGTTTTCGCAAATGGCTTAAAACTGTTTTATGGTTGAAATTTAGCTCCTGGGTGATACTACGACTACTAACATGCCGGTCAACTTCGATTATTTCTGTGGTTTTTATCGACATTTTCGACGACGGGCATGTCTGTGCCTTAACATCAAAAATGCCTGAACGGAATCGACGAAACCAAAATTGCACGTAATTAGCTGTTACAGTATCGGCACCATAAATACCATTCACAATTTAAACCGCCTGGCTTGCATTTTCGCCTTTATCAAAGAAAAATTGTAAAATGTAACGAATTTTCTCTTTGTTGACTTCCAATTTTAACACCCTGTAACTCACATTTGAATGGACCAAATAAAAAACAGCAAACTAATTTTTTAAGTGTGAAATGTCATCTTGACAACGAGTATAAATTTGAAATTGTTTGATCGATACTTCACGAGATATCGACACTACAACCATCTACCTAAAAAATAATGGATTTCTTTTTCCCCAACCTAATATTTGACTGTTACCTGTTCTTGTTTTAAAAGAAATCCTTTTTGATAATAGAAATGGCCTTTAGATTAAAAATACATTTTTATATTTTATTAAACGTTTTTATTTGATTTTACTAAAATAAATTACTTTTTATTAAATTCTGAATTGCATTTTGCATATTCTTAACTACGGAATGTACATCGATTCTTCGTGTCTGCGACTTTTATTTCTCTTCCTCTTTCTCTGTTTGGAGTGTCCAATCAGCAAGAGGCAGTCAGAGATGTTTTTTAAAATTAAAAAAATATTCAAGACAGTTGAGATAAAGAGCAGTGTATAACTTAATCGTTTGCAAATAAAAGGGGATTTTGATTTTTAATCATATCAAGTTAAAAAGTTATTTAATAAAATATGTAATAAAATTTGAACAATGTGTAAAGAAAGATCAATTAAAGAGGAATGTCGTTTTTTTCTAGAAAATTGGAAATGCGATATTTTCTGTGTTCGAAACAAGAGTAAAGTACGCTTGTTATCTAAAAATTCTATTTCAATTGCTGAGGAATATAATCTTAAAAGTCATAATGACACAAATCATGAAGCAAACTATGACCAATACTTTGCAAAATTTCTTGAAGAGAAGTCTGGAGAGAGAGAGAGAGAGAGAGAATTGAAATAATTTCTTCAAAAACAATAAATTACACTCATTAATTTGCTGCAGACTATACAGATGCTGTAAAAATATATTATCACATTTAATTACGCAGAGGTCTAAATCATTTACTGATAGGAAATTTATAAGTGAATGTTTATTTAAAGCCACGATAAATATGTCCAGCACAAACAAATCAAATTAAAAGTGTAAGTTTAAGTAGAAATATTGTACTAGCAGAATTGATGAAACAGCCGAGAATTTGAGAAATAAGCATAATTCTACAATACCAACTTTTAAAGCCTACTTTACTACAATATTGATGAAAGTACAGATGCGAAGTTAATTAAAAAAATAAATGAAGAACTTTTGGAAATCATTTACATTCATAATACAACCATTATGGCTGGTATTTTAAATGTACTCATAGATGTTTTGAAGAAATTTAAGTTACCACTGAGAAAGTTGCTTGTTATGTATGATGATGCACCTACCATGACCAGTTTATTAAAGAAGTTGTTGTGCAAGATTAAAAGAAACATACAAACAACATGGTAATAATAATTTTGAACCGTTTCATTGTATTATTCACCAGCAGGTATTGTACTCCAAAGTTTTAAATATAGGACATGCTTCAAAAACAGTCACCAAAATTGAAAATTATATTCGAGAACATAGACTTAATCATCGTCAATTTGTTTCATTTCTGGAAGATAACAACGTACAACGATCCACCATATTATATGGAAGCGCAATAGCTTTCAAATTATAAAGAGTTAAAACGATTCTTCAAATTGCTGGATGAAATTACAAACTTCTGGGTAACAAAAATTATAAATGTGCTGTATTAAAAGATGTACAATGGATAAAGGACCTGGCTTTCTCAGTTGATATTACAAGTCATCTTATTTAACTTAATTTTAAACTTTAAGGCGAAAGTCATGTTGTTACAACTCTATTTGATACTATTAAAATTTATTACTTTGGCGAAAATAAGTAAAAAAAGAAAACTTGTCTCACTTTGAAAGCTGTCAATGTATATTAATTAAATCCCATAAATTAAAATTTACTGAATATGCTCACTAAATTAAATTGTTAGAAACGGAGTTATAGATAAAAAATGTTCTGATTTTAAAAGCTGTCAGCTAATATTTTGCACTTTTACCTAACCTCTATCTATCGATATTGAAATTGTTGATGAAAGCTTACATATGAGATCAATCGAAGTCCAATGTGATTCTTTGTTGAATCAAAGATCTATGAAAGTTGGAATTTTAGATTTTTATGCATATTTCTAAGAGAGTAGATCGGGTTCCACAAAAATTTATCGTTTGTTATGCGAATAATATTTGAGCGAAAGCATTTATGCAGAAAATAATTTCATTTAATGCACAATAGCTAAAATTCAGAAAGGTAAAGATTAACAAATCAACCTTTATTGTCAATTTTAAACATTGCATCAGTTCAATACTTTCAATTAAATCGTAATGACCAGCTTTGTTAAGAAAACGATGTCAAACATCTAAAAATATTGTTAAATTGAATTTCTTATTATAATTTTTTTTAATAAAGAATGTAAAATATTTATAGTTTGAAAAATAACATGAAATATAAAACAACTGCATATGTATAATATACAGTATATTGAGTCTAATAAATGCATAATCTTTATATATAAAAATCTTCTGTGCGTGTGTATGTGACAAAACTCCTCCTAAACGGCTGGACTGATTTCGATGAAATTTTTTGTGTGGGTTCAAGTGGATTCGAGAATGGTTTAGAATCGCAATTCAGTCCGATATCGCAATTAGTTAAAAAGATATTAATTAAAAACATTCAAAGCATACAACTCAACATTCACCTGCATTGTTGTAACAATGTTATTGTTATAAAAATTATGTAAGTTGGCGTCGAAAATCGATTTTCAGCCAAACTGGCCATATTGATCTTTATTGTTACAAAAATGCAGAGGAATCATGCTTTTTAGCGTTTTTAATTAATATCTTTTCAAATAATCTTTATATATGTAATTCTTCTGATACGATAAGATAAAAAGATACGATATGGTATATCTTTATATATAAAAATCTTCTGTGCGTGTGTATGTGACTGAACTCCTCCTAAACGGCTGGACCGATTTTGATGACATTTTTTGTGGGGGTTCAAATGGATTCGAGAATGATTTAGATTCACAATTCTGTCCGATATAGCAATTAGTTTAAAAGATATTAATTAAAACCAGTTTTAATTAGCAGTTTTTGGTGCCAACTTTGATTTGTTTGCATTGTTGTAACACTGTTATTGTTACAACAATGACAAAAGTTGGCGTCGAAAATGAGTTTTCAGCCACTATGGAATTTCATGACTTTGCTATATTGGCTGTATTAATTAACTTTGTTTAAAAAATAAATGCTTTTAACATGTGATTAACTTGAAAGATATTTTTAAAATCTCAATTTCTGCAATGTTTTAAATTTTTCTAATTTAAATTCCTAAAAAAAAGATAAAACTATTTTTCAAGAAGATTGGTACATTTTTTAACCTTTTCTAACACTGCCAAGTTAATATGAAACAAAATACTTTAAAACTTCAAAAAAATTTGCTGTCTTTATTCATAAAATATTTTTAAAGAAGAAGTATTTTTTTTCGTCTGGGAAGCCGTAAAAATGCAAAAAAAAAAAAGGAAAAATGGGGAAAAATCGCCAAATGCTTAATTATGGGATAGCTACCTCAGAACACACGAGTTTGAGCGCTTATAGCGCATGTGCGGAAAAACAACTTACGGAGAGCATGTAAGCAGATAACAGATTTTTCTGTCTGATAAAGATGTTTTCTTTTTGCATGTTTTTTTCTTTTATAATGATTGTAAGTAATGAATTTTCCCCAGTAGTTTTTGAAATCCAATTTATTAGTTTGAATTTTAAGAAAGTATTCACATTATTCCATGTATAAAATAATTAATCTGATCTTAGTTTTTAATAATGCATCGCAACTGATAGTTTTCTATTAGAGAAATAATTTACTGAAAAACCTTTAGGAAAATGCTGCTATTTCCTTTTAAATCTTTTTTTATACAAGGAATGTAAACAAATTTTTAGGCTCCTCCCCCCTCCCCCATAGTTCTTTTTTCACAGTCACATATATTTTATCGAAAAATCAAATATCCAGACAAAAGCAGTCGTTTCATAGCTAACGGTAGACATTTTTTTTATCCATTATTTAACGGAAATTGATATAAATTAATAATTTTTAAGAATTAAACCTATATTGCGTTTTATTATTTATTACTAAATTATTTATTTAATAATAAATTTGTACATTGTGTGTTTTCTTGAGAAAACACTGGATTAGCTTTGTAAATTTTTAATCGAAGAGATTTGAAAAAAAAAGATCTTATCCCTCGGTGGTAAAAGGGGTTTTATACTTGAAAAAACCCATACAACGCTTGGCTTAACGGAGGGAAAAGAAATCTGTCTGATAAAGAGAAGAGGTGGAAGAAATTCTGAAAAGGGAATTTAAATGACATAAATATAGAAATCACTTACATCGCTCAGTAACACAAACACAAACACACAGAAATACTGGTGTCCAGAGAGAAAGGGAAGATTTCCATGGGGATAAAATTATACCCACGGAAAAAGCCCTTGCAACGCCAAGCTAAGTGACGAGAAAACAAAGATGTGGAAGAAACTTCGAAAAAGAGTATTTTAATGATATTAATATAAAAATCACAGAAGTGCTGACACTGAAAGGGAAGGGGAATCTTCCGAGGCATAAAGCTGTACACTTGAAGAAGCCCGTGCAACGCCGGGCCATACAGCTAGTACATTATAAAAATCATATTTTATTGATTTTTTGCTGATTGAAAACATACGGCCCCCAACTTATAATAAAATGGACCATGTGGCCCATAATATCGGTTGAGTTTGACATGCCTGGCTTAGACCATCTTGATCTATTTGATGCTATGTTCTTCCATCGGTTAACTCCCAAGTCCTTCAGCCACCTTTCTACTTTATCCACACATCCACCTTGTTCTCGATCTTCCTCTTTCCCTCTGAAGTTTAGAAAGATTTTCTTTACAGGATTTTCATCGCTATATCAAAATACATGTCCCAGCTACCTTATTTTGTGTGTGAAAGCCTTGATTACTTTGACTATGTTGGGTTCTTTGTATTTCAAGGTTGTATCGTGTTCTCCAGATTCCGTTTGCTCTACCTGCACCAAAAATATTTCGTAAGATTTTTCTCTCGAAAGTCAAAAGTTTCTCTTCGTTTCCTTTGTTAATTGCCCAGCATCCGCTGCCGTATAAAACAATTTGTCTTACTAGAGTCTTGTATAACTGTATTTTTGTTTTGCTTCTTATGTACCGTAAAATCCGGCGTATAATGCGCACCTGTACTTTCAAGCTGTATATTTTAATTTTTAGGTATATTCACCGTATAACGCGCACCCCCTTTTTTACGAAAAAATTTGGAATGTACGTGTGCAATTTTCTTATGTTTTGAAGTCATTATTGATTGGATGAATCATTCCAGACTCTCTTTTGAAAAAATAGTATACTTCTAGAATTATACAGCCCTTAAGCGCAAGAAGGGAGGGGAGACCGAATTAGCGCCATGGCTGGATTTTTTTCCCACGCTTTCTTTTAAACAGAGTCCTTTTTCCTTTCGTGTGATGTACGAGGTGGACGATTAATTTTGAAATAAATTAGAACAAGCCGAGAGCATTACGCTCTTCGTTCGTAGTATATTCAATACTATGAATAATATTGAATATGCTTCAAACAGCGAGCAGTAAAGATGGGCCCTGGTAAACGAAGCAAAACACAGTGTCGGTTTCAAGATTTAAGTGATTCAATTTGCAAAAGAAAATGGGAATCGTGCTGCAGCAAGGATGTTTGATATTGGCGAAAACTTCATAAGGGAGTGCAAAAAAAAATGAAATGAATTGACAATAATTAACATGCCAAAGAAGAAATGTGCTTTACGTAGAGTAACGAAATGGCCTATTCTAGAAGAAAGTGTTGCGAACTGGATCCTAGAAAATCGCCTGAATGGATTAATTGTAACACAAGATACAGTGTACGTTTATTCGCCTTAAAATGGTCAAAAAAGAATGCCTTTTCATGTTATCCAACAATGAAAGTTCATAAGGTATGTTACTTCTTTTAAATAAACAGTATTTCGATGTATATGTCTAAATTTTTTTTAATACTCATTTTTTTTAAAGCTCTCATTTTTATACTCGGCGTATAACGCGCACCCCTAAATTTCGATCTTATTTTTTGTGTTAAAAGTGCGCGTTATACGCCTGATTTTACGGTATTTAGACTTTTATCTCCATGAATCCAAAAAATTCAGTCTCCACGAATCCAAACAAATTCAAGAAATTCTAAAATCAGAAGAGAGTTCAGGAGGATCTAGTCCTTTTAAAATCCAAATAAGACATAAGGAGAGACCAGCTCGGAAGAACACCAGTGGCATTTCGGAAATATCATCTGACCCTAACGAAAAGGGAGAGCTTTTATATGGCCGCTCACAAAGCGCGATCTTCTGTTATAAATATCAGACTGAGAGGTTCGAAACTTAGTGTCACTGAAGACCCACCATGTACACAGACTAATGCACGTTAAACCTGTCGAGGATTAAAATCCAATACTTGGTGCGATATGGAAGTTTAGAGAGGGGGTGCCAGCTCGAGTGTTGTCCTCATCACTTGACCGAGGCTCAAAATTACGAAGTTTGTCGCCATCAGCTCTCGTGTTGCTTCAAAGTGCTATGTAAACTTAAATCAAATCAAATCCAATTAAAATCTAAACTGAAAGTTTTAAATGTAAGATTTTTGAATTAAAAAGTTTATTTGTATATAGCTTTTATTGTTTGCTCAAATCTGACTTGATAACTAGACTAGAGGTGGCCAATCCAGAGGACTTTGTGGTTCATTTCGGAAAAACATTATAATCCCGAGGGTCGCATATAAAAATATATATCTTTATATTAGATTTGGACTCATTACAAATATTTATTAGAATGAAAAATTAAAATTGAATGAATTATTATTATTGGCTTCATTATTTTTCATCGATACAGACATAGATAATATAATAATTATGATGCAATGGTGACCAAATAAGGCTTAATTCATTTAAAGAATGAGATATTTGTTTTCAACTCTTTCCTTAATTTTGTACCTGGAACACAACGCGTGTACTTCCACATCGAAATTGATATTACAAGTTTGAACGCGATTTTTAAGTTTCATAAATTTCGTTTTCGAAAAGAGAGCGATTCGCAGTTGTATACGTTGAAAAAATGTTATAGAAATCAAACGTGATGCTGCGAGTTATCGCTGAAATGCAATACTGACGAATTCTAAGTATCTATAAAAACAGATGCAATGTGATAAAATATAAACAATTACAGGATTTATTTGTTAGAAAACACTACACTAAAAACAAAAATATTGCACAAAATAATCATAATTTGTAAAGTAAAGAATCTCGCGGCCTGCAAAATTGCTCCAGGTGGGAGGCGAGTTGACCACCCTGATCTAGACACTTGATAATTGACCAAAGAAACGTACGGGGCTCTACATTTGATTTTATTTATTAACATCGCAATTAGATGCAACACCCCGCAGGGCTTTTGGAGACGGATATCGTAAACTCGGCCAAGTGTCAAGGTCGACATCTAAGCTTGAAACGGGTCTATCCACGAATCTTCAACTCTAATCCTCTTGGGTAAAATTATTCTTTTTAACTGTAAGTTCTGTTGAAAACTTTCCTCGGTGAAGAAGACGAGATTTAGTTAAATGAGTTCTTCTATTTAAGCGTTGCCATTTGTGTACGCGAAGATGATCGAGGGTTAACAGTAGGCGATTAAAAGTTGATTAAATTGTGATCAAGATTTACGACCGGAAGTCGTATAATTGAATAAGATTTTTACAGAGAATAGAAGCGTAGGAGTCAAGAGCGCTCCGGGAATCAGTTAAGTAAATTTTAACTACATGTTAGTAGCATTAAGCCTATGTAATTGCTCTTCTGGCTATTATTGAGTGCATTTTTCTATCTTTAGTTGATTTGGTCGATTAAGTAAAATGATTAATGAAATTGTGTTAAAAGTGCTATGTCTGATCTCTGCTTGAACCCCCAAACACTAACAACCCCGCTGGAATTCCACTTTCCAAAATTCCACACCAAATGAGAACTAAGAGTTATTGCAGATTTAACATGCGTCAGCCCCTCCACACTGCGGGTCTTTTGTAGCACCAGGATTCTAATTTGCTCCATGGCAATGCAGCCAGAAGCTCGCTATCATGACAGCTAGGTTACTATGGTCCCACGGGTTACAAACATTGTTAAATGAAAATAACAAATTTAAATTTTCATTTGTTAATTTTCATTCATTAAATTTTACATTTGTCATCACATTTTTCCTTGCATTTAGAATTAGTTACTTCGTTTTGAAATAAACAACGTATAGCTAACAATATACACTAATTATGAAGTGCTTATAAAAAAATATTAAGGTTTGTGAATATGAAGATGTGTTGCATAATTATAAGAAGCATTTCCTTAGATTATTCGTATTAATCAAGAGAATATTGGTATGAAAGTAGTATAAAAAATATTTTTTTAAATTTTTTCGTGTTTGGTTCTGTCAGGAAATTTTATAATTACAATTATCAACCAGAAATTATTTATATGTACCTAGTTAACGCACCCAATTCTGTTTTTACATGATTTTTATTTAACACAAATTACAAAAATGAAAAGTTGTTTATTTTGATTAACACAATCGACCCAAACTCTTAAGAAAAAAATTTCGCTTTATTTTTATTTTTTACTGTGACATTGTAAAAATGGAATGCAATGCGATTTCTATGTGTGAGAATTCCCAGAATTTCATAATCTCAGTACATTTTTTTTTTTGTGAATATCAAGATATCGAGCACACGATATCAAACGCAATGTGATTAAGGTACGAGATAGAATAAAGAAACTAAGATCGAAGCTCAACGAAGAGTAAAACTGGCGATATTAATATCCTATTACAGAGAATAATATAATAGCTTAGCCAAAACGCAAACACAACAAATAATTACTGAATTCTTTCTTAAATCCATTGAACATCGGGCCATATATAAAGCTAGTTCTAATTTTGTTCAAGAGAATACAAAAAAAAATTCCACCAATAGAGTACGAAGATGATAACTAAGATATTTCTAGTAATAGCAGTAATGTTGCATTTTACGCTAAAGTATGCTTTTATTGTCAGAAAATGGAAACAAATAAAATTTGTTTACGTGTAACTCATATTATTTTGCCTGATTTTTGTGTTCATGAATTATTGACATGTTTTTTCCCTTTTCAAATGATAATTAACTTTGTATCATACGTATACAATCTATATGAAATAAAATGTTGATGATCCTAACTCAAGTATTATTTTTGCAGATTTCTTAAGACTGGAACATGTCCTTTTTTCTATAGATGCAGTTTCTAGTTGCTAGAAATTGCTAGTTGCTATGATTTTTACTTGAATTTTATTACACGTATATTCTTCAGGGACATATATATCGTGTAAAAACAGAATTAAGAATAAATTAAAATCAACAATTTACAGAAGATTTTAGAATCTAACTTACGATCTTTTTTTTAGTTTATTTTATTTATTTATTTTTAAATTTGACAGAAACCTATAATGAAAACAGGCATCTCTACTCGTATTATTATTAATATTTTTTATGAACACAATTTACAATATGTTTATATTTTCACAGCGATTAAAAATGTACTTCAGAATTGCATAAAATTCACAACTACGAGTTATATAACACCATTTTGTGTCCGAAACCATCTTAGAAGAGTAAATAGTTCGCAGTATTGCTAGTTTCAAAATGATTCTTTTCTTTCTCCAGGTACTACCAGAATTCAACTAGATTTCCCTCCATCTATATTACAAATCTACAGCACACTAATACAATACATATACTTATTTTATACATATTCCGAAATTATCAATAATTTAAGCCCAAAGATCTATGTATTAAACAAAATAATACTTCACTATAAATCTATAAACTTATGAGGAAAAGGCTTAGTTAATTTAACAGTTCGGGTAAGGCATTCTATATAAAAACCGACAGTACATTTTCGATCAATCGAATTGCATGAATTTGTATAGGCATATTTTCCTTCTGAAATTGAAGAAAGACTCTTCAATTTTACCAGTTGATGGACTTAAATTTCTTACGAATGGAAATATTATTTGTCTATAGTATTCGAGTACTGGAACCGTAGCAGATACAATTTTCATTAATTTAGTGTCACTAGATTAGTCATGTGTATAAAAATTGTTTTAAGGATTATTAGTTAAAAATTGCTTAAATATTTCGTGTAATTAACTTAGAATAACCTTTTTCAAATGTTCTTTGAAAATGCACTATTATAATAATATTTTGCCTTTATATAAGTTCAGACGTCTGTGTGCCAGTAGCTCAACTTTGATTTTCGAAAAATTCACACATTATTTTCGGATTTATAACGAATTGAAATAATTATCGGCGTTTTTCTTAAAATTTCTCTCGCCTCTGTTGTCGTAAAACATGGATAAACTCACTTCAAAGTTATATATTTCAAAATTCTAGTTAAACCTCTGTACAGAGGTCGATTATAACAGGTAAAATATTAGTATAATAGAAGCATTTTCACAAAAATAATATTTGAAAATGGGTCATTCTATGTTCATTTTGTCAAAATATTGTACTTAAATAATTTTTTTTTTAATTACTATTCTTAAAACAATTTTATATACTTTTTAATCTAAGTGACACTAAATATCATAAATATTATCCATTTATCCCTTTTTGAAAAACCCGGGTTTCCCAAGGTCGAATACATAAAACTCTCCCTGTAGATTTCCTTAATTCAGCCAATCTTGCAGTACCTTCACGACCACCAATTAATTCCTCAAAGCTTGGAAACGACCGTTTGATTTACTGCTGTCCCTTCCAACCAATACCAAATCACCTTCAATTTCTTCAAATGAGAGTATCACAGCTTGTAGCATCAGTTGTCTTAAATATTTCTGTGGAATCTTTTTTTCAAGGTATGGTGCAGTTGTTTCTCTCTCTCTCTTTTGTCTCTCTTGTATTTTAAATTCTTCTAGAGATCAAGAGCATTCATATGCTCTAAATTCGGAACCCTAATCTCTGATTTTCTTCAGTAACATATCAAGAAGTAACCAAGTTTTGAAGAATTAACTAAAGCAGATGTTAGTGGTCGCATAAAAGCTTCACATATTACAATCTGCCTTTCCTCGAAATCCAAAGATATTCTGCCAATTAATTTACATAATGTCTATTAATAATCTAAAAAAACCTCCCATATTTTCTCCTTTTGTCTGCAGTTGAAGGAATAAATTTCCAAGGAAACTTCATATCTGAATTGTAGTTGTCTATCATTTTTCAGTTTACTTGGACTAAGCAGCGTTCAATAACGTATGGTTCTCGAAAAATGTTGATGATCTGCAGATAAATTGGGACATTACGCTAAAAAGGTGTAATACTCAAAAAAAAAACAAAAAAAAACCACTAATAACTCAGTAACCACTAATAACTGTGAATCTTTAATGGGTGTGCATTTCACATTAATAAAATAAAATTGGCGCGTTCTCATTATTATTATATAAATGAATTTACTTTTTTTAAAAAAATTTCTTATTAGTGATCCGTTAAATATAAAATTAGTAGACCATGAAGTGTTCTAAAGGTTAGCGATCACTGATCAAATGCGTTCGCACAGCACCAGAAAATTTTTCCTTTATCTGTAAAAGGAATCTCAGGCTTTCTCTTCGTCCTGAGCTCGCGCTAGGGGTGGACAACCCTAACATTCGTCCAAATACTATGTGACGGGGCTTTCATCGTGATTTCAGCTAACAGTCCTCTTGGGTTCTTCGAGGCCAGAATGGCAATTCTTTCCAACCAACCCAAGAAGAAGAACGTGGTTATGTAAATTAGGAATCATATATATATATATATATATATTGGAAGTTAGAAGTAGAGCGAGGTCGATGTCTACGTCTAGGTCTATGCGCAGAAGTGATTGCTAAGTGGGAAGTGAAGTCGCTAAGTAGAGAGATAGCTGTAAAGGGATTTGAGATAAAGTGTAGAAGAATCCTAAGTCCGAGAACCAAAGAGGAAAACCAAAAGGGGGTTAGAGACCGAAAGGAACTCTGTCGGATTAAAGCCACTACAAAAGTGCTAAAGACGTAGCTGTTTACCTAGGATATAGCGGTAAGCGAATTTATACAAGCTCTAAGGAAAGTGCGTATATTAGTGAGATAGGAATTAATATATAAAGTTAGATTCAGTGGTTGATTGCGAGATTATTCGGTTATACGTGTTGTGTGTCTTCTCATTCTAGATCATCTTACTTAGATTATTATTGTTGTGTATCGTGTTTAAACTAAGATCTTAATAAACAGATTTTAGAATGAATGATTTAAGTGGTTCTTCGTTCTTCCCCACAGAAAAAGGTCACGTAGATAGTGTAGAACGTGTGTCCCCACGGGTGGGGGCTTCATAACTAGGACGGTATTTTGCTGTAAGTGTGAGAAAAATATTTATACTATGTTAGTTAAAACTTATAACTTTTCTTTCACCGGAAATTTACATTCCGTACTTAATGTTTATGCCCCAAAACTAAATATATTAACAATCCTTAATTCTAAAAAAAGCAACCATACGATAAGTTAAATTAACCAGAAAAATGTTATATACCTACGTGTTAAATATATTTCACAGGAGAACGAAAAACCTCAGCATCAATTTTGGGAGATTGTGATATCACAACATTTAAAGATTCCAAGAATATTTAGTGTGATTCTTATTTAAAACATTAATTATATATCTTATGCCGACATGACGTGGCCTATGAACAAATTATATTTATGAAAGTCGTATACGTACGGGAACCATTGAAGACAAACATGTATATTACTGGAGAGTTAAGAATTTTTAATTTTGAATTATTATTTTATTAGCAAAATAAAATAAATCCACTTTATATATTTAAATGTAAATACATTAAATAATATAAATTTACTGTATAAACTTACATAAATATAGAAAACTTCATTAATTCGAAAAAACATTAAGTAAGCAATAATTTATTTTACTAATGAATTAATGCTGAATATGTATAGCGCGCATAGCACTAAACAGTAAAGAGAACGCTCCTTGAACATGGAACAGGAATAGGAATGGATATTATATACATAGACTAGTTAATTACCTCTAATTATAAAAGGGCGGTTTCATTACGTAATAGCATTTATTCTTGTGAATACATTGGTGGTGATATTAATTCTAAGTCTCATATTATGTGTTATTATATTTAGCAATTTTAGTTCAACCCATTAAGGCCCATCCCCAAGTTACCGCTATCAGAATTGCTACTAACTCTGAATTCTTTTAGACTTATTTGAACATAAATAACATAATAAAAGTGATTTTTAAAAAAAAAAATTTTTTGAAAAATAAAAACCTTTGTGATCTAGGGGAGAAATCCTGATAATTAAAAGTAAAAATCATTTGTAATCAACAATTAAAAGAATGAAAAATAAAATTAAAGTTTTAGTTTAATCAAAAAATAATGAGAAAAAATGTTTAAAAAAAAATTAAAAGTTTAATGTTGCGTTCTCGCAACGCAAATCCCAAAAGAATTAAGGTATCCGACTACGTTCGGAACCGGGATTTTAAAAAAGCGCATAAATGGATAATTTTCATGAAATTTAGTGTCACTTAGATTAGAATACATGTATAAAATTTTCTTAAGGACATTGTGACAAAAAAAAATTATTTAAATACAATATTTCTGCAAAAAATTAACTTAGAATAACCTTTTTTCAAAATGTTCTCCTTTTGTGAAAAATGCATCTATTATAATAATATTTTGCCTTTATATAAGCTCAGACGTCTGTACAGAAGCTCAACTATGATTTTCGAAAAATTCACATTATTTTCGGATTTATAACGAATTGAAATAATTATCGGCGTTTTTTTCTTAAAATTTCTCGCCTCTGTTGTCGTAAAACATGGATAAACCCACTTCAAAGTTATATATTTCAAAAATTCTAGTTGAACCTCTGTACAGAGGTCAGAGTTATATACAGGTAAAATATTAGTATAATAGAAGCATTTTTCACAAAAGGTGAATATTTTGAAAATGGGTCATTCTATGTTCATTTTTTGTCAAAATATTGTACTTAAATAATTTTTTATTGTAATACTATTCTTAAAACAATTTTATATACATTTTCTAATCTAAGTGACACTAAATATCATAAATATTATCCATTTATACGCTTTTGCAAAATCACGGTTCCGAACGTAGTCGGATACCTTAAGCATTAAAAATTTATTTCGCTTAATGTTTGTAATTTTAATAAGCTTCTTATCTCAAATAACTCTTTATTTTCTTTCATCAAAATGCTTTTCAATTGTTGAAATCTCCTGGCAAAAAATTTCGTTATATATATGAGCTTTATTTGAAGGCATCCATTTTGTTACAAAGTCTATGTCATTGACGAATATCAAATGCTATGAAGTCCTTCAAAAATGTTAAACAGATCTGGATGAAGATAAGTGTCAATAATCGTAGCATCCTTATACTAATATTATAATCGTGGAAGTTTGTATGTATGGATGTTTGTTACTCATTCACGCAAAAACCACAGAATGGACTTTAATGAAATATACTTATACTTCAGATACTTCAGAATATATACTTACCTTATACTTCAGAATAACACATAGGCTATAATTTATAAAGATATTGTTTGAAGTGCCCAAAATATAACGATAAATGTTAAGTAAGTAGGAAAAAATTCTGCCATCTGCAAGTTATTCTGGCGTGCGCTGCAAAAACCGTTAGAATTACACGTATATAATCACATATACAAAAAGCCCGCGACAGCATATATCTATCTTTTATGTGTAAGCCATTATCGCCAAAATAGTGAACCATAAATACAATAAAAATTAATAATTTATTTCTATGCACTTTTTTTTTATGATTTTACTATGCACGTTTGGTAATAACAAATTGATCCTTATATCAAAATAAATACCGGGGGTGGGGAGTCTGTAAAAAATAAATGAACAACAAAAGTTCGTGCAAATTTGTCCAAATGATGTAGTGTGAAAGACAAAGTTTATGTACTGTATACCAAAAGAGCGATTAAAATACCGGCTGGGCAAAAAGTTCGTATAAACTTTAAAAGTTTATGTTTTAAAAGTTTTTATTTTGTTTAATTTTTCGGGTTTTATAAACTTTTAAGAGGGTCCAGCACACGAATTTTTAAAAAATTATCGATTTTGACTTTTTACATTTCTTAAAAGTTCAAACATTTCTGCTTAAAATGATATATGATATGTAGAAATGCGATAATTAGAAGTGTTTTTATTTATTTTTTAAAAGTAAGCCACTCTCATTGACAAATTACAAATTTTTACTTTAAAGCTTGTTTTCTCAAAATGCAATATTTTTCTCTTCATGGACCTTTTTCTCTAAAACTAATTAATGTAGGATCCTACAAAATTTCAGTGAGCATACTTTCAACACGTTTACACATTTTAATGGAGGGAATAAGATATATCTAGTGAACTGTTTTAGATAATGTACTTTTAAACTAAATTTTATAGAAAAAAAGTTTGGCATTTTTTAAAAATCATTATTTTAATTTTTAACAAAAAGGCAAAACCTTCCATTAAAGTCTTATTGATAGTACATATAACCTACTGTGAAAATGTCATCTATTAGTAGCTAGAAGTTTCTGTGAAAAAGGTAAATAAACTTACGTAATTTAAAATGGGCTCTATGGAAGTGCCGGGTCCCCTTAAAGTTTATACGGACTTTTTGCCCACCCGGTACTTAAATCGCTTCTGGTATACTGTAGATAAACTTTGTCTTTCACACTACATCATTTGGACAAATTTGCATAATTTGTTTGTGGTTAGTAGTTAATTATAACGCTATAATTTTAATTGAACAGGCAGGTATCGCATTTTTTAAGTATAAAAATAATAATAGCTACCGTACTGTATTTTTTGGAAGTGTAGAAAAAGTATCTACTAAGAATTATGCCGCGAAAGCGTAAGTCTAATCTTTCCCAAAGCTCTAATAAAGCTCGAGTTATGAAAATAGCTAGACTTTACGAAACGTTTCCACAAGCCGAACTACGAAGGCTTGAACAGGCGGAGCGTGAGGCAGCTCACAGAGCTGCTGAGACACCAGAGCAGTCCCAAGCTCGGCGTCGACGGCATGCTGAATACCTGGCATCTCAACGGGCTGCTGAGACACCTGAACAGTTCCAAGCTCGGTATCAACAGAACGTTTTAACATAAAATAAATACAACAAAAAGTAATAACGTATTACATATCCAGATATAAATTATTTACTCTATTTTAAGCGTTCATTACACAAAATGTGTATCAATGTGTTATTTTTGCTGAGCAGAGATCTGCTTAGGAAGATGCTTTGGAAAATCGACCCACCAGAGAGTTAAGGGGCGTTATAAGTATTAAAAAAATCCTTTTTTTATCAGCTATTATACCTACAAACTTAAAACACATATGAGTTTTTTTTTGTTGTTGTTCAGCTAAGATATGCAAAAGGCTCTTTTTTTTTGTTTATATTACGATTCACGTAAAATTAACTCTTTAAAAACTTCTTTATCCTTCAATCTGTATTGTTTAATTTTTCAATTTACTCGTGCGAAGAACGGGTATACCAGCTAGTACTAAATAATTTTCTTTATTAACACTGCTTTTACAATCTATTGTATATTTCCTAGTATAAGCCGAGAATTTTTGGAACTTTTTCATTAAATTCTACGGATTCGTTAATTTTTTTTAAAACACATAGCTTAGGAAAAACTTTTTTCCGTTAATTATATTTAAGCAACTTTAACTTTTCAACGTTTTGGATGTTTTTAATGGAATTTTTATTCTAAAAGAAAAAAATCCACATCAGTCCTTCAAAGTGAGTGTCAGAACTTAAGTTCCACAAAAGTTCGTAAATTTCACTTCATTCAGTGGGATATCTGAATGCATATGATCATCATGCAGCGAAATTTTCCATGAAACATAGGACTATGGTCACGTGCTGCATTTTTGATTTTATCATCTCCCTTAATTCAAAATATGTTTTTTCATTTACCCAAACTTATCTCTCATTTTCAAAGAAACGCCGAGAAGCCGTACTGCGAGTGATCAGCAAATGCGATTCCCTGTATTTTGAAATTAGCCGTGTATATAGTGGCGTAACGAAGAATATTAGGGACCCCGTGCAAAGTCAGGTTTCGGTTCCCAAATCGGACCTTACAAAGGATTTCAAAACCATAGCGTAACATACAGAGGTGGATCAAGCGGGTGGCGGACCTAGCGGCCGCCAGGGGCCCCCAGTTCCAGCAGGTGCCCCAAGCTTGATGAGTTTCAGTTATAAATTCAACGTACAATAAAAGATCTAGAATCGATATTGCAATCCCGATGATTTCCCCGGATTTGAACCGTATAGCAGCACTAGCCATCTTTCTTCCGTACATCTGTATTGTTGCAATCTATAAAATTTTCTCATGTGCTTTTTTTTTTATTTTTGCACAAATTTTATTTCGAACAAGCGAATACTATTCAAGTCAAACAAGTTCGTTTTTTGTTCACAGCCATGCTTAGTTACTCTCGGATACATTTGACATTGATGGGAAAAAAATATCCCAACACCAAGAAAAAATTACTGTCGACTAATGAAACTTCGGCAATGCATTTGTATGGGTATCATTTTTAATGGATTAAAGTTTCAAGATTATAGCTTAATTAATGCAAGCACGAGAAAAGTTATTTCAAATGTCAAATGCTGGTACATTAAAAACCGCTGTAACCACCAGAATTTTAAATGCAAGCCTGCAAACATGCATACAATGTGTCATACAAGTACCGGATGCTTGTGGGATGCAATTGCATGCCTGTTGCTTTGGTTTGTCAATATAAGGTTGTTTAATTCTGGCTGTGGTTGAAGCTGTCTTTACCATCCAAAGATGTACCATTCGTACTAGATTAGAGACCAGCGACTAGAAACCAACGAAAAACTTTGGGTCTTATAACATTTTGGGGTTACAACAGGGTATGAGGGACATTATCCTATTGGAAAAAAACTTCTTGAATGATGTTTATAAATGTCAGTGCAACAGTTTTAATCGTCAGACTGTTGCAGTCAGTTTGTGAATTAACCTTGAGAGTGCTCCTACAAAAAAAAAAAATTCCCCGCTTCCCATCAAAACTCCAAGTACAGGCCCAGTGTATCTAGGCCATAGAAAGATTATTTACAAGCCCTGACCTGGACCGATTAATCAACATACAGCCATCACTGCAGAGGCGTAAAGTAAGCCCCTCAAACCCCACATCGTGGCGGAGGGGTATAATTCTAGGAGCCCATAGCTTGACTGACTCCAAGTACGGTTTGGGACCAAGAATCTGATTTTTCAGGAGACCCTTAATATTCTCCGTTCCGCCACTGTATCACTGGCACCAAGACAGAAACAGCTTTGATAATAGAACACAACACATCTCCACTCCACTCTTCAATGATCTCTAGCGTGACATCACTGAAGTTATAGATATCACTGATTTTGAGCTAATGGTATGAATTCTACAGATTTCTCCAACGATTTATTCGTTGCAGTTCATTGTGTCACACTGGTACCGAAAAAGGGATTTCGCTGTAGAGAAATGAGCCCCAGCCATGCGGTGAATACGGCGGTCTTCTCCGTCAGTGTGACCCATGCGTGGTTGGATCATATTTTTTCGATAGTCCTTTCCAACCCCCTTTCCCAAAATCAGACAGTGGATACTTTTTTTGCAATATCATGGAAAGAAAATCCAATTTTTTTAGCTCTTTTATACTTCTTCATTCAAATTCAGCGAGCTGTTAATATTGGTTTGTTTCAAAAGTCATTGGGACTAACATAAACCCCTGTAAAACCCAATAAATAACTCTCACTGACTTTATAGTGGTATTTAAATACACTTAATTCAAAGTAGCAATTCGTTTCCCCCGCGCAACGAAAAATTTGAATCAAAGTCATCTTTCAGATGTACAGCCTCTGACAATATAGTTCAGTGAAAGTCATGTAACATTAACGGAGAAATCCCCAAAAAAGTTACCTTACGTCCTTCGAAATAGTCACCTCCCATAACATGAACCCGAGATTCAAACATTTTGGAAACTTTGCAAGAAATCTTCTTTTGGGATGGAGCTCAAAATCTTCGTCACGCTTCATTGGATGCTATGAATATCGTCAATAATGACATCGCTAATATCGATAGTATGTTTTGCTCATCCCAAACGGAACGATTTGTCACACGGTTTTTAATCGAGCCATCAGCATCATCCCAATTAATTGACGATCTTTTGTGATTAATTTCTTTTATTTGCTACGAGGGTTTTCAAAACACTTTCCCCCCTTTTCAAAACGGGGAGCTTTCATTCCAAATTCATGGAAATATGTCTTCATAAACGCGTACCAGCATCGCTAAGTTTCTTTTGGTGTCTTGAAAAAAAAAACAAACTTTAAATTCATCTTTTGTTCGTTCATTTTCCTGTTCTCAGTTAGGAACCAACGTACTAAACAAGCACTTTGTAAAACAAGTCTTTCACGGAACACAAATGAGTCTCAAATGAACAACGGTGGGGGCACATGATCAACACCTGCCGTTACGCATGTGCAGCGTTTTGTCTCGGCAGTGTTGGCAGGTCAGCGTTCTGACTTCATTCACCGAACTGTATTGTCAGAGGTTGTATAAACACGCCTACAAAATTTCGTTCACCTAGCACATTTTCTTCTTGGGGTTGGAAGTTTTATTTCCAACAGCGTATTTTACTGGGGAAGATAAATGAAACAAAAGGGTTATTTGATAAAAAAAAACAGTTCAAAAAAAACTTTTCAGGCTAGTGGGAAATTTTTTCCTTAAAAGCAAAGGGAAAGGGCCGGCTATAATCAGTGAAACGAATGCAGAAGAAAAAGATCACTACGCTGGAGGAAATTGTCCTATTGAAACAAATGTACAAATATGAAACTTCCCTAATGACCGTGATTTAGAATACTATACTCCAAAGAATAAATTCTACTACCAAATCATTGCAATTAGTTGAATATGAATTATTAAAAAGGATATAGTCTACTAAAATCTCTAAAAATATATCAGAACTTAAAATGAATTTGCAAAAGTGGAACAAAACAACTGATTTATCAAGGCCTGTTTGGGAAATGGAAGCTGGACAAGCTCAGAGGCAAAAAAGAAAAATTATTTTCGGTGAAAAAAAAAGACGGTCGGGAATTTTTTTAAAAAAATGGAAAAATTTCATCAACGTCAAAAGCAATAAGACAATAAAAAAAACTATCCCCAAAGGAGGGTATATGAAACTGTTATAGAACCTTATCTTTTAACAGATATAATTATTACCTGAAATTAAGAAAAAAAGCTACATAAAACTGAAGGGGATTTTTCAAAAACATTATTAAATCTGTGCGTTTGGCCCTTTTTTTAAAATAACCCTATGTTTTTGACGGCCCCTTAATGGGAAACTTTTCCCAAACCCCCTACCAAGAAGATAAACAAAAAAATATTATCAAATGAGTTTATATAAAAGGATAAAGCTTTGATGATAGGATATAGCGGGGAAGATTAGAATGCGCGGCGGCCCAGAGATAGTTTGTGGGAAGCCTTCTGATCGATGCGTGCAAAACTTATTGAATCTTTCAGATCAAAATTTAGCAGTCCATGTTTTGGGGAAAGAATAGAAGCCTAAGAAAAAAGTTGGAATATCGTTTTAAAAGATGATACCATTTTCTAGGTAAAAGGGAACCAGAACTGAAAAGGTAATTTAAAATAAATAATTTGTCATAGGGTTTTAATGATAATTGAGATAAAAAGGGTCTGTTGGGATCTGACTTGAAACGTTTTAATTTGGGTAACCCCACTTTAATTAAAATTTCCCAAAATTTAAAATTTGGAATATAAGTTATTCTTTAAAAAAAGTTGTATTAAAATTATTATGTCTCATATTTTGATAATCCCCACCTCTAGCTTACGCGGCCCCCGGCAGAAGGTCATCACGGGGATGGCTATGTCGCAAGGGGCCCCGAACGTATTTAATTCTGGGTTAGGTAATGTGGTGGAAGTAGGTTCTACCTGAAATGCTTTTCAGGTCGGAGAACGTTGCAGAGTTTATAGAGTGTATAGATAAAACAAAAGTATTGAAATCCAATTTCTGTCTTTTATTTAAAAAAAAGTCATCTGGGGAAGGGCTCAAGATTGGTATTCGATTTTTGGGTTCGTTGTTAGGGCAAAATACAGCCACGGTTTTTGCCAGCTAAAAAACTGAATTAGCGGGCTTTTCCCGCGGTAAAAAAATAAAAAAGAACTAGGCCAATTTTATGCATCCCAGCAGGGAAAAATCAGGATCTACTGATTTTGTATAGATTACTAAAAAAAGAGAAGTTTGAATTGAATGCCCAAAACAGACTTAGTGGATCATTTTTTAGTTCGACCGAACCACAGGTACAAGACTAGTGGATGCGCAATCCACCACGATACAACTTAAAAGTCTTCTAAATTTCGAAGAGAGATATTCGTACAAAAGGGTTTCGAACGATAATATAGAAAGCAGGTAAAAAATCCCATGGATCCAATTTTGCCAGAAACTGGGGGAAATTTTAAAAATACGCTGACCAAATAACAGTAGAAATGAATTTTAGAGAATAAGGTCAAAATAATAGGGGGTTCAGGGGAATAGGTTTCAAAATAATGATAAAAGATTCAGAAAAGGGGGTTACCTTTCCCCGAAATGAGCGAAATGATAATTTTAATAGGGGACGAAAAAAAGGGTTCAGTAATAATTTCAACGAGGGATGGGACGGGGGACGATTAAATATTGAAAAGGTTAATGATAAACCCCTGGGTTAAAGAGAAAATTAGATTTCTCCGATATGTATATCCCCCGAGAACCCACACGTTCCTATATTATTAAATAAACATTTTGAAAGCGCTATGGGACAGGAGCAGATAAACTTTTATATCGGAAGAGTATATGAAAATTTTTTTTCTATAAGCAAAAAAAATCGCGAGCCCAGGTAATAACAGCACGGGGTGCGAAATCCCAAAAAACATGGGGACGTAGAATTAAAGTTCCACGAAATCAAAAGAATTGGTCATTTCATGTGTTGAAAGTTTTTAGAATACCCATGACTGGGTACGATTTAAAGTGGGCAAAATCGTTTTAGATTTTGATAAAAATCGTTAAAATTTCAAAATACACTGGTTGAAGATAATAAGTAAAAAAAGGGGAATTTACACGTTAATGGGTCGAAATAAGTTAAACATGGTGGCACAGTTTTACCGAAAAGCATGGGAAAATAAAATTGGGAGAAAAAATTAATTGGATAATCAAAGTTTTGGGACTTACTTCAGGGAAAAATTTAAATAAATAACAAAAAAGCCCCGGGAATTGGGTCATATATATAGATATTTAGAAACCCGGAAGATAACCGTTAATGCAACGATATGTGAGAATTTGGGCCCCCGTTTTTCTTTTTAATTGAAGGTTTTTTTTTTTCCCAAACACGCAACATCATTAGGTGAAATGCGTTTACTTTCCCAAAATTTTTTGGGAATAAAATAATGAGAGAATTTCGAAAAACCCAAAAAGTGGACACTTAGGCAGATTTTTAAAAGTATCATAAAAAATTGACGTTTGTTATTTCCGTACATGAGAAAATTTAGATCAAAATGTTTTTCTACATCCATTTCCCCTTTAAAAATATAAAAACCCTTACCAGCGGGGTTTTAAACCAAAACGAATTATCCGGAAAAGAGATGTGACGTTAATTTATTGGCCCGTATCCTTTACAAAAAAACGTAACCGTTTTTAGAAAAACCGATCTTTACAAATGGGGTGAAATTTTATTTGGCCCACTCGTAATGGGGGTATTTTTTGATAACAAAAAGGATGGGCTCCCAAAAAAATTTTTTGTATAATGGTCCCCAATGTATATCGAGATTTTTGAGCACTTAAGTGAAAAAATTAGGCATAAGGGGATGTGAAGACTGTGATATCGAAAAAGCAAATGGGCTGAAAAGTTAATCGAGATATAGTGCAAATGATTGTTTCCAAGACCATGATATTGGGATCAATTTGGATTTGGTTTCCCGCATTCTGGGGTGAATGAAAAAACGGGAAAAAAATTTTTAGTTATTTTTTGGTCGAAAAATTTATTACACCATTTCAAAAAAAGTTTGGTATCGGGCTTAAATTCAAAATTCAAGAAAAAGAAAAGTTTAAAGAAGCTGACTAAGTACGAAAAATTAAAAGGAAAGGTGGGAAAAAAATTATAATAGACGTAGAAAAAAATAAAAAAAAAGGAAATGATTGGGTTTTTTTTTAAACACACCCTGTAAGTTAGCACTAACAAAGTATGCCTAAATTTAAACAAAAATTTGAGGGGCCTTATAGAGTCTTAAAATTAAAAATTTTTTAAAAAATTGTAATATGGGAAAACGGGAAAAAGATTAACAGAAAGTAGACAAATAAAAATATATCGCAAGGAAATGTGAGAGGTCAAAGGGGAAAAGGTATCCCAAAATAAAGATCGTCAGGAAACTGTACTTCGGAAAAGTACATCAAGGTTAAATGAGTCCCAAAGGGAAAGAAAAATCGGCGGTAAAACGGGTTGAGGAAAAAAAATTGGTAACCAATCAAATCAATATAAAAATAAGAGGACCCATAAAAAAAAACACTGGTCAGATCATACCAGTTCAAGGGAATGAAAAAAAAAACAAAAAGGGTTTTAAAAATAATAGGGGAAAAAAGCGGTTGGGGAAAGGGACCAAAAAAAGGGCAAAGAAAGGGGGAAAAAAATAAAGACAAATGTCATCCCGTACTATTTCCAAAAGCAGGAAAAAAAATAGAAGAGTGCACTGAAGTTACAGATGAAGCAAGATACAGTCTACGGCCACGACGGAGAACAGAAGAACCCGACCAGCCAAGGACACAGTTGGGAAGTCAAGGAAAGGACGACAAGGAGATTACAAGCCTTACAACAAGAAATTCCAGTACAACCGACGGAAAGAAGAGTGATGACACCTCATCGTTGAACGTGAATGTGGAGAAAACATATAAAAATCAGGTTGTATTGTTTCATTTTTATGATCTTCCAACAAGTGGTCGGAAGAATTATTGCAAAGAAGGAAGTCTCGGGCGGTGCTTAAAAGTTATAAGCCAAGTCAAACACTACAATGAGTGTTCATTTAATTTTGGAACTTTTTGACTTGTTAAAATTTTTTCTGAAGAAAACATTTGTAATCACACATTTGTTTGCTTCGATGTATGACTTCGTGAGATGCGAAAATTCCTTTGGTTATTTGTTATAATGGTTTATTGAAAAAATGTTTGTAATTGTATAATATGTGTATATATATATGTTGTTGTATTGTTACGTATTATGAGGCATCTGGTTCAGGGAAACGCGGCGTAGTCAGGGCACTAACAATAATATAACGGCGCTGCGGCTCATTGGGAGTTTTGTTGAAACCAGATGTGGGGATGGAGATGAAAATTATTGTGATATATAAATAATATATAATTGTGAAATTGATTAATATTATGGAAATAGAGACTCAAATAGTTTTCATTTCAGGGAGACTGACCCTGAAAATCTTGAAAAGTATACGAATTATAGCTTCAACAAGAAGGGAGCGACGAGTTCCTGCTCCATATGCAGTGTTAGATTGGGTCTGGCACTTAGAATATTTATTTTAGAATATTTGGAAGTGTATAAATATTTTAAGTAACTGAATGTAAAAGTGAGAGTGGGCATAAATTAAACAGTAATTATTAATGTTGGCCTAGTTATTGGAGTAAAATTTATTGTCACGAGTTTAAAATTAAATTGAATGTTAAAATTTAAGATTAAAATTGCAATGAAAATTAAAGTCAAGATAGATATTGGAAATTATAAAAGTTAAAATGAGGATTTAAGATTAAAATTTAAATAAAACTCAGAAAGCGAAGAAATTTAGAAATAGAGATTTAGACACGTAATTTATTAAGGGCATTGAGAACCCTTAAGTAAATCACGTTTTTTCTTCTTGGAGGGTTGTGACGTCTCTCGCGTCTTTCTGTTAACATAACTCCTATGTTCTTTGACGGCCACGATTAATGGCAAAACTTTTCCAACCCAATACCAAGAAGATAAACAAAGATATTATACAAATGAGATTTACTATAAAAGGATAGAAGCTTTGATGATAGGATATAGCGTGGCAAGATTAGAGATAGCGCGGCAGGCTCAGAGATAGTATTGTGGAAGCCTTCTGATCGATAGCGTGACAAAGCTTAGTGTGAATCTTACAGATCAAGATTTAGCAGTCCGATAGTTTTGGGAAAGAATAGAAGCCTAAGATAAAGAAGTTGGAATCATCGTTTATAAAGTTTATAGATACCATTTTCTAGGTAAAGGAACCAGAACTGAAAAAGGTAATATTAGATATAAGTAATTAGATGCATAGGATTATTAATGATAATTGAGATAAAGGATCTAGTTGCGTGATCTGACTTGAATACGTGATTTAATTTGGGCTTAACTCTCACTTTAATTAAAATTGTCAAATTAGAATTTAAGTAATATAAGTTATTCTTAATAAAGTTGTATTAAGAATTATTATGTCTCATCATTTTGATAATCCCACACCTCTAGCTTACGCGGAACCGGCACGACATGGTCATCACAGGATGGCTATGTCGCAAATCTTTTAATTTTGATGATGAATTGGATAAGTTTTTACTATTCTTAAAAGAAAACAAAGATACAATGAAGCCCTACAAGAAATTTATCGAGTTGCAAGAAAAATGGCCTCGACTTTCTCTAATGAAGAGATACTTCTGAAAATAGTTTTAACAATACTGATATCAAACGTATCAGGTGAGAGATCTTTTTCAGTTTTAAAGAGCGTTAAAACTTATGTAAGAAGTACTATGGGAGAAGACAAATTGAACATGGCCATATTATATATATATAGAACAAGATATTTTGGACAAAAATGAACGGCAAAAATAATAGATGAATTTGCCAAAAACATATTGCAAAATTGTAAGGTTTTAAATTTTTTAAATACAGTTTATAAGTTTTTCTTGAGCCGTTGAGTTTTATTATTTTATTATTAGTTATACATTTTATTTTGATAATTTTAAGTCAGCGAATCTTTTCACGATTTTAGTTTTTCGGCTCTTGAGGCCATGAGCCTCAAACCTTTTACTGCCAGGGGCCTCCAACTAGCTTAATCCGCCTCTGATAACATAGGCTTTGGGCCCTCTAGAATCCAGCCCCCCACAATGCGGGTTTGTACGTTACGCCACTGCTTGTATATACAAATTTCTCTCTACCCACACATTTTCAAAAAAAAAAAGAAAAAGGGCGAAGAAAGTAAGATTAGCACACTAGATATTACATAACCAAAAAAATGAATAATATGAATTGGCTACAGAAAGGGTTACCATTTTACCCATTAGCCCACCTCATGACGACGTTTGGAAATTACAGGAATTTTTATATTTATTTATTCAGTTAGTTATTTTTTCAATTTCAAATTTTGGGCTAATTCTCGAAGAAAAAACGCACTCTCGGCTTCTATATGAATCGGCTAATATTCTGAAATATGCAGTATTCCTATTTTCATAGCGATTAAAATTCTACTTAGCTTCCAATTTTTACTTGGTTCAAACTTCAAAGAAGTGCAGTTAGCGGTATAAATTATAAAATAAAGTACGTTTACAAAATACTGTAAAAAATGTGTGTGACCAATTTGAACAGAATTTACTTGAAAGAAAAAGGTATGTCATACGAAAAAAATTCCCAAGTGTATCAATAGATAGCGCTGTAGCGGGTAACGAAAGTGGGTTCGGGTGAAAGCGGCATTTTGAATGGAATTAGACGGCTTAGGAATGAGTTTGCATTGAACCAACTTAAGTATGATTGTTTCAGTGTTTTGTCGGGAAAAAGGACCAGGTCATTCAACGTTTTAGCATTGTTAGTGAACAGCTCATCCAGCTCAAGGTCGTATCGCATTGGATGGGAAAAATGGTCTTTTAAATTCCTTTGGGGCCAAAACTGCATAACAAACAACTATGGAAACGCCGATGATTTTTTTTTATGACATATCGTTTTCCTTCTTCAAGTATATCCCGTTCAAATTTGAACATTCTGACCGGGTTTTTTTTACATTCTAAAAAAGTTTTTTTAATTTTAATTTCCCTTTATATAAAACTCAGAGGGGAAAAAGAGGTATCCCAAAAATTAAAGATCCCAAATTAAATTGCTTTTAAATGAATAAATGTTAAACGACAATTTCGAACCCTTAACATTTGCTTTGATTTTTGAAAAATAGTTTTTTCATCCCAATAAAAATCCTATTCAAGAGTTATATAATTTTGTCGAACCTGGTCCGATATTTATTTTTTGCTCCGAAAAATA
>BMAV01007977.1:16958-29230 GCA_019973955.1 Trichonephila inaurata madagascariensis
CCATACCATAAGTTCGAAAGCCAGCAAAAGTAATATTTTAGGTTAAAAGAAACGTAATAAAAAAATCTCTCATCGTAGGATTACAGCAAAGCAAACAAAATATTTTTTTTTATTTAGTTATAGGATCAAAGATAGCTAATGAGTGTTCAAAGTAGAATCTTTTATTTTTGATGACCCTTTTTCATCAGATGATATGTATAAATCATATTAATGTAAAAATCTGTATTTTTTTATTATATCAGAAAGTATTTTTTTTTTTCATTCCAGTAAATTAATTTTTTTAACCATTTATTTTCGATATGCTCGCGCCCCCCTTGAAGGGTTATCGCGCCCCCCAGGGGGCGCGCCCCACAGTTTGAGAAACACTGCTCTATCTCCAACATTTCGCTATGTTTCTATTGAATCGCCATTATTATGTAAGGAATGGCGTTGCTTGCGAATATTACAAATTTTACATAAAATAAACATAACAGAAAGTACTATCAATTTATTACACATCCAGATATAAATTATTGACTCTATTTTGAGCTTTCATTACACAAAATGTGTAACAATGTGTTACTTTTGCTGAGCAGAGATCAGCTTAGGAAGGTGTTTTCAAAAGTCGACCCAGAAGAGAATTATAGGGCTTATATAAATAAAAAAAATATCCCCTTTTCTTTTAGCTTAGATCTACAGACTTAAAAGTTAACAAATAAGGGTTTTTTGTTCAACTGAGATATGCAAAAAGCTGTTTTTTGTATAATTTGCAATTCACATAAAATTAACTCATTAAAATCTTCTTTATCCTTCAATCTGTATTGTTTAACTTTTCAATTCACCCTTGCGAAGAACGGTAAGCAGATAGCATTATATATAGTACAAGTTATAGAAATTTCATTCTACAAAGTACAGAATCTCTTAAATGGAAATTCTTAATAAAATTAGAGAAATCTTTTAGAAAATATTAAAAACAATGAATGCAATGATTTTTTCAATTAATGCTTTTTAAACCCATTTTTTTTAAAAATTATAATTAGTCTTTAATACATAGAGAATAATATTTTTCGAAGAAAATTTGTTGTACGCCGATAATTACAAATTCATGAAAAAAGAACATGCAGAAGAGAAATAGTATTTCAGTTGCACTTAGTCTCAATTTCTTTAAAATTTAACTATTACTTGAGTATAAAAAAGAAGTACTTCAATAACTATTAATAATATGGGAATTGCCATTAATAATTAAGATAATTTGTAAAAATTGAATCATCAAGAAAAATAATAGAAATAACATTGGAAAACGCACTAGGATAGCTATATTAATTCTGCAGCCATCTGAATAACTCTCTTATATAAACTAAAACTTTATCATACTTCATAATTTACAGAATTAGTTTCATTTCCTTTTACTAAAAAATAAGTAATAATTACTTCCAACTAGACTCAGAAACCAATAACAGAATCATTTTAATATTTAGAACAATCCATTTCCCATCATTTAAAATGATTACTTAAGATTACAACAAAGTGAAGCATTGTTGCAAACTGAGAATAAAAATTTTTTTTTAAAAATTACTCGTTTACTGCAAATTTTCAATTTTCTTGCCTCTATTCTAATGAGAAAGAAAAAAAAGTTATGGAAAGTTAAATTTGCTTCTACAGAAGTTTTAATCCATGGGCAGCCATTCAATTAGTTTTATAATGTCTAAATGATAAAAATTATTACGAAATAACTGAAAATTACCTTTTTAAAAAAGAGATCTCATTTCAGTGCAGATCCAATCTGTACAAAGAAAATTACTTTATATTATACTATTCGAATTGATTGGGACAAACGGGAAAAAGATGCAATTTTTTCTAAAAAATTAGCTTTTAATCACTACATATCTTAAGTAGACTGATAAATCTTTATATTAATAAGAAGTATGTCTTCTTTTAGCAGAACTGACCTCTCGAACACGTTTTGACATTTTTTTTATTGAAAACAACTATAAAATCCCCGTGCACCACAAAGTATCACACGGGGCTCACAGAAGTAAGTACTAATCACACATTACAAAGGAAAGAAAGAAAAAAAAACATTGAGGTTTTGAAAGATTACAAATATTTACAACAAATTCACAGAACTTTTTAAAAGCACTCCTGGTGGAAAGAAGTTGGTGAAAAGTCGGAAGCCAATTTTTATTAAGTTGCTTGAAAGCCAGTCTTATGATCTTTCTCTCTCTGACATACTTGAAACACAGAAGGATTACATGTTCTACATTTTCCTCACCACCAATATTACGGTCACAGGAAGATGAAGAAACTAAATTAAATTTGTTCCAGTAGATTTTAAAATTACCATGACCAGTGAGAAATTAGGTTATTTTGTGATTAGTATAAAAATGATGGCATGACAGTCTCTTATTAATGATTGGAAAAAATTTCTTTGTTAAGCTCCTTTTATTTGAAATGAGATATTCTTGGTTCCAAGACTTCTCCATTCTTTCTTTCGTGATCTTTTTGTAAAACGATTTAGGAATATTAACGGCAATGTCAATTTTGAGCTTGGTTGCAGCCATTGCAAGCAAATCGGTTCACTCATTTTTAAGAACGCCCATATGTCCACGAACAAATGGATAGTCTATTGAGATGTTTTTATATTTTTGTAGTGCACGTGTTCTTGACTTTATCAGCGAGGAATTATACTTCTACAGCAATTTTTATCATTTGTTCTGTTGTCGGGCAATTCATCTTAGCTAAACTATTCATGAGAATATTTCATTTATTAATAGAAGTTAGGTCTGGTAAATTACCAGGCAATCAAGCACTTGTGTTTTATTTTCCCACCCAAGAGTCTGGACTAATTTCGAATTGTGATAAAGAGTCAAGTCATACTGAAATGTTCCATCAAATGTTTCCATGAATTGAGCAATCCCATTGCGTAGTATTTCTATGTATTTGACAGAATTCACACACACATCATGCATTTAACAGGAACACAGCTTTCAGTGCCATTTGTTGTGAAAAAGCTCCAAAAAATCTCTTTAGAAGGGTGTTTTACAGTCTGTTGAAAATGATCTGGTAGCAGAATTTTACCTTATTTCATCTTACTACACTTGATATGTATCCCAGCACAAATAAATGTGTTTCATCACTGAAAACTACCTTCTTACAGCCGGAAAAGTCCAAGATTGGTGTTTTGGGCCCATGTGCCAAACATTTTCCCATCATTTTCCCTGTTATAAATTGTTTTTTTCTCGGGCTTGTTGCCTTACGACCAACTTTCACAAGCTTTTTGCGTACAATTGTGAGGTATTTAATTCAACACAATAATCCAATAAATCCTTTCGAAGGTTTGTACTTGTCTGTCTTGCATTTATTTTTCTATTTCTTATTAGAATCTTATAAGTTCTTAAGAAAGTTTTCGGCTTTCCCCTCACATTTTCTTTGTCTTTTTGGAGAGAATATTCCGGAATCTTAAATTGTTATTAAGATTCTTGAAACACTTGATTTGTTCACACCAGCTACCGTAGCTGTATCTCTAACAGTCATAAAAGTATGATCACATTAAGAATGATTATTTTAGCACGCTTCCTCGGAGTAATATACATCTTTGAACAAGCAATAGTAACACGTGTTACACGGAACACAAAATTATAACTACCAGCTGCCCCACTAAAATGCTCATAACTAAATTACTGATATTCTAAAACCAACCAAATGAATAAATTATAATCAAAGTTGATCTATCACCAGGGGCGTAGCTACCGCCGTATCAGTCGTATCAATGATATCCCACGCTATTGGGGCTCCAACATGCGAAGGTAAAGAAATCGTAACGTGTTAAGAGACTCCCAAAAAAAGCCCCCAAGGAATTTTAATACAGGGCCCACTCAAAACTAGCTACTCCAGTGTACCTCTCTCTACCTCTGGGCAGATATAACCGATTTGAAGGGGATCGAGACAACGCTGGTAATCACATACCAACTCAGACAAGAAAAATGTGTTTTGTCCCAATTAATTCGAACAGTATAGTACAAATTGGGACAAACATACTTTCCTTGTGAATTGTCAGTCTGTGATCCTCACTCATTGTTCCTTACGCAATAGCGACTCAATAGAGGTGGACTCTCTTCACTCCATTGTTTGCTCAGCGTAAACTCCACAGAAAAACTTGTTGTAGAATTTCAGTCTATTCTGTATTATCTAGACTGTGACATCCACTTTTCTTATGTTTGGGGCCACAGCGGAAATCTCGGCAATGATAGAGAGGATCAGTTGGCCAAAGAGGCAACTTGTCAAGATATGAACCTTTTAATGTCTGTGCCATTGTCCCACTGGAAGCATGTAGCTTGGGAAAGAACTGTTTCCTCCTGGAACACCAAATTCTTGGCCTCACCTAAAGCTTTGTGGACTAAAAGGTTTTTTTCGACCATTTATCAACGACTTAAATGTAAGAAATTTGTTACTGATTTCAAGTTACCCCAGATTCTAACAGGACATGGAAGTTTTAAGAGTTATTTATATAGATTTAATTTAATTGGGAGTGATATTTGTTCTTGTGATCAGGGTGCTGAAACTGTGGAACATGTATTGTTGTATTGCAAACTATATTTCTGTAAGAGAGATAATTTTAAAAAGGAGTTGAAACGTTTAGGTATTTCCTGGTCACCTGTTTTGTCTTTGTTGGTCAATTGTACTGAAAGCCTAAATGTCTTAAGAAAATTTGTTTACTGTATAGATTTTTAAAGTTTGATATTGGGGTACCTAAAGTTTTATATTTGTGTATTTCCACTCTTCCTTTTTATTTTATGTTTTTGTCTTAAATGTTTTTTTCCCAAATTTGTTTTAAATGATATAATTGTGTTACCACACGTCTGTAAGCCTCATGTTATGCAATGTGTAGCATGAGGAGTTTTGCAAATAAATTAAATTAAAAAAATAGAGGTGGAGGAGGTGAGAAAAAAATCATGAACTCAACAATGCTAACTGGACTATCTCAGGCAATGAAAAGCCTGGCTCTCCAGCAAAGAATGGCTGCAATCTTCCATAGTCTTCTAGTGGCTTGTCATGCATTCAATTCTTTTTCTCAGATCCGTGATAAAATACATGCGCCGAATTCAAGAGGATGATTCTAGGGGAAAGATTTGGGAGACCTTACTCCGTAGTCCAGTCCCAAGGGGTCTTTCTAATCCAGGGATGGCGAACCAATGACACTCGTGCCATTGATGGCACGTGGACCAATCTTTTGGACACGCCACCAATTGAAACGATTTGCATTTTAATTCAAAATAACAAAGTTCAATATGCGGTATTAAGAACAAACGCGAGTGATTAACAAGCAATATAAGTAAAAATGCCAACAACGAAATTTTGGAAACAGAGAATTCGATTCCAGACACATTTACTGTTTGAAGAAGCTGGGTCATGTTATTTTAACAATATTTTCATCTTCTTATGTTTGAAAAGTCATTATTTTCAGAGAGAAAGAACATTAAAAACTTGCTTAGAAACCATTTGGCAGATGACTCCGATTCAGTACGTATTCTGATAATAGTAACATCTTACACTCCTAATATAAGTTATTTGTCATGTAATTTGCAACAACAGAAGTCACACTAATGTTATTTTAATTTGAATTACACGTATTACAATGGATGAGGTCATAGAAATGCATGAGTAGGAGCAAGGCATTGAAGAACTTGAATCTTTAGACCTAATTCAATCAGAAGATCGAACGACGGTTAGGAATCTGAGAGAAGGTCTCAGTTTAATTGAAAAGGGGTTAAAAATTTTTAGGAAATACGATTCCACAACGAAAAGCTTATTCAATTTCTACACACACTATTAGCTCACACTCTCTATATATTTATTTATTTATCTTGGTGGAATTTTCAATCGTTAATAAAATACATTTTAAAGCGCTAAATTGAGTTGAAATTTTATATACATGATTATTTTGGACGGCAATACAATAATTTAATTATAATTAATAAAAATTTTAATTGATTAAAACTAATTATTTAAAGAATTACAAATACAGCCACGTTGGCATCCTTTTTGGCGACTTAGCAACCCTTTTGGCGACTTGTGTCAAAACTTGAGAAGGTTTTTTTCCTCGTGTTTTAAAGCATTCAGTTGAACTGAAATTTTATAGACACGACTGTTTTGGATGACAATACGATACTTTAATGATAATGAATAAAAATGAATGACCACTTAATGTTGTGATTCTGTCCTATGTATATACATATTTATATTAATTGTAACTATTTAATAAAAAGTAGTTAAAATAAAGTTTTTCTTTGTTGATCTCGGTAGGAATTGACTTAATTTTTTTTATATTACTTTTTATCTTAATGATGTTAAGCACTTTTTATTCCATTTTTATGCAATTTGAATGTAAGAAATGTGACTTTATATCAAAGTGTATCATTCACAGAAAAAAAAATTTTTTTTCAATAAAAACACTACCACAACTATAAAAGTAAATTCCGATTCAAATATGTAAATTGACGCATCATTTAAAAATAATATATTCGCCAATGTTACACACACAATATTTTTAATATAAATGTTATTTGTATAATTAAATATGCCTACCATTTTAATCTATAACAATAAACACAAAAATTGTATCTTAACATCTAATACATGGGAAGTTGATATATGTGAAAAATTACTGTATCATTTTATAAAAGACAGAATTCAGCAACAGTGTAGGCAAAGAAGATTTGATTTCGAAGCAAATCTGAATAGAAAAACAACAAGTTAAGATGTGGTAACGTGTAGAGAAATTTACAGATTTGAATGCGTAAAGAATAACATATTACTGAGTGCAAATAATGACGTATTGACTGCAAGTCAAAAAGAATGGATGAATGGTTCTAATAAAGAATTGATCTTACCACTTGGGAAATAAATCGAAAGTGCAAGAAGTGCGAAAGTAGAAAATATGTCGTTTCCCTATATTGTTATAAAGTAACTG
This sequence comes from Trichonephila inaurata madagascariensis, assembly GCA_019973955.1. Taxonomy (NCBI): domain Eukaryota; kingdom Metazoa; phylum Arthropoda; class Arachnida; order Araneae; family Nephilidae; genus Trichonephila; species Trichonephila inaurata. The sequence goes on from BMAV01007977.1 coordinate 23,908, forward strand.
GTTGTTTTCTTTATTAGGCCATGTTTTGAAAAGTCTGTAATTCCTCTGAATATTTTTCGAGTCAGTTTCTCTGGTATTTTCTGTAAACATTTATAAACATATTTTTGTGACAGTATATACCCTATTTTTATATGAATTATTGTTAAATACAATATCGGTATTGCTTAGATTGGAGATATTTTTATAAATTCTTAAGGGAATATGTGTTTTATGAAAAGGAACGTTATCATAAATATAAAGCTGCATTGAAATCCTCAGCAAGAATATTTTTTTATTTTAAAAAAACGGACAGAATAGTATTTAACTCTAAATGTAAATCTTAACTCTAAATGTATGCTTTACTCATTTTATTTGACTTATTTAATCAATTGGTCACAGATAAAAGTCCTACAATTTGATGTTTAAGATGAATTTGGAATTTTTTCTTGTTTATAACTTTTTAAAATTTACGTTTAGGTATAAAATCTTTGAATACAAGTAAAAATTGTTAATTTATGTTGAGTGAGAGCTATATTAAGTATATAGTTGCTCAGGGTCTATTGGTGACGAATCTCGTTATTCTGCATTATGGTCAAATGAAGAGGACTACACCTGATCTGGAAAACTCTCCCAACTTCCACAGTACAGTTTGATAATCGACATATTTAACGTGTATCGGCCCCCTCTACACAGCAGATCTTCAGCAGCAAAAAGCTCGAACTCATGACGCGCCAGCCATGAATTCGTGACCTTGACCACTTGCATCTTAGTTACAAATCTAGTTGTCGTTCTAGAGTGAGTCCTTCCATAGAATTCCCTAATTGTTACCTCTAGAAGGCGCCAGAATGTTTATGTAAGTAGAAACTTTGCTTGTTTTTTTTTATATAATACCGAATGTAACGCTACTTGTTTGAGGGCTTCCAGGTCTCATAATACTAGATTAAAATAAATGTTTTGTTGTCGTTCTTAATAATCTTCCTTTCAAAATGCTTTGCTATGTAGACTGTTCACGAAACAGTGTTTCTAGGTTTGACGATAAGCTTCCACCTGGGGACGTAGCTATCTGCGTAAATACAACCGATAATAATCCTTTTGATATTACTTGTCATGGAACTGACCAAAAGAATTATTAGATTATTTTATTAGATTTTAGTTTATTTTCTGGGTAAATGAATCTATGTATCAATATCTGTCATCAAATTTTTTTTATACAAATTCTGTTGAATCTATCCGCTAAAATTTTTTCAATTCTGCAATTATGCTCATTATACTTGAGCCATACACCTTGTAAGGATCTCTCCTCCATCCCTAGAGATGTGGGAGAAAGGGAAGGAAGATTAGCCATGTTCAAAATAACTCAGTTTATTTGCAACACAAACAACAACTAAAGTTCGATAAATCAAAACTAAGAAGCAATATGAAGACAATTAACGAGGTACGAGAAGTATAAGAAGACTTTAATTACCAGTAACACTTACTTCTGCTTCAAGTACACTGCCTTCCTTGCTATCTAATCTATATTCAATCTCCAGTGATAAATCGTAGTTAAGTATTTGATTATTGTAATCACGTAATACAATTATTAAATACTAAATATCTACTCTACACTTTAAATTTGATTCATCACTGCTCCACTAGCAGCCTATCCTATCTCTCTCTATCTAACTTGAAAGTCTAGACTTTATATAGTGGTTTTAATTTGCATGTCTACATTCTCTTTCTTCGTCAGAGGAAGCGTTCTAATAAAATAGTTTTTAAGGACCAAAAATTCCCCAAGAGGCTTGTTAGTGAGAAGGTCGCGGATAGAACCGTCACAATCTTGGTTTTGGCTTTTTGACTTTATGTGGAGACAATCTTATTGATTTAAAATGTAATTAATTGTTTTAAATATGAAACTATAATGCATCTTTTTGTATTAAGACACTGCTAGATATTTCAAAATGTTTAATACTAGACATGTTTAAGTAATTACGGCTATTCCATACTCTGAGTGTTCATTACGAGTTTTGTGATAGCACGGCCTTCTAAGGTACATTTCCATTGAGTTAATAGCCGCCAATGCGAGATGTATGTAAATAAATTATAAGGATTTCAGGGAAATTAGTCTACTTGCCAGGTATCCAGCAGTTTGTGTCCTGTCTATTATATACAGTAAAGCATAGACATGGATTGAAGTGGATTTAAATCAAGTTATTGAAAATAAATTGCAAACGGAATACAGACTCATTGAATATTAATTCACGTCTTTGTAAAATATTAATTCTAATATTCATAAATGAATTAAACCAACTAAATGAACATGAAGTAATTTCCACACGATTATGTTTGTAAAAAGAAAATGCTTTTTCTTACAGAGAATTCATAATAATTTTTTAATAAATTAAAATTTGAATAGAAAATTAAATTAGTAACACATAATTTCTAAACATTTTTAGTATATGATTGTAATAACAAAATAATCTTATTATAGGTAAAATAAAAAAATATTTTCCTTAAAAACACCTAAACATTAAATATATAAAGCAAGCCTTTCCCCTATATTTGATAAAAGATTATTTGATAGCTACTAAAAATTAATAACATTTCTTTAAATTAAGAGGTCTATAAGAAGATTAATTTTATTTAATATATATTAATATGTAAGATAATAATAACAAAAGACGTCTTTTATTCAAATAACATGAAATTTCTGCCGTAGCAAGGCGTTAGTGTCATTAATAAATCGAAGAAAGGTTCATTGCATGATCTAATTTTTTAAGGTGAGTCAAAACTCTAAAACCTTCAAAAACTGATGAATTGATATTTTTTAAATGTAAATTGTGTAAATTTTCTTCTTTCCATCTATACCTTATTTTAATCTCAACCATAATTAGAAGTTCACGAAAACCTAATTTTAAATTACCATGGAAGCTGAACCACGGCCATTTAACCCTTTATCAACCGCATTATGATTTACTGCAGTATTTTAAATGCAATAATTTTTGTTTTGAATCGCTGCATTGAAATTTAAGGGATATACATAAACAAAATACTCAAATTTGGGAAATTTAATCCATTGCAGCTAATTAATTATATAATGATATTCAACTGTAAAATTAATTATATACACTGTTCTCTCTCTTAAAATAAATAGTCAAATCGTTTTCTAAGTCATGTCGTTTTTCATTAGCATGAAAAAAAATAAGATACTTACATTTTGAAATTAACTATTTTTTTGGAATAAAAATGACAATCTTCGTAATGCACTCAAAACGCCCTCAACTAAAAAGGCAATTTCTGCTATAAAAGTATTCGCCTTCGCTGCTAAAATACTCATCCTAGAACCCGTGCTGCCATATATCTTGGAAGAGTGGATTTCAAAGAATATGCCAGCTAAGTATCGTCAGAGTATTCGTAAAAATGGTTATTCTATGTAATTTTAAACTGAGTGGTACCTATAAGTACTGTTGGTAGATTAATGGTTAAAAAAAGTAGAAAACACGCTTTTATAGTTTATCGAACTAACAAGTAAAAATTAATTCTTATTATAAGAATAACATGACTAACGAGTAAAATTAATGTCATTATGGTAAAAGCGTGGGGTTGCTCTATATATCAATTGTTATAATTTCGTACTAGTTCTAATCCGAAACGCAGAGTTAGTATAAAAATGCAGTACGAAGCACCCCACGCGACCGAAGAGCAAAAATTCTAAGCAATGCACATCGTTTCATTTGCCAATCAAATTTGAGACTCAGATTGAATCATTTAACTTAACTCAGAGACGCAACAGCCCATGACGGCCAAAGCCTACAGTGCCCAACTCAGTATACGCGACCTTGCCCATCCCGGGGTTTGAACTTAGGACCTATGGTGTGGAAGCGTGATGCACTATCCACTCAGCCATTGGGCTTTAATATGTGTGAGTCTTACATCTTTTTATTTCCTATTTGAGAAGCACTGTATCTGTAACGGACAAAATGCTTTGTTGTTTTTAATAATTAATGGATTTTGTTCTTTTTAGTAAGATATTTCATACAGGGTGTCTCAGAAAGAGTGCCCAAATTCTGCACAAGATTCCTCGTCGGGAGTACATATGAAAAGCCCAGAGAACTACCTATCCAATCCATAGTTTACTAGAAACATACAAAAAACAAAGTACAACGTCACAGCCGTATTAGACAAATCATCAGCAGTATTTGAAAACAGAGTCGGACCTCTATATAACGAAGTCGCTAAATCTTTCATTATATGAAAAAAAAAAGCTCGTTGTATGGAAAATTAATCATGTAGAGTTTCATCTTTCAATTCTCTTGATAAACCACATAAAAAATATTTTAAATTCATGAACACTATATATTTAAAAAATAATTATTCACACCTTTTTGTAAACTAATATATATTTATTTTATATATCTTTCCTTTTAAGAAAAAGAAAAGAAAGAAAAACTGCAAGGAAAGTTTGACTTCTTTATCCACTTCCTGAAGAATTAAGAAAAATTTCTTTGATGCTGAAGCACTTACGTTTTGACATTGTCGAGATACAAGAAACAAACTTACCTGTACGACCGATCAACACTACAAATGAACGGAGATTAGTTCAAGGACACGGGGACACGAGACAACTCCAATGATTGCGAAAATGGTTTCAGTGAACTAGACAATGGGGGTGTCATGCTTCGCAATTACTTTCTACCTTTCCCCATATAATCAACTACTTCTCAACAGCCAGCACAATGATCTTTTTTCGCACTCCACAGAAGCAAACACAGTCCTCCGTGTTTAACCCCTTCGTGACGGGCAGTGCAAATATGCATTTTCACGGACACATCTCAGGGACAGGCAGTTCAAATGTATATTTTACAAAGATGCTGTGGAGGAACGGGTGGTTCAAATGTGCATTTTCAGCTGGAACGTTTTTTACTGACCCCTAGATGGCATTCTATGTCCATTATATTGAAATCAAACGTAGCTAGAGTAACCTAACCTTCAGTTATATATTATGCTTGGATTTGATATTTTCCACATCAGTTGAGTAGGAAGGGGGGAAAGGGTAATTGAAAGATCAACAAACAGAGCTCGGCTCATAAACTTTCCTCTTGAGATGAAACATTCGCGCTTCTTATAACTTATCGAATACTTTTTCTTATTTTTTTTACTACAGTGTGCGGTGTTTTAGCGCAGTTCTGCTTAAGATTTTGTTGTTTTTGGATATATTTCACGTATTTTTCTTATTTCAAAGACCTTGACTCCAGGTTATTATTGGATTGTTTCGAAGGCACTTTCCTAACCTTAATATGAACAAAAAGGGTGAAAAAAGCCAGAGTGTATAGTCACACAAACCGTGTGTAAATAACAATTAAAA
>BMAV01007977.1:29330-43853 GCA_019973955.1 Trichonephila inaurata madagascariensis
TAATTTTGCTATTTCTTTTTGTAAATAATCTTTGTCGTAATTTTTTTTTTATTAATTTGAAAGTGTATTAATGTGTTTTGTCAATGAAAATTTTGGAAAAAAATGAATAGTGCTTACGAAATTTATTTCCCAAGGTAAGTCATATTCTTTATATCATTTCATGTAAGTTAAAGTAAAAACGTTATTACATTCTAGTACTTTTAATGTAACTGACAACTTGTGTTATAATCTAAAGGGGTACCAAAAATTACGAAGTTATCACTGAAATTTTATTATTTATGCATTTTTTTCTTAAGTTAGGCGTAGCAACAAAAACGCCCTGTCCTGAAGGGAGTAGTTCTTACGCATTCACATCGTTCCTAGTGAGCGGCTCGCAGAAAATCGCCCCATCCAGAAAGGGTTAAACACTCCCAAGAAACTCTATTCTTGGTACAGCAAAACCACTAGTCGTGCGTCAGTTTTCAATCAAATTAACTCGCTTTCCTTAACACCAAACCCCGGTGAACAATTTTCAAACAGGTGTAATTCTTTTAAATTTAAATTAAATAATTCGAATCTTTTACACATTAATCACAAGGGATTGTGGCTTCAAAAAAGTACAAAATATTTCAAATATAATCATAACTTTGAAAATTATAAGCATATGAAAATTCTGTAATAAATATTAAGTAATTTTTGTGTTGCGCACGCTATTTTCTAAAATAGTTGCCTCTGATGTATAAAACTTTATAGGATTATAAAAGGTGTCATATTATTTAAACCTGATATCATTTAAGAATAATATATCTTTGTATTTCAAAATATTTAAAAAATATTGAAATTTAAAAAAAAAAAAAATTGAAAATGTAAATTTTATTTCTTAAAAAATGTAATTTATTATTCTATTTATATAAAAATACTACAGTGTGATAATGATATATACATTTAACTTTATAAATCAACATATAACTAGTAATTAAAGCTAATATATTTTTTTTAGAAAATCGCAAGCGCAGCGTAAAACTTAATTAATATTTCTTATGGAAATGCTTCTTATTTTTGTATGCTTATACTTTTTAAAATTACGATTCTATTTTAAACATTTTACACTTTTCTGAAGCCTCATTCCTTTATAAATAATGTGTAAAAGATTCGAATTATTTAATTTAAATTTAAAAGAATTACGCTTGTTTGAAAGTTGTTTATATTTTCAGCCCTCTAGAGAAATTTAACTTCCCTGGGACCTTCTTAATTTAGCTAATCCGAGAAATAATTCGAATAGTCTCAGGAGAAAAATATTGCTTTCGATGGCAGCAAAAAAATTCATATATCAAAGAGAACGCGTTTTAAAAACCCACGATTGAATTGTAAGAGAATATGCCATATGACACGTATTTACTTAAAAATAATTGTCCATTGGTGAGTATGAGACTAGCACCACAACTAAAAATAATTTTACTGATTATTTTTCTGCGCTTCCTTATTATCACGTATTTAATTAAATAAGGTTAATACTGTGCTAAGTCATATAAACTACAAATACAGTTGAACCTCCATATAATGAACCTCTATTTTACGAATTTATCTATTTTGCTAACTTCTTCCGAATGACATTGAACTGGTTTTACTAGATTCCTAACTCACTTTGAGCAATGAATTGTCTATAATTTTTCAAACCAAAAACTTAAATAAAAGGAGCAGATTTTATTAGCAATTAAATTTAAGGACGAATGTGGTAGTGCATGATTATAATTAATGGTTATAAAATAATGTACATTTAAAATTAATCAAAGTCTTAAAATTAGAAAATGTCGTTAAAAAATTCATTAGTTTTAATCTAAAATTAATTTTTAAAGTTGGTGTGAATAATTACTTTTTTATTAGTATATATAGTGTTTATGAATTTAAAATTTGTTTTATGGGGTTCTTAAAGTATATTAAACGAATTTTCCATATAACGAACTTTTTTTTTCGGGTTAAATATATGTCTGACTGTAAACCAATAATATATGGATTACGAAAATATTGGAGAAAAAAGGAGAAATTACAAGAACTTTTTTTTGACTTGTATAAACATTCTAAGGAATTCTTTGTAATTTGCTTTAAAAATTGCACAAATTAGACTATATTTCATTATCTAATGCAATTTTTCAGTCAAAGAAATTATTATCTTTCAAATACCATTTTATTTTTTGATTGCACGCAGTTTTCCTTCAAAATGAATCCTTTTCATAATTGGAATACTATAGATGGCTAAATTTCGTTTGACGGTTGCGTCAGTTTAAAAATAATTTTTTATTGCATAATAAAAAAATTCACTTACGGGAAATGAATTTATTTGATTAATTAATTTAAATTTTCACAACAGAAATACTACTTCCATACTTTCTATAAGAAATCGAATGTTCTATAAGAAATATCAATTTTCCTTTTTTTGTCAATAATTCGGTTAAAAAATTCGTGTATCAGATACGCTATTGTTTTTGTGAGTACATGTAGTAATATTTCTTACTATAACACATAAATTAAAATTTTAATCACAAAGGACGATTTTAAAATTATATTGAAAAGAGCGAAGATTTAAGTAATTCAAAATTTATAAATATTTTACCAAGGCATTTTGAATATGATATCAACACATACTGAAGACAATTCGCATGAATTACATGAAAATGAACACAGATTATAGGTTTTATCGAATTTAGTGCTTCGTATCCCTTTTACTTAAGTTAATGGAATATTTTAAAATGAAAGCTCCAGATGGAATATTTTAAAAGTATTTGTAAAAGCTAATAATTTGGCAATCCAAAAGAGAATTTTTAGAAAGATATTTAGCTCTGTGTGTGGCAATCTGATTCTGAAAACGTCTTCATCATAATTGATAAATAGCGAGATAGAATTTCGAATTTTATGACATGCACCAGAAATACGATAAACTACTGCGTATTACAGTAATTGACCTTCAAAATTTACACGAGGTTGAATACGAAAGCTTAAAAATTTATAGTAATTTAAGAACTAAGAATTTCTTCATCAACAATGCATTGAATAATTGCAAAGTTTGCTGTATAAGTAGTTAGTCAAGTTAGTTAATAAGTTAGTAAATTAGTAGAATTCTTTTAATTTTTTCTTAAAATTTTTTAGATAAATCAATGATTTAAGAATTCCATACTGTTTTTCACCTCCTAAAAAAGTTCGAATATTTTGAAATTCTGCTTTATTATTTGACATGAAATCTAAATTAAAGTTGAACGAATTTTCAAATTTTAAGTTTCAGTAACTGACACATTTCAAACATTTTGATATCAGGCCTATAGAATATTCTTTATTTTTCAAATTTTAAACCTTTTTGTAATAATTGAACCTAAAAATCGCAACATTATCTAATTCTGGGCTTCAAATAATAAAACAACATTTTTTTTTTCTTTCTGAAATGGAAAATAAATAAATAATAATAATCGGTTCAGTTAATGTTCTACATGTTTTTATTATCATTTGTTGTATCTAAACTAAAAGAGTTCAACAAATGCCTTTACGAAAATTCTCCCTTTTGTGCTTATATTTACCTAAATTGTTTTCTAAAATACTCGAAATATATACATAAAGTATACTTGAATGTATGTATTTTATTTATGTTTCATATCTCTCTAGTTCTTCATATTTATAGCTTAAGTTCCCCAAAGAAAAAATTCGTCAATATTCAAACTTCTATGCTTGAAAAAAAAATTCTTTGAACGTTTTTTTTTTCTCGTGAACTGGAAAAAAAAAAGCCATTTCTATGAATTCCTCTATTTCCTTTCATTTTTACATCGACAAAAGAAATATTCTACTGAAGCCTTTTACATTTTTTCCCCATACTTGAAGCTATCCAGCAGGTTTTTTTGTTGAAATAAGGGTTGTAAGTTCTGTAGAGAGATATATAAGGCGTCTGAAAAATACGACTACGCTTTAAAAAAATAATTAATTTAAAAAAATACAAGGATTTTCACGTACGGTTTTTTATATTCCATAAATAGAAGATTAGTTTTTCTGTTTAATGAATGGAAAAATAAGTAACGCATCGTCCCCGTTTTTAAACAATCTCATTTCAAAACAGCTCCCCCGCCAGAACAAGCGTCAGTTATAGAATGGTTTATCGAATGTAAGTATGTAAACGCCTTATTTTTACGTTACGTACACGTTTCGAGATATTTTCCAACCAATGTCGAACAATTTCTACCTAGTTGCCATAGCAATGGCTCCGAACAACTTTTTCCCTATGAGCTGAAAAAGTTGTTCCAAATAAAAGTTGCTTGGAATTCCAGCTAATGGGGTTCTTCAGTGCCCTACGTCATAAACAAGATGGCGGTTTCGTCTTGTCAAACGCATTAAATATGGCGTATAATAGTTCAATAGTGTATATATTTTAACGGCGTATAATATTTTAAACAGAATGGTGCTCCATTTCTGCTTACGCAAATCAACAAAAGCGCGAGCGAAATAAAAGAAATAATATTGGATGTTCAATTTCAGAATCAGAAAAATCGGCACGTAGTTTTTCGATGTGGATATAGAACGCGGCTGACGTCAGAGCATGTCGTTTTGCTTACAGATTCTCAGCCCTCAGATTGGGCGAAAAAGTTGCACGAAAAATGTACGTGTGATACGGCTTAACATATGTACAGTGCAAATGAGATGCCACTACACTGAAGTTTGGAAGTGAGAACAATTTTCCCGGGCAATGGATGGAAAGAGGAATCCCAAAAACGTGGCCACCTGTATCTCTAGACATAATAACACCTTTGGATTTCTTCTTTCAGGGATATGTGAAAAACATTTTTGACCAATGTACTATTATCGACACAAATCAAATGGAAAGACGAATTACAGGGGCCATTCAAACGGTTGATCCTGCAATAATTCACAGAACGAAGCTAAAAATTTCGTATAGACTCGAAGTGCTGCGCGCAACTAATAGTAAAAAAAAAATCCGTAAGCCGGTGCTTCTCAAACTTTTAATATTTGCGACTCAATATTCAGTCATAGTTTTCATTGAGTCTTCTCCCCTTCCATACAATAACAATGCATAGTATTCAATAATACTATGCTGTTACGCTAAAGCTACAATATGACTTTAATCTTTGAATAAGCGACATCGGCGTATATAAACGTCTCACTCAGTCAAAGCATTAATTGCCCCAGGCGTATATACACGTCTTTTCGAAGTACGAGCATCGTTGTGCGCTGCTGTACATAAAATTATTCCGAAGGCTTTGGAATGCAATAAAAGGACCTTGGTAGTGCTGATTGTTGTTTATTCCTTTTCACCCCCCCCCCTCATCATATAAGCATGTCTACAGGAAAAACGCTGGAATGGGGTGCTGATCATTAAGCTTTTAATCGGCAGTTAAGGGATAAGTTATAAACCATGCAAAAATGCTCAAGATAAGTGTTACCTTTTGTAAAAATTTTATATATAACAAACCCATGGGCTCATTGGTAATTATTAAACTTGTTCACAACTTAGTATTGTTAAATGAATTATAAAATACATTGTGCTGTAATGATACTTTTATAAGTGTCTTATATCAGTGCAAATGTGTATTTTACATTTTATTATGTCAGAATGTATTTTGTTTGTTTACTTTCAGTAAATTAATAATTTTTAAAAATAATCTTTGTTTTCCACTTCTCAATATGATCGCGCCCCCTCGTAGAGTTATCACGCCTCTCTAGGGGAGCGCACCCCAGAGTTTGAGAAACGGTTCCGTAAGAGAATATCTTTATTATTTATTTATTTTTTGTAATTAATATTTGAACGTATAGTCATACTTTTCGGACATCCTGTACTTTATTTTACCCCTTATACAGACCAGTGCTCACCAACCTTTTTATCACGTGGACCGGTCAGAGTTTGATAGTTTTGCAGCAGTACGTCGAGGCCGCAGTAGCTGAGTGGTTAAGCTATCGGACCGTGGCTGGCTTCGTCACGAGTTCGAACCCAGTACCCTAAAGACCCGCCGTGTAGAGGAGAGAAGCACGTAAAATCTGTCGAGATCTCTAACGTCCTTCCCTTGGTGTGGTAGGGGAAGGGGTGCCAGCTCTGGTGTCGACCACGTCACTTGGCCGTGGTTCAAAATTACGTGGTCCGTCGGCAAAAGCCCTCGTGTAGCTGAAGAGTGTGACGTTAATATTAACTCACTCACCCACAGTCCGCCGAGGGAGGAGGACGTTGATTGTCTGTATTTTAGATTGTTTTGATTTAATAATATTAAGGTATCTGTGACTATACGTTCGGAACCATGATTTTAAAAAAGAGCATAAATGTATAATTTTCATGATATTTAGTGTCACTTAGATTGGAATACATGTATAAAATTGTTTTAAGGACATTATAACAAAAAAAAATTATTTAAATACAATATTTTGGCAAAAAATTACCTTAGAATAACCTTTTTTCCAAATGTTCTCCTTTTGTAAAAAATGCTTCTATTGTATTAACATTTTGCCTGTCTATAGCTCAGACCTCTGTACAGAGGCTCAACTATGATTTTGAAAAATTCACATTATTTTCAGAGTTACAACCATTTGAAATAATTATCGGCGTATTTTCTTAAAATTTCTCCCTTCTCTTTTCGTAAAACATGGATAAAACGACTTCCTAGTTATGCATTTCAAAAATTCTAGTTGAGCCTCTGTACAGAGGTCTGAGCTATAGACAGGCAAAATATAAATACAAAAGAAGTATTTTTTACAAAAGGAGAACATTTGGAAAAAAGGTTATTCTGAGTTAATTTTTTGTCAAAATATTGTATTTAAATAATTTTTGATTGTAATGCTATTCTTAACCCAATTTTATATACATTGTCTAATCTAAGTGACGCTAAATATCATAAATATTATCCATTTACACGCTTTTACAAAAACACGGTTCCGAACGTAGTCGGATACCTTAATGTAATTGTATTTAAAAATATGCCTTCAGAATAAATTACAGTTTACCAAAAATGAGTATAAATGGATTTAACATGGAATATAAAGTGATTTCCATAAAAAGTCGCTCAAACCCGAGAGAAATACACCTCAGGAAATGAAATTGATACAATATAATGTTTCATATTCAGTCCGATATCGGTTCGTGGCCCGGGGGTTAGGAATAGTATAGATATGACTTAGACGATGTATTCATACCTATACTAGAAATATAATTTAGAGCCACACTTTTCTCATTCCCTTTACGCTCAGAATCATTAAAAAGTTTTTTGATGAAATAGAGAACAGTTACGGTAAATAAATTCTATTTCCAATATTTCCATAATTTAATTACCTTACTCACAATTTAAAACCCAGAAGCTTCTCTAAAAGAAGAAAAATGACCCAGTAAATGAAAACCGCGCTGTTTCTTACTCTCGATTCGTTTTCCATCACCACCTCATTTCTCTTAAGACCACTTCAAAAGGAAACAAAACCTCCTTACACTAAATAAGATTTCTCAGCCACTTTTCTTTACAAAATTCCATCTCACTTGTTACACTTTTTTTTCTCTCGCTAACCCTTTCCATAACTTTATTTATTTATAAATAATTCTATTTCTTCTCCTTCCGATAAATTGTCCGTCTTTTCCGAACTTGCAGCTAGCTAGCTCCTCCGAGCTGCTCTCCTCCCCGAAGCATGCTCAGGAAATCAGAACTTCCAGAATCTTGAAGGGGTAGGCTAGGAACAGGGGTGGGGATAAGTAACACTAGGTGGGAAAGTGTGAGCGCATGCGCGGGGGAACAGTATCGCTTGTCGTATCCCTTCCTTCACTTCCACCTCATGATGATGCCTTTCCAGTCACATTTCTTATGAACTCCGTAAGATGTAGTTGAGGCATTTTCGGCGAGGGAAAATTTGAAAAGAACGCGCGTAAACTCGTTGGAAGACATCGGCAGAACTTCGTTTCGTGAGGTAGGTTGCATGTTGTTCTTTAATAAGAATACAAAATTGACTCGTTTTAATATTATTTTAACAAACTTTGAACTAAAAAAATATTTTTAAATGCTAAAAGTCCGATCGCTTGCGTTGAAGTCGTCATTTATGGTGCGATTTAAAAGTTCATTTTAATTTATTTCAATATTTAGCTTTTCGTAAAGGAAACAAAATGTTTTAACATAATTCTTTTACTTTTAATTAAATTTTAATGAGTAAGGAGTTTGCTTTATAGTTCTTTTTTTTCCCGCACATTGGTTAGTAAATTCGTTTCGAATGTTTCGTTTGACTGAAAACAATGATCGAAACTCAATTGGTTTTTCTTTCTTTTTTTTTAAATACTTTTGAGCTGAGAAGATTTGTTTCATTTTATTTATAATCTCGACTTCAAGAAGTCGGTTTCAGAATTTCAGATTGTTACATCTTTGCCAATAATTATAATCGGTCGGACTTAGAATGTTAATTTTTTTGGAATAAAAATATGTTTATTTTTTTAAAGTCTGTGTTTATAATGAAGGAATGCAATTTCTTGAAGTAGATTGCATGCATATTTTAGTCACTATATCAGATTAACTCATTAAAAATACATTTTTTGAACTTATAAAATATTTTTTTACGTTGGCAGCCGGACATAGGTCGATGAATTTTACGGCGTAATCTTAACCTTCATTTTAATTAATTTTGGCATTGAGTTTTTTCTTCGTAATAAAAAGTGAAAAGATTAAACTTGTGTTTAAATAATACATATTTGTTTTTCTAATTTTTAAGGATAAGCTCAAGTCATAGTTATTTTTGCGTATTGATTAGATAACTATTTTGAATAACTGCTTTTTAAAGCGTTGTATCATCATAACAGCAAAATTTATTTGATATTCGGTTCGTAATGAATTTTTTTTTAAATCTTGGTTTTAAATTATTCGATTTATTATGTTTACGGACTTCTTTAAAGGATCCATTTCTGTTCTTGAGTTATAATGTTATTCTAATAAAAGTTATTGGGTGCTTAAAAAGTTTAAAATTGAAAAAAAAAGTTTTTTAAACAATTATATTAGGTATGTTAACGAATATGTTTACTTTCCAAGGCCAATTTTTGTCAATACTTTAAAAAAAAAATTTTTTTTTACGTAGTTAAAGGTTTTGATTTAATAAATTAACTTACATTTTGAATACGAAAAGTTTTAAAATATGTGTTTGTTTTTACTCACGAATATTTCTCCGCAACTTTTTAAAAAATTGTTACGCAGCTCCAAGGATTTTGTTCTACAAATTATTGATGAATGTGTTTATTGATAAATTTTTGATAAACCATCAGCTATTTTGTTGAGAACGAAAACTTTTCGAACTATGTATGTGTGTTTTATTTTAGGAATGAATTTTTATCCGTAATATTTTCTTAGAATTTTATCTCGTACTCACTGTTCGTAGTGTACAGTGTTTTTGTTCTAATAAATTATCTAAAATTCTGCAGAGCAAGACAATTTTTAAAAATGCGTATCTTTTTAAGCACAAATTTTTGTCGGCATTTTTTTAAAAAAATATTATGTAGTTACAGAGTTTTTGTTCTAAAAATATCGATAAAAGTGTTTATCTATATAAATGTTTTATAAATTATCTGCCATTTTGTAGGGAACGAAAACTTATTTGAATTCTGCGTGTGTTGTTTGCTTGAACGAATTTTTGCCGCTAATATTTACTCTCTTAGAATTTTTTCTCGCAGTTCTAGCGTTTTTGTTCTAATAAATTATACGACATTTAGCAGATCTCGAAAAGTTTTGAACTGTGTTGATTATTGCGGACTTCTTTTCCTCCATAATATTTTATTTTATCACGTAGCTATAGGGTTTTCGTTCGAATAAATTACACGATATTTTACAGCAATTCATGTTAAAAAGTATTTATTTAAAAAATAGATGACAAATTATGAATTGTTTTCTTTTTGATTACGTTTGCAGTTACGTTTAAATTGTCTATGCATTTATAATTTTTATCGCAAAGTAATTATGTCCTAATTCTAATAATTATCACATTTGGTGATTTTTTACATACCAACTCAATAAATTTCTTTTATTCTGTTATATGGTTTAAAATAAAATGGTTGTTAAAAAATTTTAGAATTAGAAATATTTTTTGCGTGTTCGGGCTACTTAAAGATTTTTGCTTTTATTATAACATTTATTCTTAAATATATATTTTTCTTTCGTGTTTTTCATTTGTTATTTTAGGATTAAAATATTCTAATGCTTTGGTTATAAATATTTGTCTAACCTTTGGTATTGGGTGAAAAATTGACGTTTTTCTTCTATTATAAGTAAATCAGAAGGCAATTCTTAAAGCAATGTTATGGTTTACTTGTTCTAAATATTGAATATTGTAACAGGTACTTTAACAGAACATTTGTTTTAATATTGGATTTGCGATGAAGTTGATGTTTTAAAACTTTCGAATCATAATATGTTTTTCGTTTGTGAAAGTAATATATCTTCTATAGTATAATTTCAGAATAGCAATTATGTGTTAAATACTTATATAAATCATTTATCAAGGAAAACACCTTATATAGTTACTTAAATGCAAGTTAAAAGCTGAAAAATTGTCAAATTTGTTGTTTTCAGTTGACGGATTAACTTAAATATGTAAATTTCATTCCTTATTTACAAAGCTTAAAAATAAATTCTCTAACTTTAAAGTTACTTTATGAAGAAATCATTTTATTTAAAAGTTAAATTTGCAATAAAATATGCATATCTAAATTTTTAAATTATAATGTCTCGTTCTTTCATCGTGAGGAAGGATTTAACTGAAGAAGTTTTATCACGTAGCACATAAAGCCTTTTAAAAATAAGAGTATTCAATTTCAAAGTAGTACAATTTCTTAAGAGTGAAAAAAAGATATACTTTAAAAACCTTTTTTCTTAAAAAAGATCATGTAATAAGGATGGATGCATGAATTATATTTTTTGCAAAGATATACATTTATGTAAATAAGTTTTGCATTAATGTTTATTTTAAAGAATTTAAAAAAACGATTGCCTCTGCGTAAGAAAAGAGTTCATTTCCATTTTTTTATGTATAATTTAACTAGAACTCTATGAATATGCGTAGAAAAAACCACATCAATAGACTTTAGCCGAGTTGGGATATTATAAGTTTAAAATATGATCACTATAACTATAAAAGTTTGATTCTTCATTTTTTCTTTAATGCTTTTAAAAAATTTTCTCGTATAGTATGCATAAGAAAAATATTTTTTAAGAGAGAGTACATTCTTTCTCAAGTTTTATTTTAAAAAAAACTGAGTCTAGTCTTAGAATCTTTCACGAGATCAATTGATATACGTGCAGACGATACATTTCGTTATATTATGATCTTAAAAGCATTTTTTGGCGCGTTTTTTCCCCCGAACTTTTAAATGCTTATTTAAGAAGTCTGCTTTATTTATTAGTAGAATTCATGTGGAAAAAAAAAAACTTAAAAGAATACTTTTCCTTGTCTTGATTTGAAAGAATATTTTGAAAAATTTAAGGAATTTCGTCTTTGTTAAATGAAATATTTATGTACTTGCATTTCCATTACTTAAAAAGATTTAAATAAAAAATGCCTTTAAAAGCTTTTTTCCATTAAGAAACAGGCAGCAAAAGATTATGTATATTGAATCTGTAAAAATGTATATCTATTTGAAATTTTGCAATAATTAAGTCTATAGAATATATATATATATATATATATAAGCTTACTTTATTTGCTAGAATTTATACATGCTATGTTATATATCGTACGAAAAAATGTTCCTTTGGTCATATAATAGGAAAATATTTTCTAGTATAAACTCTCTCTCTCCCAATTACTTTCTTAGGTACACTTAGTATTTATATATCAAGTACTAACATTATGTACTTGTAACTGATTAATATATATGTTATAGAAATATTTAAAAACGGAATAATGATTACTATTTAAGTAGTAGGTTCCTTTGAAAAATTGAAGCAATTGAAATCGTAACAAAAATCAAGGTAACAATACAGTTTGTTAGATAAGTTTATAAAGAGCTCCAGAGAGACATTTAAAACAATTATTATAGAAGACGTATCAAAATATGATGCAAATTATTCATTTATCAGCCTTTTGATAGCTCCCTGTTTCGGGAACGTTTTTAGAACAAAGAAAATAACTATATTTGTGAAGATTGGATCCTTTTATAAGCATATTATGATATTTAATTTAAATGTAATGCCAGAGAAAAATTTCATATGGTACATAAAGTTATATAAAAGGTATAGATTAAAAACCTTGTTTAGTAGTTGCATTAATTTATGCGGTGGCGCCCACGTGTGCTGAGGTGGTGGTTCAAAATTACGTGGTCCGTCGCCAAAAGCCCTCGTGTAGCTGAACAGTGTGACGTTAATATTCACTCACTCATCTCAACCTTACATTCACCATGGTAGTAGTCACGGTCATGAAATAGTAGTCGACGTGTTATAAGTTTGAGCCCTAGAGCTACTGAAGTCCCGCGGTGTAGAGGAGGCTGATGCAAGTTAAATTTGTGTCGAGGTTCAATGTCCTTGCTTAAACTAAGGTGTCATCGTTGTCCCTTGACCAAGGTTTGTGGTCGCGGTAGTCTTAGTGGTCAAGATAACGGACTCATCACTGATGTGTCGTGGTTGATGTATCTGAATGGGGTGTAACCCCTTAGCCTTGGCAATCCTAAAATCTCCGTAATCTTGAAAATACGACCATGCTAATATGGCACGGAACAGTCTCCGCGGCACCCTAGTGTTCAAGGTAACGAACTTGGGGCCATCGTGTCGTGAGTTCGATCCTAGTATCACTGAAGACTCGCCGTGCAGAGGGAGTGGTAGACTTTAAATATGTCGAGGCTCAAACGTCCTCACGTTGATCGGATGTGGTAGCTTAAGGAGGGGATGCCAGTTCAGGTCTCGCCTTCGTGACTTGACCATGGTTCAAAATTACGAGGTTCGTCACCAATAGAGCTCTTGCAACTTTATAGTGTGACGTCAGTAACCATTCAGTCACGTGACCATGACATCGCGTTCATCATTGTTCGAACTGTCTGAAGCTCTGGTGGACAATTAAATTACAAAATTAGATTTAGTACAACGAAAAGAAAATGTTTCCACTAAGAAAATAAACCGTTTTAATATAATATTCTAAATGCAGAGAGAGCATTAATGTAATTATTTGTTCAATGTACTAACCCATGATCAATTTCTAGAATATTGTTTGGATATTTCCCCAAATTCCCCAAAGTAATTTATTTTACATTTCTTTCAACTTTTTTCGGCTTTTAATACATCCAACACCTCACTCCAACTTATCATAATGAAGTCACTTTCTTCAGTGTGGAAAATTACGTTCTGTTTCGCACTATAATTCGATGACAAACTCCCAGCTTGTTTTGTCGATGGTTTTCGCAAGGGTATTTCGTAATGAAGATTTATCCTTCGGAGAGGTTGCGGTCCTTGTTAGATTGATTTAATAAGTGGCTTTAAGAAAATAGTAAATATATTGGTTTGCAATCTCTTGCGAGAAGTCCCCAGAAAGTTATGTGAGAGAAAAGAGGCATGTAATTACTTAAGAATGGTGGCATGAGTATGAATGTGCACTGATCATTGTATATAAATGTATCTTTCTCTATACGAAAGGTTTTCGTGTTGCTGTGATAAAATTATTACGTACTATCACAGCAATGTCACGAGTTCGAGCCCAGTACCACTAAAGACCCACCGTGCAGGGAAGCGATGCACGTTAAATCTGTCGAGAACTCAAACGTCCTTCCTTTGGTATGGTGTGGTACTTAGCCCAAGTGGGGGGGGGGCGTCCTCGTCAATTGACCATAGTTATAAATTACGAGCTCCGTCGCCAAACGCCCTCGTGTAGCTGAACAGTGCGATCTTAATATTCACTCATTCACTATTGCAACTAGGCAAACGTTCAAGATAATTCGACAAGTTGGCAAACACGATGTAGTAATGAGTCGTACGCGCTGAATTGCTTCGTTCCATATAATGTTGCCAACATAGTTGTAATAGTACATTATTGCAAGTTCTTGCAGAAAAATATTACAACCATTGCCTGGGCTGGAATCGTTGCGTCAGAAGAAAATCGATGAAGATTCTTAACAATCAACGAAACTAAATACTCATCTTTCCAGGAAACTGCAAGAGCTGCAGTTTGTCAAAATATGAGAACTTTACCAATGAAGAGTATTCGATGATGCAGCTTCAGTGATGAATTTAAATAAAAAGGAGCTCCAAGAATAAATTTTGCGAAAAAAAGAAGAAATAGAGCTGTGTAACACATGTAAATGTTTTACAATTCGAGCAATGAGTAGGTGCAGTTGTGTAATTTGTAAAATGGGGAAGGGGGGGGGGAATGGTCCGCCATTAGCCGGATGGGAATACCCCTTCCCCCAGTATGAAATAAAAAAAAAATAAATAGTAAGTAGGTATAAAGTAAAAATAAATTTAAAAAAAACTACCAATCCAAGCATTCAAACTCTTATCAACGAGAGATTTCATATAAGTAAGGACTGTAAAGCTGCATTCACACCAAGACTGTCAGCAGGGAGCGTTGAGCGTC
>BMAV01007977.1:102917-196091 GCA_019973955.1 Trichonephila inaurata madagascariensis
TATATATATATATATATATATATATATATATATATATATAATTAATAATGAATACCAATTAATAAGTGCTGATAATTTTAAATATTCTAAAAAATGCGAGTTCATTCAATGAACTTCATAGAACAAGGAACGTTCAAAAAAGCATTAGTAAAAAGTAAAATAAAGTGAAAATATTCGATTGATGACAGTTAAAAACACAGCACTCATTCATTAAAAAAAAAAAAAATATTTTGGTACTCATCAATGATATTAGAAATATCCATATTCGAAAATAGCACACAAAGTTTTAGTTAAATTTTTAAAGAAATTGAATTAAAATTGTCTGAAATTAATAGGATTATAGCGGAAAAATAAACCAATAAAAATTAACTCTAATATACGTTATCCCCATGGCAACCACATTACCATGCGATAAAAATGTCAAGGTAGCCATATTGTCATGTTATCGTCCATATTGATGAACATAAACAACAACTTGGCACGTAGGACACCTATATCAAATTAGTACCCCAGAAGAAGTTACGTATACTGATAATTATAGGATCGACGATATGATATATTAAGGGAGAAATGTGATGTTTTTGACAATGCAATTTGGCAACTACTAAGCCTAAATATTATTCCATGTTTACCGAAAGTGAAATTATAAGAAATAGAATATCGAAGTCGAGATTCCTCTTATAATGTTTGGTTTATTTCTACACTTCCTCTCCTACTTCTATATGATTCACTTCTTCTAAAAGGTGAGTTATTTCTGTTGTTCTGATATTATGTTCTTACACTTATGTTGCAAAGCAGGTTCGGAAAGTTATCTTATTTCCCTCAGTAACCATCTTTTAACAATAATAATGTTTCTATTTATAGTTTAATTTAGAACACAAGTTTATTTTATAGAAAAGCGTACACCTAACATCTTTGAGAAAGTTTAAATTTATATCATGTAATAGATATATTGGATATGCTGTGAATGGTATCCAATAAAACAAGTGCTTAGAAAAGTAGGTTGCTTACAAATCGAAAGAGCTTATTATATTTTGACGAGTTTTCAGTGTAATAACTTCTTCAAATTCAAATTCGGAAAGAACGTAGAGCTTTTTGTACTCTTTTCTGAAATATTTTAGGTTTAAAATTTTGAATTCTTTAAGAAGGAAAATATTCTTAACACAGATAATCATTTTCGCGTTGTTTAAGGGTATTATTATTTCGTATCGGAAAACTAGATTGCTTTGTTATGTTTTTTGTATGAGAGAACGTGGATCCTATTTGGAGAATTGACTAATACGGAGATTTTGTTTTGAATTTAATTGGAATGTCATATTTTTTTAAAAAGTTTTATTACAGAAGTTGAACTATTTTTGATACAGTTATTTGTAGACTTAAAAATCGTATTAGTACAAATATATAAAAATGCTAATATATATATTTATTTTTAAAAAAATTTATGATATGTGTTTAACTGTGAATGCGTATATTTTTCCATAAATCATTTTTCTATATTTGTCGCTTTTATATTTTATTTTAAATGTCTTCATTATAATTGGCATATTTTTACTCCCGTGTATTTTCAGGACAGCATTAAGGTATCAGAATACGTTTGGAACCGTGATTTTGCAAGAGCCTGAACTATGATTTTTGAAAAAAATTCACATTATTTTCAGAGTTACTATAAATTGAAATAATTATCAGTGTTTTTTTGTTAAAATTTCTCCACTCTGATGTATTAAAATATGGAAAAATCCACTTCTAAGTTATATATTTCAAAAATTCTAGTTGAGCCTCTGTACAGAGGTCTGAGCAATATATAGGCAAAATATTATTAGTACAGAAGCATTTTCCATAAAAGGAGAATGTTTTGAAAAACGGTAATTCTATGTTAATTTTTTGCCAAAATATTGTATTTAAATAATTTTTACCGTAATAAAATTCGTAAAACTATTTTATACGTGTATTCTAATCTAAGTGACACAAAGTATTAAAAAAATATTTGTTTGTACGCTTTTGTTCAAAATCAAGGTTCCGAACGTGGTCAGATAAGTTAGAGTATAGTTTATTTGCATATTGCTTTATCTGAAATTGACTAGAGAGAAAGGTTTGACTTAGAGAAATATCATTGACCGACTTTCTTAGAGCAAATGCTTACGCTACAGAAAATAGTTTCTTATAACTGTTACTAAAACTATTTATATTTAAAGTAATTTTAGTTACACATTATTCTTCAAGTTAAACCATTTAACATCATTTTGTTGTAGAAAAAACATCTTTGACATTTGGGATAAAGAAGCAACAATATTTGTTAGTAATATATAACGGTGTGATAAATAATGGTGTTAAAAAATAAATGGCGTTTAGCTGTTTATGTGTTGAAAGACAAAACATTAAGTTTTAGATTTATAAAATAATATATTTTATGTAAACTAATGAAATTTTTGGCATAAAAAAAAGTGTTTCAGAAAACAAGAAATTTAAAGTGCATTTATTCTTTATTCGGTCAAATTATATTCGGGACTTTTCTTATTATGACCTTGTATACAGGTATAATCAGTGAACTAAATTCATGTGACGTCATAGTTATATGGTAAATGCAAATTAATTCATGAGACGTCTATTCACATGATAAAAGCTATCACGTGTTTCCAGGCAATCAGTTCATCTTCTTCGCTGTTGCCAACTTTTGATTTTTAATATAAAACATTCTCTTTCAAGTACATATTTTTTAAAATTGCTCTGGATTAAGAATTGCATGTACAATATAAGAGCTGTTTTGATTTTGCAAAGCTTTTTGAAGAATCTAGAGTAATTGAACATCTTTACTCAATTATATATATCAGATTAGAAACTTAACCTAAGCTTTTCAAGTAGAGCAACAAGTGTAAATCTAGTATCAGTTTTTGAAACTAATGGAGAACAAGTGATGACATTTATCCTGTGACCATTTTAAATTTGTTTCACAGGATTTTTATACGTGACGTTTTTGCAAAGCCGGCTAATAAAGGTTGGTTATTATCGTTTTTAAGACGAACACAAATGTATGTAAAAACCTATGTATGTAAGGAATATACACACACACACACACACACACACATTATATATATATATATATATATATATATATATATACAACTGGACCTCTATATAATGAAGTCGCTAAATTCCGAAAAAAGTGCGTTATATGGAAAATTTGTAATAAAGAGATTCATCTTTAAATTTTCTTTATAAACCACATAAAACAAATTTTAAATTCATAAACACTATGTATAAAAAAAGTAATTATTCGCACCTTTCTGTAAATTAATTAGATTTATTTTATTATCTTACCCATCCAAAAAGAAAGAAAGAAAATAAACTGCAATTAAAATTTTTTGACGCCTTTATCCACTTTCTGAAGAATAAAATGTATTTTTTTGATGCTCAAGCACTTACGTTTTACCATTTTCGAGAAACAAGAAACGAAGCTACCAGTAAGACTGGTCAACACTAGAAATGAACGCATCTAGTTCAAGGCTACGTTAACACGAGATAGGAGTAACTCCACTGAGGGCGAAAGGGAATTTCGAAGATGCGACATTGAACAGGGCGTTTAAGGGTGCACTTCTTGGATGAAATTCCCAGAATTCTATTGCTGAAGGCGAGTTAGGCATATAATAAAACAATTCAAGATTTATGACCAATATAAAATGTGTTAAAATTGAGAATAACTTGAAATGTCCAGAAATACTTCAAAAATAGGGAGAAAATAATTGAATCACAAGATTATATAGAAAATGCACTTCGCTAATAGGTGGTTATTTTACGAAGAAAATCATGAAATGTTCTTGGTTCCAGGAAAAAGTTCGCTAGATAGAAAAATTCACAATGTAGAGCTTCGTAATATGGAGGTTCGACTATATATATATATATAAATAAGCCATCCAATTCTTAATTAAGATTTGAATAATGTGGAAGAGAAGATTCAACGGTTAATAAACCAATATTATTATAAGGTATTGGCTGTATCTTGAGTGAGATTAATAGGGAACAGTTATAAATTTAGTGGTTTTAAACTGAGTAATACGAATTTACAAGTAATTTAAAATCCAAAGAGCACATAAAATCCTCTAGGAAACGCAGTCTTCTAGAAAATCGATTTATGTTACTAGAGAGATGAAGATCTAATGAGGTAAATAGCTTTTTAAGGTTTGCTTCAGTTTGTTCTGATGTGTATTTGGGAATTTAATTCCTGGATTTTAACCAGTTTCTGGAATTTCTCGAATAAAATAAACTTAAGGAGGTGGGGAAAATATTGAAGAATTCCAACCTTGATTTTGCAAGAATTAGTATCGTTTTAGTCAGTTTAACCAAGACTTCTGGAGCTGATCTGACTTATGTCAGATGTTTCGAGGATAAGAAACAACAACACTATTGTTTGATTTTGAAATATTCTACACATTTTTTTACTTAACCTGGCACTTCACGCGCAGGGTATGTCCCACCCACCACCTAACTTTTTTCAAGAATCCATCTAAACCTCTTTCCGAAAAAAAAAATTTTTTGGAGTAGCTGACTTTAAGGTCATATCCTTTGAGGGGCCGTAGCTTGTAGGCGGATCGTTACAGTTCTAAATGCATGACTACGTTTTAAATCTTTTTTATGCTATAGCGTATTATTGTAGTTAGGATGAAGACATGATATTTTTAAGGAATTTAATAGATACAGTCTTTAATAGAGAGAGATATAGTATAACAGTATTTTCGAATGAAGAAAGTCTGTTTGCGAAGATGATGAGGAATAATTGAATGATAAAGAGTATAATATCACAAGTATGATTCCTCTACTGAAATCTATTCAGATAATTTCACTGAGGGATATTCTTCCTTAAAAAATGACCATCATTTTTAAACGCTGAGAATCTACAGTTGCCCTTGACAATATTTTTTATTTTTTGAACGGGTGAAAAATGCTCAAATTATTTTGTTAAGTGTCAAACCACCACTAAAAAATCAAACCAGACTGATTTCTGAAGGTTTTGGGTTTCGATTAACGAAAAAAAACCAGTAAGAAAAATTACGAAAAAAAAAAAATAAAGATCCCGACTTCCCTTGACGAAGACTAAAGGATTGCCCTAATAAACAGAACGGAAAAACTAAATTTATATACGCGTGAAAAAGTAATATACATGCATTTTCTACTTTTCTTCCTTTTTCTTTCACCTTTGTATGCAAATTTTACGGTAGAAACAGAATGTAAACACCCTTGGGTATGAGATACCTTGCACGTGAAGTTAAGGTCATTTAAGGTCATGCCGGGTTAAGGGTCTTATATCTTTTAAAATGTCCGAAAAGTCAAATTTTTATTATTATTTTATTTTATAGAGCAAACCTTTCTGAATGTTTTCAAAGAAACCGCGTGAAGGTATTTCCAATGGCGGCTACAACAACTACTGTTTTTGGCATCATGCTGACGTCACAATAGGCTGTAATTTTAATCATTTGATCTTTGTTGAACATGTTATGTGCCAAATAAATTTCGCTGTGATATTTCTGATTCCTTCTCGGTGATTGCATTTTGTGTGGCCAGCAGTGTAAATTGGTTATTTTAAATTAACAATTTTCTGCTCATTGTTTTTTATTATTTAAAGTTTCTACTTATTGCATGATTGCACAATAAATGTCACCAAATTTAACAATTCTGAAACAAAATTGTACCTTCAGGTTATTTAATTTTATCTAAAGATGCAAAACTCCTGTTGAGCTAATATACGCAATAATCAATCAGTTTGTAAATGTTGAACAAAAGAATATACTTTTGGACAAAATTAAACCAGAAACACTCTGGCACACCCCTTTGTCCATGTTTTCTCGGAATTGTTGAAGTAGATAATAATAAAAAAGTAAATGAATACTTTTTTGAAAACATAATAATAAACAAAAGGTCGTGTGTCAGTAAATGTCAGGGTATCTTAACCATTCCAAAAAGAAATAAAGCTTAAATATCAATATTGTTTCTCTTTGCAAAATAGCCTTTGGGAAGAAATGTTCATTAAATTTTCTAAGCAGGACTTGATATTAAGGATAAGGAGCTTATTTACTTTAATTACACATGTTATGAAAAAAAAAAGAAACATTTTTATTATGTCAGCATTTTAACATGTAGCGTTGAAATTGTAGACCAAATTTTTGTTCCCTTAAGGTGACTGCGTTCGGAACCTGGATTTAAAAAAGCGTATAAATGAATATTTTTTTTTTTGGATATTTAGTACTACATCAATTAGAATATAAAAATAAAGGTAACTTTTTGGTAAAAAAATGCATAAAGAATGACATTTTCAAAATATTTTTTCATGAAAATTTCTAAAATAATAATATTTTTTGGCTGTATACATCTTGGGATAATTAAACAACGGATTAATCTAAAAAAAAGCTTTATTGAAAAGAATGTACAAATACACTGAAGGGCCACTGAATTAGGGATACCTACCTAGTAACAAGTTGGGTCTCCTATGGCCTTGATAACGGCTGCCACACAACGAGGCATATATTCAACAAGTTTCTGGAAACGTTCCACGGGAATTACTTGCCAAATGTTAACTAAAGCTGCCCGTAATTCAGTGAGATTCGTCGGTGCTGTGTGATGGCCTTTCACGCCTTGTTCCAGAACATGCTCAATAGTATTTATGTCTGGGCTTCTAGGTGGCCAATTTATGACAGAAAAATTAGAGGAATGCTCATCCAACCAGACAGTAGACAACCGAGACTTGTGAGAGGTACAGTTGTCTTGCTGGAAAACTCCATTACTTTGCGGATAACAACAGCATAAACGGATGGAGGCAATCACCCAGCAGTACCGAATTGTATTGATGGAGTTTGGTAACACACACCAAAGATCCCGAACAGTGCCATGAAAAAACATTTCAGACCATGATCTAGTCACCATACTCTTGTACAGTTTCTGCCTTGCATGACCCTGACGTCATATTCTCAGCCTCCCGTTGTCGTTAATTATTCGGAATCGAGACTCATCATTCCATGCTACTCGTTTCCAGTCCTCTACACTCCAGTCTCTGTGCTCTCTTGCCCAGGCAAGACGTGCAGCCCGATGGCGAGCTTTGAGCAATGGTACTCTCGTAGGTTGACGACTTCCGAAACCCACGCGGTGAAGCGAGCGTTGTACAGTCAGTTTACTGACTGTAAGACTGGCACCGTCGTTCAACTGGGTGGTATTTTGATCTGCTGTTTGGCTTCCCTGGCTACGTACAATACACCTGAGCCGTCTTTTAACACTCACTGTCAGGGTTAATTGTCCTTTGCAGTTCGCCCGATTGCTAGTTTTTTGTCCACCCTCCATGTATTCTTGGTATACTTTTGACATTGCTGACCTTGAAAATCCTAGATGCCTCTCGATTTCGGAAATTGTATGGACCATGCGTCAGCACCAACAATTTGTCTGGAATGAAGTGTCTAATCAGGCAGTTTACCCATACTGGAAATTCCAACAAATCATTAAGAACAACAACAGTATGCGCTATGTATGCAGTTAGCCAGCGCCCTCACTTGCACATAAATGATGCGCAGCGCTACACAAATTGTATAACACCTTGCAATATCTAATTCAGTGGCACTTTGGTACCTTTTAGTGTCCTTCAACATATTCCCCTTCCCTATCCATGCATAGCTGCATACGAGTTTTCCACCGATCAAAGCAGTGCTGTGGCTCATAAGTTCACCATTTTCGCATTGGTTTGTATCATAAGTTCAAAGCCTTCAATGCATTTTTCGTTTAAGAATTACGCAGAAACCGTATGGGGCGTGATCTTGTGAGTACGGTGGAAGCTCGAGCACTGTAATGCGTTTGTTTGCCAACAAATGCCTTCACAGAGAGCGCAATGGGCACTGGGGCGTTGCCTTGATCAAATTTTGCGCAAACTGTTACCAAATGCAAATATTTCGCCAAACTTTCTTTTTGTTTTTGTAATGTTCATAATATCTAGCATCATCCTGAACACTCAAACGTCGGTCTTTTCACACGATTTCATAATTTTTTAAAAAAATTTTCAGCAGTTTTGATGACACAGGTCGACAAAGAACGTATTTGAAAATAATCAAAGTTCTGGTCGACGATAATAAACGATTTTCGGAAGGTTGAGAGTCTTTTGGCCTCTCGTACCTTCTGAAAATCGTTTGTGCCACTAAAAAATGTGACCACGTGGAATGCAGTTATCTCCAAACACTTCTTTTAACAACTGAAAACATTAATTTGGATTTTGTTTTTATTTCACGAGGAATTTCAATGTATGCGAAGCTCGATTTTTAAGTTTATCATGATTGCGGCGCTTCTACGCGACTTTGTCTTACTCAAACAAAGATAAAATCACACTGAACTAGATAGAGGATGGAATAACGTACCACCATCCCCGGAAGGATCAAGGTCATCTATATTCCATTATCACTCCTTCACACCAAATCCTAACGGCTAAGGCATGCGCAGTCAGGGAATTTAATTGTCACATTTTGTATAGTTGAGACTTTTGCACAGACAGGCTAGGATTTTTTAAATATAGGAGTAAATTTAATCATATTTTAGTTTATCAGATTTGAAAATTTTTAACAAAAAACAGTGGTTAATACTTTTATTGATGGTAATACAAAAAATATTAGGAATTCTTCAAAAATCGTTGTTCAGACCTTGCATACAGCCTTAGCAATATATATCAAAATATTATTACTTTAGAAGCAATATTCACAAAAGCGAATGTTTTGAAATTATGTTATTTATTCTTCATTTTTTTTTGCCAAAAAAATTGCATTTAAATGTTTTCTTCTTGTAATAATATACTTAAAACAATTTTACATGTATATTCTAATTCAACTGACATTAAATAAAAGTTATTCATTTATACGATTTTCACAATTCCGGTTGAAAACGCAGTTGATTACTTTATAAAAAACTTTTTTAGAACTCAAGTTTGAACTGAGGGCGAAGATTCAATCTATGTCTTACGTAATCGGTGTAATACAAATAAATAACTAAAACTTTTATTTTGAAGAATTAAAGTTCAGATAATATCTAACACCATTAGTTTTCTGTTTTCAGAACTGCCTACAGTACTTAGTTAAGTCTGTGGGGTTATTCTTGACAAATTTTCAAAAACTAAACTGATAACTTGATCTAACTTGATCTTCACTTTATGAAGCGAAAATCATCAAAAACAGTAATCCAAAAAAACTGTTCTTGAAAAAAGAACCATCACGTTGACATCCTGTTAAGTGAGTGTTAAATATAATCTTGAAAATCCCCAAAAAATCTCATTAAAGTTTGTTCTGAACTAAATTTTAGTTGAGCAACGTTTAGAGAACGTTAACACCCAACAGCATGCTTCATTCATTATCTTAGAAAAGATTACTGTTAAACTCATTACTAATTAGGAATTATTACTAATGTATGATGTTTTCATTTGCATTTAGTATTAGTAGAAACAGGCGTCACATTAGCTTAATAAATTAAAAATTACTGTAGTTAACATTTTCCGGCTTTAATGTATTAAAAATAAATTTTCGAATTCATTAGGCTTAAAAAATTAATTAAAGGATTCATTTCATATTTATTTTATTTTTAATTATTTGTAATGTTTAAAACATAAATCTAGTAACCCGACCATTGCATAATATTTAGTTAAGTTTGAGTTTGAAATATCTTTTCTGAAACCTTTAAATGGTTTTTTAAGAAACTCACATTTTCTTAAAATATATTTATTTTATAAAATTTCCGCGTTTTCTGTTAGTTGTAATATAAGTTACCTTGTTTCCCGTAATTCTGCACTTTAGAATGATTTTTATCCAGCTTTTTTTGCCATTTCTTTTTGTACTCAGAATGTAATTGTTCTTTAAAAGCATTGTAATGCTATTCTTATATATATTCTCATGTCCAAATTAAGTTCACAAACATTAAATCTGTGAAAACTCATGAACTACTTACTGTGTTACCATGTAATTTTGCAACTTAATTTTAACAATGTCAGAAAGAATATAGCAACATGACAATATGGAAAAGTTTTTTGCTGTGAATTAAGGTACAAGTCATAGAAAAAGTGTGGAATCATGAATCAGAGATAAAATAATTACCTTGAAAAAATTCTGTCTAATATGGAATGTGACCACTTTGAACTACTATAAACCTCCCAACAAGCTAAAGTAATGTTTATGAGGATGTCATTGAGTATTTATGGCAACAAAGCCCATTTTTCCAAAAGCGAGACTTCCTGGGATGTCCTGGAAGGGAGCTACTCTGAGAAATGGCCTTACCTAGACCAGGGGTGGCGAACCTTTATGGATCAACGTGCCATTTTTTCTAAAAAAAAGGCTTATCAGGTATGTCTATACCTGATTAAGCATGTCGTCAAATAATTTTGACTTGGGATTATTGGGAAAATATTAAAATTAAATACTAACAACTCTCAAAATTCTTTAATTATTTCGAAAAACTATATTTTGAACTTTATTGTTGTAAAGGTTTTAGTTATAAGTGTATAATTCAAATTAAAGTAGCATTAGCGTGATTTCTGCTGCTGTTTTTTAATTGAAAAATAACTTATATTAGGATTGTAAGATGTTACTTTTAGCAAAATGCATGCTGAATCGGAGTCATCTGCCAAACAACGTTTCAGCGTTTCTTCACGTCACAGGGATATGGATCTGCAATAGATCCTCCATCCTCTATTTGATAAGTATTTTGGCGCTGACAAGTGGAAAACCTGTTTTGCCAAACAGTTTCTAAGCAAGTTTTTAATGCTATGCATCTCTGAAAATAATGGCTCGCAGTGGTTGGTAGATGAAAATATGGTTAAAATTGCATGACCCAGCTTTTTTCTTTAAACACTTAAATGTATCTAAAATAGAATTCCATGTTTTCAAATTTTCATTATTAGCATATTTACTTACATTGCTTGTTAATCTTTCTGTATTCAATAAATTCCAACTTTTTCCTTTTTTCAACAAATTTTTGAATCCATATTAAACAAAACTGGAAATCAATAAACTACTTTCCAAAGTTTTCAATTTCCAACCAATCGAATTGCGACAAGTTCACTTTATTAAAGGAAATTACATTAGGATACATAAAAAAAAACTTGATCATTTCCAATAATTCTTTGAATTGAGAAAATCTCGCTGAAAACTGCGACCGATCACTCAGGTTTGTTCGTAATACTTCATATTGAACTTTGTTATTTTGAATTAAAATGCAAACCGTTCTGATCGGTGGCGTGCCCAAAATATTGCGTCTCATGCCATCAATGGCAAACGTGCCGTGTGTCCGCCATCCCTGTTCTAGACCATCCCAAACAGGGAATCATCTAAACGTTTATAAGAAGTCATTCTCACTTCAAACTAACTTTTTTTGTTTTGTTTTAATGCAATATTCACAAAGCTAGAAGCAAAATTCCTATATGCTTGAAAGGTCTCGATCCAGTAGTTCTGTAAAAACTAAAGCTAAATAACATCTTTTCCTAAATCGGAGGTTGATATTGTACTACCCGTTCTTCAAAATATATAAAATACAGATTCTATCAGTTTTACAGGAAATATTTTAAAATTACGGAAAACATGTTTGTGACCTTAATTTTGGGTGAGTGAGTGAATGAATAATAACGTCGCATTGTGTTCTGCTACACGATTTTTGACCTCTCAATTTTGAACCATGGTCAAGTGACGAGGACGACACCTGAACTGGCACCCCTTCTCCTAACTACCACACCACACCAACGGGAGGATGTTTGAGCTCTTGACCATGCATTGCTCCCTTACACGGTGGGTTTTTAGGGGTACTGGGTTAGAAATCGTGACATGCCAGCCAAGATCCGGTACCTTGACCACTAGACTACCACGAGCTTCTGTATAATTTGTCTTCTTTAAAACAGCTTCATTAAATTGTTATAAAAATGCATTTACCATCACCATACCTCCCAGAACGATATACACGATACGATAATATTCAAAAACATCTTTTCATAAACGAGGGTTGGGGCATAAGTCATTGCAAAAGGCTGTTAAGTTTATGAAGAAGAAATAATTCATAAAGTTTACGGTAGTTTTTACTATTTTCATCGTGAAATAGAAAATAACAGTTCCATATTAGAAAACTTTTAGTCCATGAATACTACAATGGTTAGTTTGCCACACTGGATCAGTTACTCAATACAGTTCACCAAGAAGTACCAAAATTAAAAAATCCTGGACTTGAACGGTATCCAACACCGGTGTTTTGGCATAGCATGTCCAATATAGGAATTACTGAAACACTAAGTGATTTCCTAGTTATTAATACAATTGATTTTAATTTCTTCAGTTATTTGAAAAAGCACCTGCTCCATCAAAACTTATTAACCAATGCCAAGGCTCACCAAGTTACTTGATGCAAGATCTCAAAACAGATTTCTTCTCTGTCGATTGTAAAACCTTGGTGTATGACAGAAAAAAAAAGCTTCACTACACAAGCTAACTATATAAAGAAATAATATATACCAAAATGCATTACTACGTTGTGCATGTCTTGGAATTGAATATTAGAGGTTTTCTCCCATATGGTTTTTACATTATTTTTGAACTGCGCTCTTACCATTCAAAAGCATATCAGCTAGTTCAAAGATCAAACAATTTCTGTATTCATTAAGATTAAATGCGTCACAATTAATAATATTGCATTCTGTATGACACCGACACTTAAAGTAAACTATGGCATTTTCATTAGAAAATTATTCGATGCAAAATATTCAATTAAAAATGTACAGGATATTTAACAAAATTATCACAAACAAAATGTTCATCAAGCCTATAAAAAAGTTATTTATGATTTTAAGCCTGCATATTCTGTTAAGAATTCCTTGAAAACTAATTTCCGAAAAAGATGGAAGAAGAATTTAAAGCAAACATGTTTTCTTGATCACACACAAATTTTTAAATGTAAATTGAATTATAAATATTTAATTAAAAATATAGAGTTTGTACCCATTTTGCCACTTGCAAATTTAAAAATGTTAATGAATATATTATGTTTGAGAATGTCTTTAATAAATTCAACTATCGCAACTTCATTTGATTAAATTATGCTTCCTGATAAGCAGCAAAGGAAAATATTACTGGTATAAATATTTAAATAAATGATTGTACAAAAAGTAAAATTCTTTGCGTAGGAGTATTAAACATATTTGCACTTTATTAGCAAAAAGTTAATAATTTTAAAAAAAATTTGTAAGAAGGTAATTATCTCGATTTTATTTTATATAAGATCGTGTAATAATGTGGTCTCAATAAATATTTTGCTGCACAAATTGTGTTGAAAATAAATTTTTGTTGATGCTTTTCTGTTAGCTGGTACCTACAAAAAATCTTCTAGCTTAAAATTTTTATTAAATGTTATAAATCGTTTTACTTTTGATACTATTTTGGTACTCAACTAATGGAAAATCACCAAATTTTCCATGTTTAAAAGTTAGGTTTTGCATTTATTTCGTTGACACATTAATTCACTATTTACAAATTGATTTTCACTAAAGTTGGAACTACGTTATTAAAAAATGTTGTAGATATTTAAATACCGATAAATTTGACATAAAACACGCTGGTTGAGTTGAATTGAGTTTGGTATATTATGGCACAAGAGCCAGTTTCGGTTATACTGCGCCAAGCATTCATAGGACTGTGGTCTGGACGGGAAAATAAAAGAAATTGGATGACAAGATGGAGGGTCGAAAATAGAGAAGGATCACTGGGGTACCCCACGGAGATGAGTATTGAAACAAATTAGAATTCTACATAGTTTGGAATACTGTTTATTTTTCAAAGAAATGACATAGCTAATGAACTTAAAGGGTTGTAGTTCTAGAAGTATACTATTTTTTCAAAAGTTACGGATAATACCTCGAATAAATGACCTCAAAACCTAAGAACATTGTGCTCCCCCATTTCAGGTTCCATTGTAAGAAAAAGGGAGCACGATATACATAGAATATACTTAAAAATTAAAAATGTGCATCTTGAGAGCACAGGTGTGCGCTATGCACTTGGGCGTGTTACACAGAGTATTTTTCTAATGAAAGATTTAGCCAAATGCCAGGATAAATAGCCAATTCACAAACAAAGTAATCTTGTTCCACCATATGATAGAAGCAATTGGCGACGTCTTCTGATTTGGTGATATTTTTTGATTTAACGTAGTTGGTCGACAGTATAATACTTAAGTAGCAAAATGTTCTTGAATCATTTTTTGTTGAGTCTTAACTTTTCAGAAAAGTATTTATGTAGTTTTAAATTGGAGTAAAAAATTAGTATAAAGAATCGGAACAGAAAATTTAGTTAAATATTAGAGAAAACTATATTACATAAATAAAAGTGTGTCGTTTCTTTCTTTTTAATGTGTCCAAACTTAAAATATTCTTAATTTGCAAATTTCGCATTCTAATTCTTTTCTTCGACTGAACTCCCAAAGTTAGAATAATTCCTAAGGATGCCAACTGAAGCAAGATAACTTTAACAACAGGTAGTTATAAATCCAAAAAAAATTTAGTAATTTGATAAAAGAGAGTTACATGAATTATTAAATTCAATCAGAAAATAACACTATGGAAGAGAAATTACAATCTAACTAATGTATATGGCTATTGTATGACTTAGAGTGTCAATTAAAAATTATTTCAGAGTAAAGAAAAATTTAAAGGGTATCGACTCCCGAACCCTGATTTAAAAAAATGATAAAAAAAATAATTTTCATGATTTTTAGTGTCCTTTTAAATTTAAAAACATCCCAAAAAGGTTTCAAGTTTTTGACAAAAAAAATTTTTTAAATACAATATTTCCAAAAATTAAAATTAGAATAACCTTTTCAAAATTTTCCTTTTTTTGAAAAAAGCCTATTATAAAAATATTTTGCCTTTAAAATAGCTCAGACCCTTTTGAGGCCAACTATGCATTTTGAAAAATTCCCTTTTTTCAAGGGTTTCAACCCACTGAAATGTTATCAGCGTTTTCTTCTTCAAATTTCTCCCTCTGTTTTTGAAAACATGGATAAACCCCCTTCTAACTTATATATTTCAAAATTCTAGCTGAGCCTCTGTAAAAGGTCTAAGCTATATACACAAAATATTGTTATAATCGGCATTTTTTTACAAAGGGGGAAAATTTTCAAAAATTTTCATTCTATGTTCATTTTTTTTCAAAATTTTTACTTAAATAATTTTTTTTTGTAATACTATTCTTAAAAAATTTTCTCTTCTAATCTAATGCCAATATCATAAAAATTTTTCCATTTATACATTTTGCAAAATCACGGGTTCCCAACTAAAGGGGTTCCTAAAATGGGGCTACATGTTTTCATTAAACGGGGAAAAATAAGATTAAAAATTTAGTGTTATAACTACTTTGTTTAATTTCTATCCGTATCTTATACCACTTAAAATTGAAGTCACCTGATTTTGAATTAGAATTCTTTACTGCATTGCACTAAATCTCTTATTCGTATATTTGTAAAATACTATTCCTCTTAATTTGAATAGTCATTTTTTTCCCTACCAAATATGATTTTTGTAGAGGAATAGACAAAATGTACACAATTGAATACCTCAGTTGTATATTTGAAGATAGTTAAAAGTTATGAAAATCTAAATTTGTGGATTTATTATATGCTTGCTTATAAAATTCTGTTTAATCAAGTCTAAGCGATTATCAAACCGACAAATGGCGTAATTCCTGTGATGTCATAGTCACATGATAAATGCAATCACGTGTTTCTGGTCAATAAGTTCATGCTCCTCTCTTTTTATTTTTAAAGAAACTTTTTTTTAAAATACACATTTGTTAATATTAACAACGCTGCTATAACAGGTAAATAATTGTCTTGATTTAAAAGAATTTGCATAAAATATTTTTCTTTAATTAGCAAATTTTTTTGAGGAATCTTATACATCTTTACCCATTAATCAAATTTGAAATTATATTTCCATATATGTGCAAATAAAATGCCAGGTTTGAATTCAACTGAAAACATGCGATTATACTTGTAATGTAACAGTTCATTAATTTAACCATGGAGACTAAAAAAAATCAACTACAAACAGTTTTCTGATGAACAAATATAGTTCCTCACACGATCTTTAACTACCGTATTAAAAAGGAAACACAAATGAATCATTTGATTATTTACAGAAGTGCATCAGTTGAAATTCTCTATCGAAAAGTTCTATCTATATTTTATAATTAATCCCTTACGACTTAAAAGCGTTTGATATACAGTTTCCTCATTACGCTAACCCGGATCCATGATTTTCAAATCTGTGATTTGTTTTGTTTGGCGCTACACAACTGATTGTAGCCCAATCCCTGAAAAATTTGAACAAGATTTTGTTCAGTGCTAGTGATTGGTGAAATTGGTTATCCGATTGTAGAAGGTTTGATCTTGTCAGGCAAATAAATTTAGAAGTGGACAGTGATGACGTCCAAGAACGCTGAGGAAGAGCAGTCAGAGCTGACAATGGATGAGCTCATAGAAATGCATGAACAAGAGCCAAGACATTGAAAAACTTGAGTCCTTCAATCCAGTTCAATCAGAAAATCAGTAGGGGGGGGTTTGAAAAGGGCCTCAGTTAATTGAAAAGGGGTTCAAATTTTAAAAAATATCATTCATCGAAAGTTTTTTTTTCAACAAAAAAAAGGGGAAAAAAAAAACCTTTTAGGTGCTTCGAGGAAATTTAAGGGAGAAAAAAATCTTTGAGCTGGCGGACTACCTTCTACATCAAAATAACTTCAACTTGCGATTTTATATTTATTTAATATAAGACTTTATGAAACATTTATTTTCTAAATTTATTTTCTTTCGTTTCCGGCCCTAACTAAAAATAATTTAAATGCATTTATAAGCGAAATTATACACCAACCGACTTAAATTCACCTTTCCCGGTTATTACCCCGCGGTTATTACTCAAGTCGCAGTATTACTGTCTATTTATATGCTATTCTATTCTTTTTTTATTAAAATTTTTACTTAGGTCAAATTTTCACTTCCTTTCAGTCGACAACGAAAGTTAAAATAGTTAATAACATAAAGTCAGTGGCCCCACAAAGGGGGGCCCTGGGGTCGAACCCCCCCCCAAGTTGATTTTTCCCGATTCTAAGTATATAATACGTAAAAATTTTAAATTTAAAAATTTGTTATTAATGATTAATTTTATTATTAATGCTAATTATTTATTAAAATTAGTTTTTACTTGTTTTTTCCTGAAAATTGACAAAAACAAAAATAGATGATACAAAATTGTGAACTTTCAACCGACCCCCCCCTTGAAAAAATTTCCCGTTTTGGGTACTGCAAAAGTTATATATTTTAGTATGTAAATATAGACCTTTCCAGGGGTGTTAATTTTGTCTCGAGGGGTGAAAATATAAACAACTTTCAAACAGGTATAATTATTTTAAATTTAAATTAAATAATTCGAATCTTTTACACATTATTTACAAAGGATTATGACTTCAAAAAAGTACAAAATGTTTGAAATATAATCATAATTTAAAAAATTATAAGCATATGAAAACAAGAAATAATTTCGTCTTAAGTAATTTTTGCGTTGCGCACGCTATTTTCTAAAATAGTAGCCTCTTATGTATAAAACTTTATAAAATTATAAAATGTATTTAAACCCTACATCATTTAAGAAAAATATATTCTTTTGTATTTCAAAATATTTGAAAAATTTTAAATTTTTTTTTTAAAAAATTTAAAAATGAAAATTTTTTAATTTTTTTAAAAAATATAATTTATTACTCTACTTAAATAAAAATACTACAGTGTAAAGAATACATTTAACTTCATAAATCAACTTATAACTAGTAATTATAGCTACGATTTTAGGAAATAGCATGCACAACGTAAGACCTAATTAATATTTCTTATAGAAATGTTTCTTATTTTCATATACTTATAATTTTTAAAATTATGAATATATTTTAAACATTTTTATACTTTTCTGAGGCTCTATTCCTTTATAAATAATGTTTAAAGACAATTCTTTAATTAAAATTTTAAAGTTATATATATTGAATATTTTTATATTTTCAGCCCTCTAGAGAGAAGGTTAACTCCCCTGAGACAACTTTTAAAAAAGTTTTTACTTTATCATCCTCGATTTTTAGTTAGGTGCCACTATCCCCAAAAATAAATTTGTAGTAGTTTTTAAAAAAATAATTTTATTAAAAAGCTTCAGAAAATGACCATTACGTTTGAATCATTGGAAATGCATAAGGAAATTTTGAAGGAAATAAAAATTTACATAAAAGTCAAAAATAGTATTTTATAAATTGAAATGAATGGAAAATTGATAGAATAGATTCTACATTAAAGAGATAACAAAATATAAAACTGTGAATGAATTTTTCAGATAAATATGTTAAGAAGAGATTTCTAAGCAATTAAGATTAGACTCCCAACTTTGATTATAACTTTATCTTTCAAAGGAAATCATTCTTATTCATAAGATTTGAAAATAAAAACAAAATTGTTTAAAAAATTGTAAATTTCCTAGAATACTCTTGCGGGAATTAAACTTTCTCTCAATTGAAATTTTAATTGAATTCCCTCTTATTTCAGGAAATGCTTCCTTACGTCATGGTTTTCGTTATTGATTTAGTAATCCTTCTAAAATTAATTTTAGTAGAATTAATTGGTTTTAAAATCCATTTTAAGCCTCTTAGTGGTTTTTAAAAATATTTTGAGAAATTAAAAGTATTTTTTCCATTTGTAAAAGCTACTTAAACGTAAATCTTTTTTTTTTCATCTTTTAATTGTAAGACAACTTCTATTTTTAAATTGTTTTCATAATAAAAAAAGTAAGGATGGTATTTTCGGGAATTTGTTGAAAATAATCAGATAATTTTATTTCAAATGTTTCACAAAGTTACAAATTCTGCTTTTCCAATGGCATTATTTTTAAGGTACAAGGCATGTCCGGAAACTAAACACCGTTTCGTTCTACCCCAACCGCAGTGGTGGTATTGGAGTTCAACCTTTGCGCACACGTGACTTTGGTTGATTGCCAGTACAATGACGCCCTTACAAGTCGCGTTTGTGTTTTTGCACGTTCTAGTGAATTTTCAAAATGTTTAAGACATCTTTGTGAAGTGCTTTCGGTAATCCCTTTTATGTGAACGCAGGAATATTTAGCCAGTTGAAATTCATTGTTTAATAAAATTAACAACTCTGAAAATAAATGGATCATTAGCACCGAAAAATAATTTCTGAACTTAATAATTAGCCATTATAATGAAAAGGACGGGGTTGCTTGCGAATACTACAAATTTATTTAAAATAAACACAATAGAAATAATATCAGCATATTAAACATCCAAGTATAAATTATTTACACGAATTTAAGAATAAAATTAAACATTAATTATACACAAAGTTCGTAAAACTATTATTAATTTTTACTTTAAATAAGGAATATTTTACAGTAACATATCCTCTACTAAGTATATCTTATTACCGATGCAAAACTTCATTTATTTATATGAGTAAGGGAAAGGTAATGAAAAAAAAATTCATAATTTACTTTTTCGCTCATCAACTTTTCTTAAATAATATCATAATCCGTCATAACGAATTCTTAACAGAAAACGAATTTTACTTTTACTCTGAGAAAAATAGTATTATACTTTTCTCTTACTGTTAAATGTCTTTTAATATAACGTTTAATGTTTTTTTATTAATCTCTCGAATAAATTTGGCAATATTAGATATGTATGTATAATGTAAGGACTAACCACATTTTTTTATGTACATGCATTATTTGTTTATAAATTTAAGAGAATTCGATCCATATCTACTGAATTCATTAAAAACGCTTTTTGCATTTGATAACTTCATTTAAATAAATGATTGTATTTATGAAATTTTTTTTTTTTTTTTTAAAGTATCTTAGTATTTTTCTGCTTTATACTATATTTTTCCCTTTTGTATTATATGAAAAAACTTGTTTATTTAATTAGAAAAAACCGTAGTTTTATTTTCTTACGTATATTTTTTTGATGTATGATTTTTCATTTCTAATACTTTATTTTTATACTTATGGATGAAATATATTTACAAAATACTCTTTAATTATAAGGTATTTTAAATGTTAGGGTAATTTAAAACCCACAGATTAAAAATAAGTAACAAAATACATAAAAAAATTATTATTTACTTTGAAAAATATTTCTCTTTTCTTTGAAATAAATTTAAAACATTCTATTTTTTAACGTGTACATGTATCCCATATTGAACATTGCCACTGACTTTCTACATTAAAAAAGACGAAATTCGATATAAATAGATTCTTGCCTAAAGAAAGATACAATAGTACTTCTTTCTATTCAAAACTACCTCTGCCTTCGGAGAACAGCTGTTTATGATGTTATGCATTGACGCACGTATAGGCTTTGTCGAATTAAGGGCGTATTCACCGGGTCGGGATTGTGGTTTCGTCGGATTGTGATTTCAATTGCCCTTTGAATTTCTAATAATTGATATTCAATTTGAAATTCTTTCTTTTTTTTCAAATGTATGCCTTATCCATTTATAATTTTTAAGATATTCATTTTATAGAAATAAACTATTGTATTCTTACATGTTTTAGTAAAATGTTTAAAAAATGCCTCTCCAATTTAGACAAACTGCAAAGGAAATACAGTAGTATCCGACGTATACCGCGCACTTTTGACACAAAAAATAAGATCGAAACTTAAGGGTGCACATTATACGCTGGGTAGGAAAACAATTGCTTTAAAAATAACAAAAGAGATGAGTATAAAAAGAAATTTTACTTCCATATGTATCGAAATGCTGTTTATTTAAAAGAAATGAACTAAAAGAGTTGTAGTTCTAGAAGAAGACTATTTTGTCAAATGTCTGGGATAATACCTCGAATAAATGACTTCAAAACATAAGAGAAATGTATACTATTATTTCAGATTTCTTCGTAAAAACGGGGGTGCGTGTTATATGGCAAATATAACTAAAAATTAAAAAATTAAGCTTGAAAGTACAGGTGCGCGTTATACACCGGATTTTACGGTATATATATATACATCTCCTTTATGGAAATATTCATTTATGGATATGTCTTTATATAATAAATTCAAATTCAGCTACTGAAAAACTAGAATACTAAAGATAATAATGTTATTGAGATGCCCATCCGGTATAATGGTTAGCGACACTGACTACTGGCCGTAGGTCCTGGGTTCGAATCCCGGAGAAGCTGGATGTCTGTAAATGTGTATACTGCCTTTGTAGCATGGGGGTACTATCAATTGCCGTCGAGCCGTAAGTCCCCTCGTGAGGTTGCTGAAAGAGAAGTGCGAGGCCCCCTCCCCCTTAGGGTTGTTCTCCATCAAAATAGGGGTGGAAACGAGCCAAATCATACTGTCATTCCATGGTGCTCAAAGCTACGGCTGAGGACATGCATACTTCCAGACCCTTGTTATGAGGAAAATTCGTCGACCTGTATCTGATACAGTCATTATCAGGTGGCATATGAAACAGCAACAACATATCGTTGAGATTTTGGAAGCTTAAATAGATGGAGAGTACCGCACTATAAATAGAGCTGACTGAGGACATGTTTTAAACCTACATAAAACTAGGGTTTAATCAGTTTTATGGCTAGTCAACCACATTAACCTTTCTGTTTACAATAGTGAACGAAATATTATGGAATATGATGTACAGAAATATATATATATAATAATAATAATAAATCTCCCTGTGCTCTCTTCTTAAAATGCTTTAAATGTAAAGTAAAATTCATTTCCAATTCTACTTCAATCTTAATTTGAATTTTGCCTTCACTTATCAAAATGGATCTATTCGCATATTTTTTGATTCCATATTGATTTAAGTATTTTTCTCTTGATAGCTTACGTCATATACTAGTATTTTGTATTCTTATTAATCCATTTTATTATAAAAAATATATTAATGTTATTACTTATTTTTTAAATATGTTAACTATTAGCAACTGAATTATATAACTAATAAACTCTTATTAAATATATTAACTAGTACTCTGCAAAAGTACTTAGCAATTGAGAAAGTTGAGCCACTGTATTTATAAATATGTAATTTTGTTTTGTTCACAGGCTGAAAATGGAGAGTATCTAAAAGTATAGAACAAACTTTTTTTCAAAATTTAGATTCATTTGGCAGGTCCCATTCAATATTGCAACAATTTTTTTTTATTGAATTCACTATTACCTCCGATATGGTAAAAAAATTACTTTGTTTTAACCTTTTAACTGTCCTGCCCGAGATGATCTTGGGCACAGCACTGGTATTCGAAAATGTCAAGCCCGAGTATTACTCAGGGTAATTTTTTTTGAGTGCATCGTATTGTTTTACCCGAATATATATTGGGAGATGTTTATTTCGGCTTCATCTCTTTGTCAAACCCGATTCTCAGGGAAAAATAATATGCGCTCAATTCAATAGATGGCAGCGCTTACTGAAGACTTCAACGGTTAAAGGTTAGAAGTTCTTTGGTTCAAAAAATTTGACAATTTGTGTAGCCAAATCATCAAAATAACTTGACAGTTAAAGAGTTAAACATGTTCCATAAATGTAATAAGAGCCAATTTGATTTGGTCAGTTACTGTTCACTCCGCAATAAAATCTAGCCATGGTCGTGGTCGCTAACATGAAGTCGGTGTTACTGATGTAAAGTTACAGATTCGAGTGTTAGACTATAATGCCCTACTATTCAGAAATGCCGAAACCAGTGCTTTTAATATCTGCGATCCAATATTCAATCATAATTTTCATCGCGACCCCTATCATACAGTAAAAATGAATTGAATTCAATATTACTATACATTGACGCTAAAGCTACAATACAATTTTAACCACTTGAATGCCACAGGCGTATATAGACGTCTTACACAGTCAAAGTGTTATTTGTCTTGGACGTATATATACGTCCTTCCGAAGTACTCTGCTATTCATAAAATTATTCCGAAGGCTTTGGAATGCAATAAAATGGCCTTGACAGGGATTGCGAAGGATTTACTTACTTCAGAGGATTTGCTTATCTATTCCATTTCTTCTCCTCCCCAATTCACATACGAACACTTACATGGAAAACGGTGGCATTGGGGAGCGAATCATGTATCTTTTAATCCGAAGAAAGGGATTAATTATAAACCGTTCAAATTATCAAGACAAGAGTGTTATTTTTGTATATAATTTTATACATGACTAGCCCATGGGGATAATGGTAATTATTAAACATGTTCTTAACTCAGTATTGCTAAGTTAATTATAAAATACTTTGTGTAGTATATACTGATACATTTATAAGTGTGTTATATCAGTGTAAATGTGTATTTATTTCTTATTATGTCAGAATGTATTTTGCTTGTTTACTTTTAGTACATTAATATTTTTTTAAACAATCTTTTGTTTTCAAATTTTCAATATGCTCGCCCCTATTGTAGAGTTATCATGCCCTACAGTTCGAGAAACGTTGGCTTAAACCCTTGTGAACCAGGCTGAGCCTTCAAGTATACCCAGAAATCCCAGTTTTCTGGGGACACTGACCCTGACGTTACGACTCACATTTCATTTTTAACTTTGACGCTGACTAAGACACACGTTTATTCGAGTTTCGTGTCGCTTTCTAAAGTTTGTTTCTGTGTCTATTTTTACTTTTTCTTGTCAATATGTCATAGTCATTGGCTTTAAATGCAAGTGCTCTGATACGGATTTTTCTATTTGTGATGAAAAAATGGAACAAAAATGCCAGCACACTTCTTCTTGTCTTGTCTATGGATTTAGTATATTCCATGGATTTAGTATCGGTCCAGAAGCCCCATTAATAAACGAGGACATGTCTGGAGCTTGACGGCTGTAAAGAATGTCCTGTGGTGATTCATTAAGTTTAAAAAAGGGATGCAAGAATGGCCTTGCAGTTAAAAATAAGGTCTGGTATTAATTGGGCTTGCGGACAATTTCTACAGATGGGGTAAGATCGGGAATTATTTGCAGATATTTTCATATCTTTCAAATGACTACTGCAGACGACAAAGTTCTAGGACAATTAACACAGTACAATTATGTAACGTATAAGGAAAAGCTTTTTTGTTCCAGGGAACAATGCGAGAAATTTCAAGAAGCTTTGTCATTTCAATTTTCATTTTCTTATTTCTTTTTTAAAAAAATTCTGACCTAGGCAGTTTGTAACTTAGCTTTTGTAATTTTAAACAATCCCAATGAAAGAAAATCTACCCTATAATGTTTCCTGCCCTAGTATTTCCAATGGCGGATTACAAGACTGGAAACAAAATGAGAAACTAAGAATATTGACAAAAAAATCAAAATTAACAAAAAGAAAAAACAAATACATAAAAAAAAATTAAAAAAGACCACAGTATAATCTATAAATCACACATTTTGTGTCTAGCCTCCCAATATCTACTCCACATGGATCCAGAGCTGAGTGCACGGCAGCGTGCCAAATGAATGGCGTCTATTTCTTCATTAGAGTCGAACAGTTTACAAAGGGGACTCTGGGCAAGGCCTATCATGTTTAGATGCTTCGATAGGCAGTCGTGGCCAGTGGCGATTCGAAGATCGGCCACAGCTTTATCTCGTGACCATTTTGGAGTATGAAAAAGTCTTCTAAACCACACTTTTTGATATATTCTTTTTTTGTTGAATTTTGACCAGAAGTGTTCTCTGTAGCACTTCTTTATGATTCTTTTAGAAAGAAACTATGTTGTTAGATGTTTGGAAGATTTTTATCCCGTTCTTCGCCAAGCAAACGGCATTTTCATTCCCATCAATGCCATAATGCAGTGCTTCTCAAACTTTCATAATTCGCGACCCAATATTCAACCATAATTTTCATCGAGCACCCCCCTCCATGTAATAACAAATTATTGAATTCAATAATACTATACTTTGATGCTAAAGCTACTATACGACTTTAACCTTTTAAATTCCACCGAAGCATATAAAAGTTTCGCTCAGCCAAAGCATTAGTTTTCTGCACTTATATATGAGTGTATCCAAAGTACGATCTTTTTTGTGCACTGCTATCCATGAAATTATTCCG
The DNA here is from genome assembly GCA_019973955.1 of Trichonephila inaurata madagascariensis. Taxonomy (NCBI): domain Eukaryota; kingdom Metazoa; phylum Arthropoda; class Arachnida; order Araneae; family Nephilidae; genus Trichonephila; species Trichonephila inaurata. Next base: position 128,017 of record BMAV01007977.1, read on the forward strand.
AAGGCTTTGGAATGCAATAAAAGGACCTTGACAGCGTTTGCGAAGGATTTACTTATTTCAGAGGATTTGTTTATTTATTCCTTTTCTTCCCCACAAAAAAATAAAAAATCGAAATACGAGCGTCTACCTGGAAAAGGGTGTCATTGGGGAGCGAATCGCGTAACTTTTAATCCGCAGTTATGGGATTAATTATAGAACGCACAAATTATCAAGATAAGTGTTAATACAAGCCCATGAGGTCACTGGTATTGATCAAACTTGTTCTTAACTTATTAGTATAATTGAATTACTGATAAAATACATTGTACACAGTACTGATACATTTTTAAGTGTATTGTATCAGTGTAAACGTGATTTTATTTTATATTATATCAGAAAGTATTTCGTTTGCTTACTTTCAGTAAATTAATAAATTTTTAAATAATATTTCGTTTTCGACTTTTCAATATGCTCGCTCCCCCTCGTAAAGTTATCACGCCCCCTAGGGGGCATGCCCCACAGTTTGAGAAACACTGTCATAATGCGATGGAATGCATTGCATGGCAATGTCTATATGGCATTGAAATAAATCGCCAATTAACAGTTGACATTTTAGAATATCCACTGATAATTACTGCCCTAGTTACACACTTAAATAAGCCATGTATCCACATGAGGCTACAATGAAATTTTGCCCTATACACACCACATATCCACTAGTGGTTACATGGTTCTCATTTGGTTAAGAACGTTAAATCAGATGAGATTCAAAGTTCTCAGGTTGATGTGTAAGTTTGAGTACCAGATGAAATAAATCTCGGTACTTAAACATGGTTCAAAATTAAAAGATCTGTCACCATTTGTCCATGAATTGCCTCTAAGTGTGACGTTAACAGACAATTAGTTATTCGTAATAAAATTATATATGATTTAATACTAGAACGTCCATCACTGTCGATTGTACACCGGAGCCTGTTTACTTGGATCTCCTTTTTGCATTTTTGCAGTGAATTAGAAAAATTGTCGTTACTTGTGGTTCTAGATTAATTAGGAGTGTTTTATAACAAAATATACCTAGTATGTCCACTGGCGTCATTTCGACACCAAGACAATTTATCATTATAAATAGCTATCTTTTAACAAAATATAGTTACTAAGTAGGTACTGTTAGTAAAACAAACTTCCCAAAGTCTTTTCGCACATTTATTTTACCCTGAACGCAGTGTTATTAGGTCCACAGTAGAAATGAATCAATTTCACCAGTACTTCTCAAACTTTCAACACTTGCGACCCAATATTCAAGCACCATTTTCATCGCGCCCCCTCCATACAATAATGATGTATTGAATTCGATAATACGATACTTTGACGCTAAAGCTACAATACGACTTTAACCTCTTCGCCACCGGCGTATATAAACGTCTCACTCAGACAGTGCGTAAATTGCCCCGGACGTATATATACATCTTTCCGAAATATGTTCACTACTATCCATAAAATTATTCCAAAGACTTTGGAATGCAGTAAAATGACCTTAACATTGTTTGAGAAGAATTTACTTATTTCACAGAGGATTTCCTTATTTGCCTTTTCTCCCTCCCCCAAATACATCACATGTACGTGATGACGTGCAAATTGGTGGCATCGCGGAGTGAATCCAGTAACCTTTAATCTGAAAAGGGATTAATTAAAAGCCGTAAAAAATGATCCACATAAGTGTTAATTTTTGCATATAATTATTTATATGACCAACTGGTGCGGTCACCGGTAATTATTAAACTTGTTCTTAACTTAGTATTGTTAAGATAATTATAAAGTTCATTGTGCAGTACTGATACATTTATAAGTGTATTATATCAGAGTGTAAATGTATTTTGACAAAATGTATTTTGTTTGTTTTACTTTCAAAAAAATTAACAATTTTTTGAAACAATCTTTTGTTTTCGACTTTTCAATATGCTCGAGCCCCCCTTCTAGGGTTATCACGCCTCCTTAGGGGGCGAGCCTCACAGTTTGAGAAGCGCTGAATTGTACTAAAATTGCTGTGTCTAAGTGTTTTGTTATATAGTGTTTACTTATTTGGTGATAAAAAAATTTCATTCTATTTTCGAACTTCATGCAGAGCAAGCACCCTGAAACGATGGCTCATAGAAAAGGTCTAAGCCCTGTTGAAATGACTTATTTGTTGCAAGAGCTTTCTAAGAATTATATATAATCTCTATTTCTCTAGTTTAGATTCCGAATAAGACATAAGATTAAGTGAAAGTGACTGCAAAAAATCGAATAAAGTGCAGAAATAACTGATAATATTCGAGTAAATCCTGATATATATATCGTTAGGGTTGGCACAGAATGGATACCGCACAGTAGTATTGTTCTTGGCCGATTTATGACTCGAAATGTGTTTTGAGACAAAGCTGGAGTCCAACAAGCTTCAATATCAACATCAGTTTTTTTGTGATATGAAGGATCATAATATATGATTTTATTAGAAGAAATAATATTAAAAGTTTTAAAACTAAACCCCCTACTGAACAGTAGTGCTGCAATTATTTAGTTAAAAGAATTATTTTATATATTTTGTGTCTTGGTGTCGAAATGGCACCGATGGACGCTTAAGGGTAATCGAAACCCAGGATGTTCTATTGTTAAATATAGTCAGTTATCAATGAAAAAAACTTTTTTCTTTTACTTCAACATATATTTTCAGCATTTTAGTTAATTTTTTTTTCATTTAATCAGAAATTACTTTAATGGAATGGAAAATCTTTCGATTTTAATCCTTTGCTAATTAATTTTCAATGATTTTCGTTAATTTTTATTAATGTATAGTAATCCCTGAGACTCTTGATAACTTTCACATTCCGCTGAAAAAGCACTTTGTTGGTAGCAGCGTTTCGGGTCGATAACAAAAATACACTCGAATAAAATGATCACGTTTTCCAGAAATTCAGGCAGGGGGTTTGAGAGTTTCATCAAATAAAATCCTATAGAAGGGCAACGTTGACACTGGAAAGTTTAAAAGGAAGTCGTGCGAATATTATTGCACTTCGATTTTCTCAATAAAAAGGAAGTTTGAGAGAAATTTTCAACCCTCGGTTGAGAACTGTTCCTTTAAAATGATTAGACTTTTATCATTTCTGGAGTGTTTATTCGAACTTTTTGTTTTGTTTTGGGACAACAGAATAATGAAGAAATACATAGATGGAAGGAAGCGGGGGGGATGTATGGGAAGATCAGGAAGAAAATCCAATAATGCAAAAGGTTTTCTAACTTTTGAGTCAAAAGCGAGTTTATTTAGTCTTTTATATATAAGACTTATAAAAAGTAATAAATAAAAGTACTTCTAAGGAAAACCAACTATTATTATAACATCTAAAAGGGTATATTTATTTTTAAAAGCGTTATCTTAAATTATTTTTATGGAAATATTTATATATACTGTTCTTTAAAAACAAATATGTGTGTGTAAAGTTAGAAAACTATATTATTATTTTACAAATAGTTTATTTAGCTTCTAAGAGAGTTAGAAATGTTTATCATAAAGTATTGTTTGCTGTGATATTCACTGCATCATAAACTTTTATGCATTAGTTTTCGATTTTAAAGAACTTAATACGTGTACTGCTGTTTTTTGGCTTACATAAACATTACAACATTACAAAAAGGATATTTCACACACTTAAAGAATTTATATATATATATCACTACATAATGCATTTAAATAGTGTTTAATTATGTTATAAACATTTTTAAAAAAGGTTTCTACTTGTGCTAACAATAAAATCTCTTCACTTTTGCAAATATTCTATTGATTGACGTTTACATAAAATTTTACATGCAAAAAATTAGCACTTACAAATTAGTATTTTTTTTCCTGACAAGTACATAAGGTGATTCATTTTGACCAAACAAAATTTTTTAAATTTATAGAATAGAGAAGGTTGTTACCCCCTTTATGGAAACTATTCTGTGATTTATTTTCTCGTTTTCATTTTGAGATAAAACTTTGGCCACTTTCACTGCATTCAGGGACAAATAAATAACTTCCGTAAGTTTGTTTTACTAATGGTATCTATTTAGTGAACTATCTTTCGCTGAACGACAGCTGCTTATAATGATAAAATTGCCTTGCTGTCGAAACGGTATTTTTAGGTATTCTAGGTATAATTAGTTGTAAAATATCTCCTATTTAACCAAGAACCAAAACACCTTTGTAATCACTATGGAAAATGAATAAAAGTTACGAAAAATTTTCAAATTCCCTGCAAAATTGCGGAAATTAGAACAAACTAAACAGGTTCATGTGTTCAATCGACACCGGCGATAGATAATAGTTAAAATGAGCAATTAGCTGCTGTTGAGAAAATTGAAAAATTTGTTGCTTACAACTGAGCATAACATTATTTCATCCAGAGACATATCAATTACCTCCATTTACAAAGAAAAAGAGGAACTACTACGAAAGAGAAGATAAATGTAAATCCAAAGGAATAATTAAGGATACTTAGAATTGTTATATTATTGTTTATGTATTCGACTTACAATCTTTTCTTGTTACAAATTGGTACTGATTGCTTACTCGCCTTTATATATTAGTTGAGGTTAAATATTTGATTAACTGAACGTTGAATAGTTAGGGTGATTACAATAGAATTCTTAGTATCTAGGTCGCTATTTTACTAAATTTAGTTTCTATAGGAAGATATGTAAAATATATATATATACAGAAAGAAAGATTAATGAAGCAGTTAATTGATTTTGTTGAATACATTTTCTATCCTTATATATTTAATTATTCTATGATAAGCATGAAATTTTCTGTTTAAGGTATCCGATTACGTTCGGAACCGTTATTTTGCAAAAGCGTATAAATGGATATTATTTATGATATTTAGTGTCACTTAGATTAGAAAATGTATATAAAATTGTTTTAAGAATAGTATTACAATAAAAAATTATTTATGTACAATATTTTGAAAAAAAAAATGAACATAGAATAACCCGATTTCAAAATATTCTCCGTTTGTGAGAAATGCTCCTATTATAATAATATTTTGCCTGTATATAGCTCAGACCTCTGTACAGAGGCTCAACTAGAATTTTTGAAATATATAACTTGGAAGTGGGTTTATCCATGTTTTACGACAACAGAGGGCAGAAAATTTAAGGAAAAAATGCCGATAATTATTTCAATAGGTTATAACTCTGAAAATAATGTGAATTTTTCAAAACTCGTATTTGAGCCTCTATACGGAGGTCTGAGCTATAAACAGGCAAAATATTATTACAATAGATGCATTTTTCACAAAAGAAGAACATTTTGAAAAAAGTTATTCTAAGTTAGTTTTTTGCCGAAATATTGTATTTAAATAATTTTTTTTTGTCAAAATGTCCTTAAAACAATTTTATTCATGTATTCTAATCTAAGTGACACTAAATAGCATGAAAAATATCCATTTATGCGCCTTCTTAAAATCACGGTTCCGCGCAACGTACTCGGATACCTTAAGGTAAGTGAATACATAATTTCAAAACCAAATACTAACTTTTATCCTGTTTAGAATTAAGAAATATAATTGAGTAAATATGTTTTGTGTGTGTATGTGTGTGTGTGTGTGATACGTATATATTTTTATAAATCGTTTGGTATAAGCATAATTTTATACTTACAATACATTCATGGAAATAAATTCCTTGTCTTTACTGTCTAATTTATAAATATTTATGTAACTGATTTGTGAAACGGAATTTGTGACAAACGATATTTCCACAGTTCAAGAATTGTCTTGAAATTTGTCGCTGTATCATTTTTTTTGCTTGATTAACTGTTAACGTCGTATATGATAGTTAAACTAGAGCTTCTGACAGTGCACCTTGTAATTTTGTGTAATGGCTAACCAGATATCCCGTACATTTTACGACTAACTGAAAGTTGGCTGTATTTGGCTTGCCCGTACGCTGTACCGTCACATATATGTTCTTTCTTTCTTAGATATGCATGCATTTTTAATTCTTATGACGATGTTATTTAGAACTATTGTTTTGAAAATATGATGAGTTTGACAATAGTACTGAAATATTTTTCAACTAACATTTTCTTTATGCTGAAGACGGGAATTTTTCTTTGATAAGGGCAGGAATTGAAATCCTTAAAATTTATGTTTTACTGTATGCAATGCTTTTCAATTCAGACCGGCGTGTTTTGAAATTACGGATAACACAAACAGGGAAAACGCTTTTCTTGAGAAATGATGGATTACATTTGGATTCTGATTCAGACTACTGGCTAATTATTTGTATTATTTTTCAGGGGAATACACACACTGCCCTCAACTGTTTAAATAGTAAAATAAAAAATGGTATAAAAACATTAAGTTTTGAAATCGAAATAAAATTTTTCCATTTTTTCCTTCTAGTTTGTAAGGTGTTTAATTATGTACAATAACAAAATTTATTGTTGTTTGAATAATCTTGGACAAATTAGGATAAATCTCTTGGATCGCGTTTAGGAGTTAACCCGCGGTCACTCGCGCCTGTTTTTGCTACCTTCGTTACTCGCGGGGTGTAGAGAACACCCCAAACTTTTAACACGTGTATTGAATTATGAAAATAAAAATTAAGTCATTATGATACATATTTATAAAGTACAAGATGTTTTTTGTATTATACAAATAAAATTATTAAATTTATTGCACACAAATGAGACTAACATTAATTTAAACTAAACATACAAAATTTTCATTTTAAAACACATAATTGCATATTTTTTCATAAACCAGTATATAAAACGTATATGCCAGTAATAAATATACTTTATAATTAATGAGATAATGATAGTAGAAAGTAGAAAAATAATATTTTAATCATTTTTCAAACTTTCAGAGCAGACTGTATACAAAGGCTCAACTTCTCGCGGCAGTTCTCAGCCCCCCAGATAAACTTTTGAAGGTCATTACATTCCAATCGTTCCTTAAAGAGGGATTGCATCAGGCCTGAAGGTTCAATGACCTAAAATGTGCAGCTACAGAAAAAATCGTGGCTCTGCACATTCTTTTTAGAATTCTGGGAGGATTTTCTTGTTGCTAGGGTGTACAGAATTAATCCTCTTGTGGATAGTATTTATCTTTTTAACTGTGAGTTCAGTTGAAAACCTTTCTAGATGTCGAGATTTAAGCAAATAAGAACTTTTACTTAAGCCTTTGCATTAGAGTAGGCGATAATGGTTGATAGTGGAAATTAATGCTTGAATAAGATTGCGACCGGAGGTCGTATAGTTAAGCAAATTATCTAAAGAGAATACAAGCGAGGAACGCAAGAGTGCTCCAGATTTCATATAAATGAGTTTATTTATATGACAATTAAAATAATCCTAAAAGCGATTGCTCTTCCGGGTTTAATGTTTAGTGCATTCTCTCCCTTTAATTGTGTTGTGTGATTAAGTAAAAGTAATAATAAAATTGTGTTTAAAGTACTACGGCTGATCTTTGCTCAAACCCCCAAACACCAACATCCTCCGAGACTTGATAGAGTGAGTGAATGAGTGAATCTCTTTTCTCCTTTATTTACGTAGATATATATATCACATTTATTCGAATCTAAGCCGCACCCCAAAATCTCATCACGTTTTTGTTAAAAAATAAACAGTGTAAAATAATTTATCGATACCTGATAGTTGAAGAATTAAAAAATTAAAATGAGATCTAATAAAAAGTGAGTAATTAACTCATTTTACCAGTATTAGAAACTTTTAAGTTCCCTCCTGAACGTTTAATTGCTCAAACCGTCAATGTAATTTTCCATTTCCGTCATCCAACGAATTTTTTTACCTTCGATTCTAAGCCGCACTCTATTTTCGAATAGCATTTAATTTGGTGAGAAAGTGTGGTGTGATTTAAATAAATACGGTATATAGCTTTTTTAAAAAAAAAAATTGGCTTCCTACTCAGCCTGATTTTAGACAAACGGATTTGATATTAACTGAACTATCAAAACTGTGCATTTTTATTTTATCCCTTAGGCTATTTTTTCTTTTCAGTGGAATTTATTTTCACAACATTAAATTTGATGAGCAGAAAGAAAGTATTTCGTTCAGAACAGATAATTTAAAAGCACATTCACTGAGTGCAGATAAATATAAGGAAGTGCAAGCAAATATAAATTCGACACTGAATACAGCAATATCAATCTGCTTTAAAAATGTTCGTCTTGTAAATCAAATGAATAGTAACATTAAGAATCATCGCCATCATTGACGTGAATAAAAGCCTTTGAAAATAAAAAAGATCCCGAAACTCCTGATTTAGGATGCATAAATGAAAACACGCAATGCTTGAAAATATTCTTCACCGGATAAAAGCCTTAATTTAACTTTCATATCGCACTAATTTAAACGTTGCACTTAAAAAAATCAGTTTCTATTAATCTTTTTTTTTTTAAAGTTTCAATTATTTCTAAAAGCATTTATTTTCAAAGACGAAACGTGTAGAAAATTTGTCTATTCTTACAAATTGAGGATGAATATATTTTATCAAAAACATTAGCAGTAAAATTAGGTACTAAAATAACAGGTATTTAAATCATCTTTTGGCCGTGGGTAGCCTAATGGTTAGACCCCAGATCTGAGGGCCTGGGTTCGATGCTCGAGGCCCCCAAACACCCTCTGAGCACACATGGAGTACGTGCTCGTTAAATCAATGGGTCCGAAAGTCTTGTGGGCGGTCGCAGCAGAAACCCTCAGAGTAGGAGGCTGGAGAAGATATTTCCCTCCCCTCCAGTTCCATGACTAAATTGGGGAGGCGGAGATAGGTGTAGGCACCAACTATCCTGTAGAACTCCAGCCTGTCTCAAGCTCTGGCAACTTACATTCCTTCCATTAGGGACACGACAACAACAACCACAAATCATCTTTTACTCAAAGGCACTTGAACAATTTTAATACTTTGAGCCAAAATTAGTTGAAAAGTTCACCTTACCAGATAGCTTATTTTTTTAACTCCGACACTAAATGAAAAGAGAATTATGAAAACTCTTCACTTAATTCCAGTATATTTAGAAGAATTTTGGAAAAAAATACCTCATGTCCCAAATAAATGAGATATTGTTACCTTTGTAAAATAGAATCTTAAAAGAAATTTCTCTATTGTGGCCGCGCGGTAACCTAGTGCAGTGATTTTTTAAGTTTTAATGTTTGCCCTCAATTTTCAACCATAATTTTCTTAAAGCCCCCTCCATACAATAATAATGCATGTAATGCAATGATAATGTAATTTGACGTAATGCTACAATAATATGACTTTAATTATAAACCGTACAAATTATCAATTTAAGTATTAAATTTTGAATATGACTAGCCCATAAAAGGCAATAGTAATTATTTAAAACTTTTTCTTAACTTAGTATTGATAAGTTAATTATCAAATACATTGCGTGGAACTGATTCATTTACAAGTATATTATGTTAATGTGAATGTGTCTTAATGTATATTTTGTTTTGTTTCTTTTCAGAAAATTAATAATTTTATTTAAATAATTTTTCATTTTTGACTTTTTGATGTGCTCGCGCCTTCCACGTAGGGTTATCCCCCCTAGTGGTCTAGTGGTCAAAGTCACTGGCGTGTCATGCGTTCGAGCCTAGTACCGCTGAAGACCTTTTAGAGGGAAAAAAACCTTTTTCCCAAGGTTTTAAAGGGAAATTGGAAATTTGGAACCGGTTTTTAAAAATACGCATAAATGGATAATTATTTTTTATGTCATTTAAAATTTAGAACACATGTAAAAAAATTTTTTTTTAAGGACTTTTTTGAAAAAAATTATTTTAATAAAATATTTCGGAAAAAATTAAACTTAGAATAATCTTTTTCAAAAAGTTTTTTGAAAATGTTTATTATAATAATAGTTTTGTCTGCATATATTTGGGAAAATTTTGGTACAGAGGCTCAACTATGAGTTTTGAAAATTTCATTATTTTCGAGGTTTAAAACCCCTTTAATTAATTATTTCCCTTTTTCTTAAAAAATTTTTCCCCCGTTGTGTAAAAAAATGGATAAAACCCCCTCCCCAAGTTTATATTTCAAAACCCATTTTAGCTTTGTAATAAGGCTAAGCTATAGACAGGCAAAATATTATTATAATAAAAGATTTTTTTACGAAAGGAGAATATTTTGAAAATGGGTCATTCTATGTTTTTTTTGCCAAAATTAAATTAAATAATTTTTTTTTGTAATCTATTCTTTAAACAATTTTTTATTTATTTTCAATCTAAGTGACACCAAATATCATAAATATTATTCCCCTTTTTAAGCTTTTAAAAAACACGGTTCCGAACGTTGTCGGATACCTTAAGTCAAATTTAAATAGAACTTGATTTTAAAGATTCCTCGTCATGTAAAATGGAAATCAAGAAAGTGGGGAAATACGTTGTAAAATATAAAGGGAAAAATTTTTCCCCAAAAATAAATTAAAATGAATTTTATTTTAAAAAAATGGATAAATTTACATTCATAGTTCTTTTCCCTCATTTGGGGCTCTTTTTCCCAAATCGGGATAAGGAAACGGATCCTCGTTATATTTTGGGGGAAAATCATTAGTTAAAATATTTTAAAATTGCCCCATGAAATTTTGGAAATATAAAAGTTTTTCTAAAAAAATTAGGTTTGGGGGAAAAAAGAATATTTATTAAAAAAATTTTTTTTTTAAGAAAAGGGAAAAAATTAAAGTTATTAAATTTTTGGGGAAAAGAAGAAATTGTAATTTTTCAAAAAAATTAAAAACAAATTTTTAAAATGTGGCCCTTTTTCCTTTCTTGGCCCTTTTAAACCTATAGGTAAATCAGTTGTTGCCACAGATTTGTCAGCGTATTTCTGTCAATCAAATTAATTCCGATGCAGGTATTTGGTTTCAGTTCAGGAATGGATGCAGGAAAAGGTGGCGTATACACTTAATAATTAACAAATCCTTGTATATTGAAATACAGTGGTGAGAGATCTGGCGATCTTGGTGGCCATTGAATAAACTCTCCATGACCAATCCAAGCTGGGACCTCAGTGTTGAGGAACGAAGAATAATCGTCGGGGAAGTGAAAAGGTGTACGTCATGTTGAAAATTGTAGCTTCTTGACATTTTTTCTTTCATGATTGGCATAGCGAAAATCTGTAGCATGTCGAGATAAATACCATAAAAGAAAAGTATCTCTTTTCGGGGCTATTTTCTTGTCTTCTCAAACAAAGTTTCGTCGTACTTGAACAGAGCAGAATGATTTTCCTGAGACCAAAGACAGCATTTCGCTTTTTAGGTTCAGTGCACGTGTCCACTATCGTAATGTCGAAAAAAGAAATGATTACCCCCGGCTAAAAGATAGCATCAGTTATGATACCTAACACATCTATCAATAAACTTAGGATATATTACTTCTAGTCAGACTTTAAACAGGTAAAGTTCATTTATAATATTTTCGGATGTTTTTAACTTACAAAATTGCCCAACTAATTTGTAGATACCCTGTTTTAATCCATATTTCCGATAAGCATTTCACAACTATACTTTAAAGATACTTTGTAAAGTATATACAAAATTTACTCAAATCTAAGCCGCACTATTTTTCATGTGTTATTGCTGCTGAAAATCGGTTGCAGCTTAGAATCGAAGGCAAAACATTTTGGAATAGGAGAAATTGAGTTTCCGCCCCTTTCAAAAGGAAAAATGTAACCGTTCATTCTAGGCACTTGCATCGATGACTTATCCCACTCAGCAGTTTATCTCCAGTATTCAGTCTACCCTAAACATCGTTGTCTGCTCACATTTAGTTTTTTTTTTGAATGTTCTTTGTTTTAATCACCTAAACATAAGAAATATCGGTAATAGCATCAAGACGATTTCATTATGACGCAAGTATGAAAAGAGAATTTTATATACAGAAAAAGACAGAAATGTGTAGAGCATTGATCATTGAAGATTTGACACGAATGAAACAAATACATGTCGATGGCGTTAACAAAATAATTTAATTTTTGCTTGTAAATCTCAAGTTTTTAAAAATTTTTTTAAATTTCTTAATTTTTTTTCCCTTTAAAAAAATTTTACGTCACAAATCTTTGGGGTGCAAAAAAACAATCCGGTGGAAAAAAGGATGCCTGCACAAATAACGAAGTCAGCTGTAACAATGGGAGTGACGAATCATTTTCAAACATGATACTGGGGTTAAGTGTTATAGGTTCATGTATGTATTTGAAAGTTTTTGGTATTCCCCCCCCTTGGGAAATTTTTTTAAAAAAATGGAGATATGGGGATTTTTTTGGTTTTTTGATTTTTTAAAACATATTAAGAAAAGGGGGGTAGTGGAGAACCAAAGGGGATCTACCCAAATACCCCCGAGTACAAAAATAGGCCCTTTAAATTTTTCCCAAAACTTTTGAACCCAGGAAAAAAAAATTTCCCCCCTTTTTTTCCTAAATTAAAAAGGGGGGGCCCCCCTTTCTAAAGGGACCCCCCCAAATTTTAAAATTGTTTATACCCCATTCCCCCCAAAACGCAACCCCTTTTTCCCCCTTGCCCAATGAATTTTTTTGATAAACCCCTTTAGAAAAAACATTTGAAAAAATATCAAAAAAGGGAAAAAAAAAATTTTTTTTAAAAAAGGAAAAAAAAATGGGGAAAAAAATTTAAAAAAAAAAATAAAGTCAAAAAATAAACAATTTTTCAATTTTAATGGTTTAGGTATTCTTTTTTTAAAGGGCCTTCAGGATTGGGAAAATATTTAAATTTTACAAAAACTAAGCACTTTATCTTGGTTTATTAATAAAATTTGGGAAAAAAAAAAACCCAGTGACTATATTCACTAATGGGACCTAAAAATTTGAAAAAAACAGGGGTTTAAATAAATCTAAAATTCAAACCATACAAAAAAAATTTCAGTTCATTTTTTTTTCAAAATTTTTTAAACAATCATTTTTCCCCATTTGAGCTTTTTTAAAAAACCTTTTTTCGGAAAAAACTCTTTTTAAATGTATGACATCTTGTGAAAAAAGTTCAATTTTTTGGGCTAAAACACTTGTAGTTTTTTTTTTGGGTTGAAGGGGAAAATTTATAAACTTGGTATTTTTTTTTAAGCTAAAAAAGAGGGTTTTAAAATAAACCAAAAAAAAATTTGGGCCAATTTTGGCAAAATTCCAATTTTGGGGTAGTCGGTTTTAATATTGGAAAAAATAAATTAATTTTTAACCTTTTTATTAATTTTTTAAAATTTTTTTTTAAAAAAATTTTCAAGTTTTGGATATTAAAAACCCTTTTTTAGACAAATTTTTATTTTCTCTCAAAATTGTGTAGAGAATTGTGGTGCGTCTTCGAATCGATGGCGGCTTAGATTCGAGTAAATACGGTATTTTCGTTTTGGGTTTTTTTTTTAAGTTTTGGAAAGTGACTGAAAAAAATTTTTTTTCATCAAAGGAGTGATGTTCCATTTACTTTTTCTTTTTTTTTCTTAATAATCATTCCGTGACTTAAATTGCTTCTGAAATAAGCACTTATTTTGCTGACTTAAGACAAAAATAAATAATAAAAACCATGAAATCAATTAATTTTGTGAACCATAAAATACTGTTTTATTTAATTGTATAATCTTTATGGGATTGTGGCTGAGTGGAAGTGTCACAGGTCCGGGGGGTTAAAAATCCCCGGGCTGGAAAGGGTTTGACTCTGTTTTTTACCCCCTTCAGTGGGTCGATGAATGAGACCGCTTTTTTTGGGAAGGGGAAACCCGCGAATTCCCAAAAGCCCAAAACTTGCCCAAAAAGATTTCCCAAAAATTTTACTCGCCCCCCAAAAGGTCTTTAAAAGCTGAAATAGGCACAGTAGTTCTTGGCCCTCATGGGCTGTTGCACCACTGAGTTCCGTTATGGATTGTTTAATTTATAATCACAAAGATGAATAAGCATAAAAAAATGCTTTTAAAATGCCAAACAAGAAAAAAAGTTCTCGAAGGTTTAACTTTTGATAGACAACGGGAATGAGACTATTTTCATCAACTTGTTACAGCCTATATTGATGAATCGTCTCTAGAAGGTGCTGTTCAGCGCCCGCATTCAAATCAGCGACTTTAAAATTATAAATATTTCAATAGAAAACATTCGAATTTGTGTCAATTTCGTCCCACGTGTAGAAATATATTTACAAAATGAGTTACATATTCTGATTTCGTTTTTCTTCTACTTTCAGGTACTTTGATGAAAAAGAATACAAATCCTTTAAAATTTGAAATTCAGCAGAGCTTTATTTTTTCACATTTTCCTTTCCGTTTATTTTATTTTCTCTTATTTTAGATGCTGAATATTTTATTTACTGCCTCCATAAGACAAGATTTCCGTAGCTTATGATATACTTTGAGGAGAAAAAAATACGTATTGAATTAATGACATAAAATATAAAGATTTGCTTACTCAAAGAGACATGAATATTGAAATTATCAAATTTGCTGTAGAATTTTTGTGTAAATATATATTCCTGATATGTATCATATAATCCACTTATTTGGCAGTTCAAGAAACAGAAAACAATTTTGACTTAAAATTTATTCAGGTGTAAGGTGCACAAAAATAAAATAACGCGTTTTTTTAGTTAAATAATTGGAAAATATATGGTTTATTTCACAAATCCTCTAAATTTAAAGCGTGTTCTGAATTCGAAAGTGTATTATATATCGTCGGCCTAATTATCAGAGTGCGTAACTCCTCAAAGGAACTAATTTGATATAGGAGTACAGCGCGCCAAGTGCTGTTTGGCGCGACTCCTTAATCGCGCCAAGCTCTCACTACTCCTTGTGGATAGTTTATTTTTATTATGTATCTGTACAAATATTTGTTCAATGATATAACTCTCTCTGATAGAATATAAAACTTTGACGGATTATCATAAATAATAAATGAATGTAATAAATAAATAAATAAAAGATTAGAAATAAATAACTTGTGAAAAACAAAGTTTTTTCTTAATTTATGAGCTTTAATTTCGAATAGTATTTCATATGTTAAGCAAGGACGAATTTTCTGCCGCTGTGGTCTATTTTTTATAATGACGAACTCGTGGCCAAAATTGTCAGGAGTTCGAGTCCTTGTGCCACTGAAGACCCACCATGTAGAGGGGGACGATGCAATTTATACCCGTCGAGGTTAAATGTTTTCTAATTGCCGTAGTTTGGAGGCTCGAAGAGGGGGTCCAGCTCAGGTGTTGTGCTCGTAATTTGACCGAGGGTCAAAATTACCAGATCCATCTACAATAGATTTCGGGATGCTTAAGGAATGAGACCTTCTTAGTGAAACCAGAACATCATACGAATTCAAAAAATAAATTTTTTAATTTTAGTGTTAAAAAAAGTTCATACTTTTCTGAATCTAAAATTGTACGAAACTTATATGTTCTTTGATAAAATAACCTGAAAATATGAAAAAAGTAATTGGCAAAAATGTGTAATGGCCTCACCCCTGGGGGCGCTTCCTCGTCATCTAATCGACCTAAATCTGTCGGAGGTAAAGATGGATGATCCAGACTAACCATGATAACTAATTTATTATTACCAAAGATAATGTTCAAAGACAAGCAAACTATAAAAGGGGAAACCCTTTTGGGCGATATAAAAAAGAGCTCAAATTTAAAGGAAAAAAGCTTTTTGAAATCCAAAAAATCTTAACTTTTTTTTCAATGCTATCTTTTTAAAAATCCTAACTTCCCCAATTTCTTCCTAAATTTTAAAAAACCCTCCCTTTTGTAAAGGGGAAAATTTGGTTTTTACCGTATCAAACACTGCTTTCATCGACCCGCTTCCTTTTTCCCTTTAAACTGAATTAAACCAATATACATACACCAGCTTTAATTTTCAACATTTTCCCTTTAAGGGGTGGCTGGAAAAAACCGGGTTTTCTGGCCCAAAAAATTCCCCAAAAAGGACTAATTGGTAAAAAAAGAATCGTAAAACCCTGTAACAAATGTAAACAAACGTTTACAAATGTTTAGTTTGTTCACTTTTTCTTCAAAGCAAAATTTTTTTGTTTTTAGGTACAAAATTTAAGAAAAAATATTGCACTGTAAAGGGGTCCCAAATTTTTTTTCTTCCTTTTACAGGATACCTTTAGCATATAGTGAACCTATTTTTTTGTCGAAGTTTTATAATAAATAGGAAAGTAATTAGTTAATAATTTTAAAAAAATATTTTAAGGGATGAAAAAAAGGGGGAAAAAAAGAAATTTTTGAATTAAAAAAAAATTTTAAAATTTTTAAAAACCCGAATATTTCTCTAAAAATTTCCCTTTAAGTTTGGGGATTTTTTAAAATGTGCAGAAAATTTAACAATTTAAATATTATTAAAATAATGTCCAAAACAACAATGATAATTAAAATTATGCCGTTTCATTAAAAGAATCAAATTAATAAACAATTTAATAAAAAAATATTTTTAATCAATTCCTATAATAACCAAAATTTCTATTTACTATTTATTAAAAGTTAAAATTAATATAATTGTTTACATAAGACGTCCAACACTGGTTCTTTTCTTAAATCTTAAGATTTTTTAAAACCTAATTTACATCCAACGAATTTTAAAAATAAAATTTCTTTTAAGGGGGGCAAATCAAATGTTTGCTGGCGAAGTTTAGGGTAATTTAAAAAATTTTAAAATTAAAAATTAATAAATTAAATTTTGTTTTCCCCAAAAATTTTTTGTTTTATTTCACCTAAAAAACTTTAAATGAAATTTAAATTTTTAATTCCATAAAGGAAAAATAAATAATATAAATTTTAAATAAAAAAATTTATAAAGTGATGTAATAGTAAAATTAAAAAATTTTTTATTTTAAAAAGGGAAAAATAATTTTAAAGATAAAAATTTTTTAATTAATTTTTTTAAAGAAATATTAAAATTTACCAAAAATTTTTAACTCGGTTTAAATTTTATATCCCTTTTAATTTGGATCTTTTAAAAAAAACCAAAACTAAATTGAAAATAATAGTTTAAAATAATAAATTAATCATTAAAAAAAAAAATTAATTAAATTTAGTATTATTTTTCGCAAATTTTAAAAATTTTTTAAGTCCAAAATTACCCCTTTGGAATTTTTAAGAAATTCCATAAACAAAATCTTTTTTTGGATTTTACTCCCCGAACATGCCCAGGTAACTTTAAACACTCACTCTCTCAATGATGAACAAATACCTCTTCGCATAAAAATCCTCAGGTGGTTTATTGTGGAAGTTTGGAGAGAGAGAGAGAGTAGGCTAACGTTTTCGAGTGGCTCTAGAACCACGTTAGTTCAAACAAATTGGACAAGAATTGAATATAATTCAAAATTCAATTGAGAGAGATTTTATGTATAATAAAATCTTTATTATTCATGCTTGTATATATTGGGGAAATGTTATATAATTATAATAGTTTTAATTTTTCTTCTTATAATACCCACGAAATATTTATCGTATTTCTCTAACTTATTGTACATACTCTTAGATCGTTATTGCAATCACATCATGTGATATATAGCTACTAGCTTTCATAAATACTTTTGGAAGACGTGACACGGAACAGATTTATCCACTTTACGCAAAACTGTACCTTTACATTTTTACAGTCAATGTGGAATTCATTTTGACAAAAAAAAATGCTGCATTTTTAATGATTTGATTCCTTTTTTACTGCATATATACTATTCCAGATTTGCAAAACTACGTAAGATAGCATGAATAATGAAACATGTCTCCATCCAACTTTTCCAGATTGGTAAAATAAACATTCTCGAAATACTACGCGGCTATGTTTTATATATGCTAAATGCACGCAAGCTCGAATAAAATCTTTGATAATTCTTTTGCATTCTTCCATAAAACATTCCTTTAAAAAATGTTGCATAACAAACTAATCGGAGGGCACGGAAAACGACACCGTGTGGGAAGGTGGCGATGCAGGAACCATTTCCGATGTCAGCGAGACGAATCATTTTCCAAGCATCATACTGACGGTTTACTAAAGGTTCATGTATGCATTTGAAAGATTTTAATACTGGTAAAATAAATTAATTACTGACTTCTAATTATGTCTCATTGATTTTTTTAAAAATTACGAATCGTATATCGATGAGGCTGTTACACAATTTTTTATTTTTCTCAAAAATGTGTAGAAAAGCGAGGGTGCAGCTTAGAATCGATGATAAAATTTTTTCACAAAAACATGTTGAGAATTTGGGGTGCGGCTAAGAATCGAGTAAATACGGTAATTGAGTAATGATGATGTAGGGCAGGGGTACTCAACCTTTTTGCTGTGCCACATGCATATGTCAGACATTTCACGAGGGCCGCATCATGAGGATAAAGCGAGGGGGAGGTTAAAGTGTGGGAAATAGATCAAAATATTTTAATCCCTTTGTTTTGCTTTTTTTAATTAGGATTTTTATAACTTTTGTCACTTACACTGAATTATAGAAGCATTTAAGAAACACTCCTTCACAATTTCTGCATCAGTAAACAGTTACATATGATTACCAATAATACAAGAAACTTCTTAATGTGTCTTTGTTACCACTGTGGCATTACCACTGACAAAACACTTTGTTGCTGTCCCAAAGATTCTTCAAGAAAGTCTATTTGTTACCTCTTGAAAGAGATCTTCGAGGAAAAGTGTCTTCGAATGATTCCTGTTTATTGGTATTTTTTTTAAACACAGCACTTTCGTGACAATTCAAACTATTACTGATCCATGTCCGTTTTTCACTACAAATTAGTCAATCTCTCAATCGTCTTGAAACGATATATTTTCTTCGAATATTTTTCGCTTGTAAAATATGAAGGATAGTTAAAAATTAGTTCCTCCCTTAAAACTGTTACTACTCCACTGTTGTCTGTTATCACTAACCGTAACCGTTCCAAATAGAAAAAAAGAACATCAATTCGCGCTCGTACGACATAGACAGCAAAAAGCAAAAGTGATATTTGATTTCTTGACACCAATTTTTTTTTATACATTGTTCTTAAATAAGGGAATTTTTCTGAGTATTGGGCACTGACCGGACCACTTAAAAAGGCCCAGTGGGCCACATGCGGCCCGTGGATTGCAGGTTGAGTACCGTTGATGTAGGGGGATAAACTTCGGCATAGACACGGATGAATGACATGCCATAATGATGTCCTCTTGCCACTGTTACCAGTTAAAATATGGTTCGAAACTCCCAGTTTTTCATAGAATATGTTCGGTTATGACATTTAAAGTTAAAAAAAGAATATTTGTATTAGGATCTTATTGTGGCCAATTTGAGAACGAGACGAGGCCATGAATTTGAGCCTAGGTGACTCATGCCTTAAAACCTCCCAAAACAGTTGTTGATTCTTCTCGCATCTCCTTCCATTTAATCCCGTTAACTATGTATTTCAAATCATGAGCATAAATCGTTCAGTTATACATTCGCTGTTTTCTACGAGACATAACTGATCGTTTTTTGAAAAAAACCACAAGAAAAACACAATTGCCGAACTTGAAATCGTCAAAAAATCTTCTCAAGCCTTAAATAGCGCTTTGAGGTGGCGCCACAGGCACGTGATGTGTGTGTCTGCACTCCGTACCCTAATCATTTACATATCTCACCTCCACTAATGCATGTTGTAAATTTCATGCTATTTGCATGCTTCCTTCAGGGTGTTGCATTTACGGTGGCCAGCAGTGTATATAGACACTAACGACAAGCTTAATTTTTCAACAAAAAAAAAAGGAATAAAAAGAAATTATTCGTATGCTATAAGGAAACTTTGCGGTAGAAGAAAAAGTCTTGTTGCCGGTTGACTGCAAGCGATTTTAGAAACTCATATCAAAATAAATTAAACACGTTTATTGTTATCGAATACTGGTTTTAATATAAGAATAAAGATGCTATTTGAGAAAATTAATGCCAGCGTAAGTGCTCTCGGTATAATAAACTCTGTTACAATTTCTTCCTAGTTCTATTCCGAAATGCTGAGTTAGCGTAAAAATTTAGTACACGCTTTTACCACAATGACATTAATTTTCTCGTGAATAATTTTATTCTTATATTAAGAATTATATTGTTTTCTTTTTAGTTCGATTAACAATAAAAGCGTGTTTTTTAGTTTTTTAAACTATAATTTATTTTTTAATTCGATCTACAGTAAAATACGTATTTTTAGTTTTTTTAACTATTATTTATACATACACTTTTTTTTAAAATTTTTGGCACGTGACCGAAAAAGTTTGCCCATCCCTGAGTTAGAACAAGTTATTTTTGTTTCGCATGCACAAATCTTTTTTTTTTATTTCCATTTTCAGAAAGACTGGGCAATTGCTTATATTATAAGAAATTGCTGACGCCAAAAACGTTTTCGCTTTAAGGGTTACTCTTAATCTTTTAGTCGCCAAAACTGGTATATAGAATTAGTTTTCCTATCTGGAAATGGTATAACAGGAAAAAAAATTATAAAATTATTGTATTGTCATCGGTCCTTGACAAGTGTGCAAAATTTCGAATTAATCCGACCTTTTAAAGTGGGTAAAAATCAAGTACAAAAAAAAAACAAAATTCCGTTACGTACAAGTGAAACTTACAAAATTGTGTTAAATATTTTAGGTTTGAGATTTTGTGTGCTTTAAACATTTTTCTGAATTATTATTTTCTTTCTTTTCCAACCCCAACTAAAAATAATTTAAATGTATTTGTAAGTGAAATTATATCCTGACTTACGCTGTTGTCAATCAGTCACACTTGCATAGGTTCGGGGTATTACTGTATTATGATTTAAGGTATCCGACTACGTTCGGAACCGTGATTTTAAAAAGTGCATAAATGGATAATTTTGATGATATTTAGTGTCACTTAGATTAGAATACACGCCAAAATTGTTTTAAGGATATTTTGTTAAAAAGAATTATTTAAATACAATATTTGGCAAAAATACAGATAATCTCTTTTTCGTAACAGTTTTCCTTTAGAAAGGCTTCTATTATAATACTACTTTGCCTTTATATAGCCCAGACCTCTGTACAGAGGCTCAACTATGAGTTTTGAAAAATTCACATTATTTTCAGAGTTACAACCCATTGAAATAATTATCATTATTTTTTCTTAACATTTCTCCCCTCTGTTGTCGTGTAAAAACATGATGTAAACCCACTTTTTAAGCTATATATTTCAAAAGGTTGAGCCTCTGTACAGAGTAAGTCTTGTTTTCATATACAGGCAAAATATTATTATAATAGAAGCATTTTTCACAAAAGGAGAATATTTTGAAAATGAGTCATTCTATATTCATTTTTATCAAAATATTGTACTTAAATAATTTTTTATTATAATACAATTCTTAAAACAATTTTATATACATTTTCTAATCTAAGTGACTCTAAATATCATAAATATTATCCATTTATTCGTTTTTGAAAATCACGCTTCCGAACGTAGTCGGATACCTTAAAGAAATGTTTAGAAAAAGTATTTATCTTCTATTCATATTAAAATATTATGTCTTTACGCATACAAAATAGGCGAGGTTACTTTTTCTTAGATTTTGAATAAAATTCTTCTGTACAGCATATTACTTTATCACATGAATATTGTTAAGCTAAATCAAGACCAGAATACCGAAGTATTAAAGAAAGGGAAAATAATCATAACAAAATGAAAGTATATGTTCGCTTTTAGAAAATGTGGAGTTATTCAGAAGTAATAATAATTCCACAAGAGAAATTCAAGATGATTTTTTACCTATAAAAAAAAGATGAAATAGATGAATAGAAGACAGTAAATCCTTTTTGAAGATATTTTTATTTCTTTGATGCCTCAGTTTATTGAATTTTGTTTTGGTTGTCTTGGTTACGAATAGAGTATTTTTCAGCACAAAAGAGATTGAGCTTATATTTATAAATAAAACCATACATGGCGAAAGTGAAATTCCAAATTTACGTCAGAAAAAACACGATAATTTAATTTAGTTGAGAAAGCTTTGTGCTTCAGAAAGCTGTAGTGAATACCTCTTAGAAATAAAAAAAAGAGATGCTATAGAAGAGAATTTTGTGTATTTTGATATGAAGACGTATCGCAGACTATGTGTTTTAGAATTGATTCAGTAGCTTCTTAACCAGTAAAATGAAACCTCCAATAATTTTAAGAAGGAATAAAAGAAAACGCGTCGTTCTTTCAAAAATAGGAAACAATTACTTTTTAAGATTATATGTGAAAAGAATACAAGTACTTTTTCAAAAGATTCATTGCTGTCTGAATTTATAAAAGTATGTGTCCTTAAATAAATTTTTTTGCTTTAAATTGATAATATTTCTTTTAGTTGTCATATGGAAGTCCTGCATATCCATATAGGAGCCCATGTTAAATTATGTAAATTTATATGTGTACTTTATTCTGCTCAGAAACTACTTACTTCTAATTAATAAAGTTTTTACAGTACGTTATGTGTGCTATCTATAAAACTTTAACGATGGGTTTTGTCTTTTTTTTAAAATTAAAATAATTATGAATTTTTAAAAAATGTGCATTTTTACCCCTAAAATTTAGTTTAAAATAGCTTAACTAAAAATATTTGCTAGATGTATCTTATTCCCTCCATTAAAATGTGTAAGCATGTTAAAAGTATGTTCACTGAAAATTTGAGGATTATATATTATTTATGACAAAAAGGTACATTAAGTGAAAAATATTACAATTTGAGAGAACAAGCTTTAAGGTAAAAATTTGTAATTTTTGGGCATTAACTTTTTTTAGTACTTTCCAGAGAATATGAAACATTTTCTTTACAGACTGCTTCTACAAAAAACTTTGAATTTTTTTTTTTCGTTATTTTTAACAATTTAGCATTTTTTTGGATCTCAAGATGTTTTCGTTGACCTACACCATAGGTTCTCAAAGTGGGCGATAACACCAACACCCCCTTGTGGGCGTTTAAGGCTTAAGGGGACAGTAAACGACCCAGAAAAATTAAGGTGGTGTTGAGAGGGCACGGAGGGGCTTCGCAGAATAATCAAATATAGTCTATAAAACACAAGAAAAAACACGCTGGTTATGGACTAATAAAAGAAAACTTTAATACTGGTTACCTTATGTTGATTGTATGTATTTAAATCTCATTTCTATCACGTGTACGAAAATTCACATATTTCGGTAGTTCGGAAAGTGGATGAAAAACTTAAAGATTACATTACATTCAGACCTGCATTAAATTGAATGATATAGTAAATTTTAATTTCCGTAGTGTACGTGTTGTCTTTATCTGTGAACAGTAGGTAAAATGTTTCGTCCATTGCATTTCATAACGTATATTATCCAAGAAATATAATTAAATACGTTAACCAGGAATTAACGTGTGATTCTTTAAAGGCTGAATTGCTTCATATCATCAAAATCTTCTTTCAAAAAAGCGTCTTTATACTAGCAAACTAAAACATTTATTCCACTCTTTTCGATAAAGAAGGAATTCAACAGCGTTTCAATTCCAATAATATCCTATCAAAAACTAAAATTTATAACTATTATTTTATTATTATAATTTAAATATTACACATTTAAATATATTTGGGGTAATAGCTATTTCAGATTCGCCAGTAAAAAATTTGGGGCTTAGAAAAAATAAATTTAATTAAAAAAATGTATTCTATTAGTAATAGAAATTAAAAATTTAATTCTTGTTTTTATCATGTATTATGTACGCTCTAATTTCTTTAGAGTGGGGGAGGGGGTATCGAAATATTCACAAAAAAGAGGGCGCCAGTTCTAAAAAGGTTGGGAACCAATGGGCTACACAAATCCTACGTGCATCTAATTTTTTGAAGCATGACACACAGTTGTAACCTGGTTCAATACCGCAATGTTTTAAGACCATTAATTTTGCTACATAACCCATATTGAACTGTGCAATATCCTTATTTACCCTTAATTTTAGAGTTTTTATTTCACAAATGTAGTTTTTGGAATCACTGACCATATGGTGTTATTAACTGACTGATTTGGGTTCTGAGTCTTTTCATATAAACATCTTCTTCATAACATAGGATCACCTAGATCTCTCTAAAGATTGTCTTCATTTAATTCATTAAGGTATATAGCAGGTGTGAATATGTGTATGGGCCTTTCGTTATATTTAGCTTCTGCTTTTGAAACTTGCACTATGAATTTATACCCACAAGACACAGTCCATATTGAAGGCTCTCGTTTGAAGATGAAAATCAACAACACATTAATATTATTTCTAACACTCATACTATAATATCTTTGAATTTTTTTATACGGGGTGTTTATAAATGAATATCGGAGTTTTAATGCTTCATAGTATTTATTACATATAACTTATAAGTATAACTCACATATCGAATGAAAGACCAACTGAAACAGTTTTGTTTGCTGTCATTGTGCTCACACGCGAAGCGAATCTTATACACCCCCTTCCCCTCCGATCAGCACGCTAGTAGAAAAATGGCGACTAATGAACAGAAAGCGTTTTGTGTTCTCCAGTTTGCAAAGACAGAATCTACTAGAGTTCCGGTGGACACGTGAACACTCATAATGCTTGCATTTGGAGCTTAGAAAATTCTCACGAGGGGCTAAAATTGCAACGAGACTCTCCTAAATTGAATGTTTTTTGTGCCATATCTCTCGGGAAAGTGTATGGGCTTCTCGTTTTGGGAGAACCAACTATAATTGGTTCTGCCTACCTTGATGCTCTATAACTATGGCTATTTTCTCGATTGGAAAAAAGTGAACCAGGCAACTTCATTTAGCAGCAAGATAGTGCACCGCCTCACTAGCATCTCTTAGTACGCGATTGATTAAACATCACTGTACCCAACCAATGGATTGGCCACAAAGGGCCTCACGATAAAGTTTATTTAGCATGGTCTTCACGTTCGCCCGATCTTACGCCATGTGATTTTTATCTGTGGGGTTTCATTAAGGATTGTGTGTAAGTATCTTCGCTACTAGTGGATTTTCCAGACTTAAAACACAGGATTGAAGCAGTTGTTGCAAGAATTGTCTCAGACACACTGAACAAAGTTTGAGATGAACTCGCCTATCACTTGATGTGGACCGTGTGACGAATGGGGCTTACATTGAAAATTTGTAAGCTTGTAGATAAAACTGTTTCAGTTACTCTTTCATTCGATTTATGAATTATACTTGTAACTTTATGTGATAAATACTATAAAGCGTTAAAATCCGATATTCATTTGGAACACGGTATTAAAACGTCGGTGACGATCACTTTGGCCTTTTCTGTCACTTAATTTTTTTCTCTGTTTTTGCTTTAATAAACAAAATACTTGTACCGA
The DNA here is from genome assembly GCA_019973955.1 of Trichonephila inaurata madagascariensis. Taxonomy (NCBI): domain Eukaryota; kingdom Metazoa; phylum Arthropoda; class Arachnida; order Araneae; family Nephilidae; genus Trichonephila; species Trichonephila inaurata. The sequence continues at coordinate 153,305 of BMAV01007977.1, forward strand.
TACACTTTTTGATATGTACAATGCACTGTAATTTTTCCATTTGAACATCATATGAGTTCTCGATCATCAGAAACTTACGCAAGGGGAAACACAGGTGCTCCTAGCAGAGCTCATTCGATACTTGCCAAGGAGTAGCTTCGTTTAAAAAGTAAGTGAAAAAAACTTCTAGTTATCATATTTCCTCATATTACATATCATTTTAAACAGAAATATTTGAACTTTTAGAAAATATTTTAGAAATGAAAATTGGTAATGTTTCGAAAATCCATGTACCGGGCCCCCTTAAATTAGTGTAAATAATTTATATTTGGATGTTTAGTACTCTATGTTGTTTTTATTTTATGTTAAAATTGTAATATTAGCAAGCAACGCCATTCCTTACATAAAATGGCGATTCAATGGAAACTTGACAAAATCTTGGCGATAGAGCCAAATTGGCATCATTTTTGAAGACCACTTCGATGAACTTGCAGACCATTTACTGCGAGTTGATGACTACAGGATACAGGAGAAATCCACTAATGTCACGATCTATGATGCAAGCGGATTTTTCTTTAGTTATTACTTCGGCTGTTATGTAGGACGAACGAGTGCTTGGGAATAATTTCTTACATACTTGTATTTCTGTCGCACTTGCTTGTGTCTGAATGCCGTAGAAGGTATAAAGGCCTTCTGAGATTTATTAAGTGTGTTTGCTGTATTTCAAGGATTGTTTTTTTAGACAATAAATTCTCATCGCTCTTAAAGAACTGTCTTGTTCTTTGCGACTGATTTGTATAAAATCCTCGAGTCCATATCTATGTATATGTATAATGAATGATGAATGGATAGATTTAATAAATAAAAGATAATGCGTAAATAGAGGATTATGAATACAAAGCTCACGTAAATGAATAAATACTTCAGTCTTCATTGTGTTGATAACTTAGAAAGAGTTACATCTTTGGGAAATGGAACGCAAACTTTCCTCCACCCCATATCGAAATGCATTTGGGCCTTGAAGTGGAGAGGCCTGGATTGAGAGGGACCTTCCGATTAGTGGACTAAAGAGAGAGAATCAGTGAATTAACACTCTTTTCGCTGCGTTGAAGTTATGGAACAGAAATTGATTGAAAAAAGTTCTTGCCTGTGTGGGATTGCAGATCGAGAATAATTTAAAATTAAGAAAGGAAACATGAAAGTAAAATGAAAAATTAGAAAATGGTCATTTGTCTCGAGGAGATTGACGCAATTAATTACTAGGGGGTATTATACGAGTCCAGAAGGATTCTTTTGGGCCTCTTAGTATTGACATTGGGATAATTATCCTAATTTTCAAATATTTTTCAATTAATTTCAAAATATAGTAGATAATTAGTGGTTATGAACAAATAATTAACGTTTTTTTCTAAAACATTTTTCATTGCATAGTTGGTGAAACTACGATAAATTTATAGAAATATAAATTAAATTTTAACTTTGTTCCCCAAATGAAAGATTTTAGGTTACTTCAAAACTTTTAAGAATGCTGTGCATATACTTCCTCTGTTTCCATAGAACGTTTCCTGTTTCCATGAAAAAATTTCCAGGAATTCGTTTCTAAAATGTTTTCGATTTTCATAATCAAATTTATTGGAAAAAATCTTCGATTCTGAAAGAAGTTCCATTCCTTAAAAATTCATGGAAACTCTATTATTTTCAATGGCAATCATTACTCTAATCAGTTTTCAAACTCTCCAACTAAAAAAGAAATTGAAATAACTGTTTCTTTTTGATGTATGTATGTTTCAACAATGATATTGTTACGAATTTTGTGTAAAATATTGTAAATAGTTTGTATTCGGATATGTAACACATTTATATTACTCTGTTTAATTTATTTTATGTTAAAATTGTAATATTCGCAAGCAACGCCACCTTCTACGTTGTAATGGTGATTCAACGGAAACTTGGCGAAATCTTAGTGATAGAGCCAAGTTGACATCATTTTGACGACGATGTCAGCGACATGGCTACCATGTTGGTGACCGTTCGCGACCCTATAGATTCTTCTGGAAATTTGTGGAGAAATCTACTAATATTGTGTATGACGCCAACGGATTTTTCTCGAAAGATCAGTGAGGCCTATAAGTAGGAAGTTGCTCTCCGAAATAAATATAGTCTTGCTTTGACCATTGAAGGGTAGCATTGATTTGACCAGGAAGAGTCGTCTAGTGATTGGCTTGACTCTTCAGTAGGACGTGCGGGGCTTGTGAATAATCCTTTATATACGTGTATTTTAGACACTGATAGTTGTGTCTGAGCGCTATTTAAGGCGAGAAAACCTTCTGATATTTATTCCTCGAATTTCAACGTGTATCCTGTGTTTCAAGAATTGGATTTCCGACAAAAAATTGCCATCTCTGCTAGAGAACTGTCTTGTGCTTTGCGACTGATCTATGTAAAATCCTCGAACCCTGATTAACGTAACAATATGTTCTTTAAAGTTATGGAATGAAATTTTGATCTTTCGATTATTTTTTTTATCATATAAATATTCAAATATTATTTGGAGAGTAATCCGCTAACATCGTAGATCGTGATATTAATAGATTTTCCCAGTAATTTCCAGAAGCATCCATATGGTCGCCAAAATTTATGCCAATTTAGCTCTATCACCAAAATCTCACCAAGTTTCCATTAAATCGTCATTATAATGTTAAAACGGTGTTGCTTGCGAATATTGCAAATTTAACAAATAACGTATTAAAAATATTTTTGCCATATAAATAATTAAGCCTATACAAGCATATTCGTACATTGTAACTAGTCGTATGTTGCTGATTGAATGGATTCAAAGGCATTATATTGTACAGTATTATCTTCCAAATACAGTTCTCTGCTATAATCTATTATGAGAAGCGTTGTCAATTTATAAAGTGGTTCAATCGCCGCAACGTTCCTAGGAATATCAAGTTACAAGTCCCGATAATTAACGACAATCATTAACGTGAAACATTCTATGCCTTCACTGATACGTTTATAGTTCCCATTATATAGTCCTGTGTATAATTCTGGGTCAATGAGGTGTTTCTAATTTGAGCTACGAATGATGAGATTCGAGATCGCAATCTACTAATATGTTATTTGGTGTGTTTACATGATTTATTTGCTCGAATTGTGGATTATAATTGATGAAATAAATTTGTTAATAATTTCCAATAATTTTGCAATTGGTTTTATTTTTATTTTTAAAAATAATTCTATAGAACAGTGCTTCTCAAACCTTCTATATTCGCGACCCAATATTCAATTATTATTTTCATCGCGCCCCCTCCCCATACAATAACGATGCATTGAATTCAGTAATAATATATTTTGAAGCTAAACCTGCAGTTCGACTTTTACCTCTTTAGTGCCACCGGCGTACTTAAACATCTCACTCAGCCAGTGTCTTAATTGCGTGGACGTATATATACGTCTTACCGAAGTACGATATTTTCTGTGCACTCTTGTCCCTAAAATTATTCCGAAGGCTTTGGAATGCAATAAAAGGAGCTTAATTGTCTTTGCGAAGGATTTACTTCTTTCACATTATTTGTTTCTTTATTCTTTTAACCTTCCCCTTCCCAATACACCAGATAAGCTCCTTTACTACGTCTTAAACGGTGGCATTGGGGAGCGAATCACGTAATTTTTAACCGACATTTAAGGGAGTAATTATAAACCATATAAATTATCAAGATAAGTGTTAATTTTTGTTTTTAATTTTATATATGGCAAGCCTATGGGGCACTGATAATTATTAAACTTGTTCTTAACGTAGTATCTTTGAAATGATTATAAAATTCATTGCGTAGTACTGATATATTTATAAGTGTAAATGTGTATTTCATTTTTTTTATTTGTTTGGTTTTATTACATTAATAATTTTTTTAAACAATCTTTTGTTTTCTACTTTTCAATATGCTCGCGTCCCCCTTATAGGGTTATCACGCCCCCCTACGGAGGCGCGCCCCACAGTTTGAGAAGCACTGCTATAGGAGTATGTCTAAGGTTGAAACTTTTTGAAGCGCACCTAGTGGAGGGATACAAAGAAATAATTTGGAGCGATGTCCCGATTGCCATAAAGCTCTGAAGAATTTGCCCTTATTCGCAGCGAATTATTTTCATGGATTTCCCATTATCTGAATTGCATTTATATATAATTCATCAATACAAAGAAAAAGTACGCTTCACATTTTTATTTTAGTTTTATTTCATTTCATTTAGAATTTTAGAAGTCTTTCACTGTCTTATAGCATTTTTCAAATAAAAAGTTCATTACAAGTGAAAGAAAACGATATTGGTGATACAAACTCACATACAATAAAGCATTACTAGATTCAATACAAATTAGTAAAGTACTAGAAAGCTGTACTAGATTCAATATAAATTTGTAAAAGATTATTTAAACAATCAACCAGTTTAACTTTATATATATATGTGTGTGTATGTGTGTGTGTGTGTGAGTAAAATAACATAAACATTAATTAAGAGGCTTTTGTTAGATTTTATGACAAAAATCTGAGAAGATTAAATTTATTAAATTTTTCTGAGAGCAAGTGTTTACGTTTCAACACTGTAACAAATTAACAACGTTTACAATAAAAATAAAAAATTCTATTTGGATTTCGAATTAAATTAAACATTTTCAATGTTTAAGAAACGTCATAAAATGATTTCTCAAAGGGATTTATTTGAATTTAACGTAAAGATTTTTAGAAAAGATAAACTTTTCCGTTTGAAGGATGAAATAAATGTTTCTATTTGTGTTTTTTCCCTTTGGGAAATTAAAAACATGGTTGATTGAAGATGAAAGAATATTTCATACACCTCAAATAAATAAATTAAAATAAATAGAATACAGTTTAAGGAATCTGTAATTAATAAGGCATTTTCTTAGTGTACTGTTTGTTAATTTTTATAGCTACTTAAAATCAGCATTTAATGGTTTGAAAAATAAAATACTAACTTCTTTTTTCGAATTGCATATTAGTTAATTTTGTTCGAATAAAACGTCTAGAATCTGTAAAAGATTTAACACTGAGCTTATTATTTAGAAAATAATATTTTTTATCACATACAGGAAAAAAAAGATAACTTACGGGTAAAAAAGAATAAATACTTTTGTAGAATTTATTTTTTTTAAATAAGGAGTTTCAATGTTTTATTTTATCAATCAATTATTTATTTCAAATTAATCTAATTCTAATTTTTATAAAATGCTTAAGTCTTTAAGTCGGATTAATTTTTTAAAAAAAATTAAAATATAAACTTCATATCTTTTGAAATATTTTCATCTTCACATTATTAAAATAGATCCTAAGAAGAAAAGAACTTTAATGGAATAGTTTTTAAGCATCTAAAACATTTAGGGATTAAATCTCGTAGTTGCGTAATATTATACTTATTAAAAGGATTTTATTGCTTTCACGTTTCTCATTTTTATGAAATTAAATAAAATCATTTTGAAAAAAATCTACTTATTTGTTAGTGGAATAAGAGATGTGAAAAAATGATTTCATTGATCTATTTTTAATGAATATATATATATATATATTACAAATTTTCATTGAATCAAATAAAACATAAAAGAAAAGAAAATTATATTTATTTTTATATGAATCTATTCACATAGTGCAAAATTTTATTTTGTAAATATTATTTATTTAATATTATTTAGTAAATAATTGCAATTCTGGGACAATAAGCAATTATTTAAATGTATATGTGTAATCAATTATGTAAGCAATTATTTAAATGTAACTATTGAAAAGAATTAATGTATTTAAATGTTTGTAAACAACTTTGTTTACTTACTTTATCGCACCATAAGAAAATCAATCAAATTCTCTAAAGGTGACAAATGAGTAAAGAAAAAAGACAATAACATTGTCAATGGAAGTCTCAGTTTAAAATAGCGATACTCAAACTGCGGCCCACAGAGCCATTTTAAGTGGCCCGGTTAGTGCCCATTGCTCTGAAAAATTCACTTATTTAAGAGCAATAAATAAAAAGTTTGATGTCAAGAAATCAAATATATCAATTTTGCTTTTTGCTGTCGATGGTCGTACGAATACGAATTGATATTCTTCTTCTATTTGTAACGGTTACGGTTAGTGATAACATACAAAGGTGGAGTAGTGACAGTTTTATGGGTGGAACTAATTTTTTACTATCTTTCATATCTTGCAAGTGAAAAATATTCGAAGAAAATATATCGTTTCTAGATGATTGGATGGTTGACTATTTTGTAGTGAAAAACAGACGTGATCTGTAATAGTTTGAATTGTCACAAAAGAGCTGTATTTAAAAAAATACCAATAAACAAGAAACAATCAATGACACTTTTCTTCGAAGATTTCTTTCAAGAGGTCATACATAGGCTTTCTTGAATAATCTTTCCAGCAGCAACAAAGTGTTTTGTCAGTCGTAATGTCACAGTGGAAAGACTTCCCATGAAGTTTGTTATATTACTGGTAATTATATGAAACCTTTTACTGTGTGTGATGCAGAAATTGTGAAGAAGTATTTCTTAAATACTTCTAACTCAGTGTTAGTGACAAAAATTAAAAATAGCAATAAAAAAAAAGCAAAACAGGGATTTAAATATTTTGATCAATTTTCAACAATTTAAACACGTTCCCTCCCATTTATACTCATGATGCGGCCCACGTGAAATTGCTAACATATGTTTGCGGTCCAGCAAAATAAAAAAGGTTGAGTACCCCTGGTTTAAAAGATAGGATTCCTACTTTTAAACAAGAATCTCAGACGTATCAACTACAGACTGAGCTGTTATTAATTTAAATAAATCTCTTTAGATTTCACGACGTACTCAAGTAGTTGTTGATCACCCGGGTTTGGATGCATGACAGAGGTTCTTGAACATAGTAAATGAAAGAAACAGCTTTCTCGAAAGTATGAAACTAAGTTTTTTCTATATTTAACGAGTATTACTCTAGCCTAGGCTCTTAACCTTTCACGCTTGAGGTCAAATAAATTTACACAGGAATACATTCACAGTGATCCGCAGGCCACACGACAGTAAAATAAATATTGTAGGCAGGAAATATATACACGAGTATATATATATATATATATATATTATAAAGTTTGTTTTACAAGTTTAAACTAAACTTACAAGTTTGTTTAAAGTTTGTTAGTGCAACTGATTCTAAGGGAAGAGATGGTGTTTACAGATTTGTATTTATTATAATATATATATATATATATATATATATGTATATATATATACTTATATATATGCATATATATGTATGCATATATGACATATATATTAATTATGCTTATATATATGCATATATATGCATATATATGCATATATATGCATATATATATATGCATATATATATATCTACTAATATATAGCATATTACTATCAATATATATATATATATATATATATATGCAATATCACGTATATATATATATATATATATATCTCACTATATATCTAGTCTATATATATATATATATATATATATATATATATATATATATTATCCTGGTTTTTCCAAAAAACACTTTTTTAGATATTCATCTCTATATGAGAAACCTTTCTATGTTCTCTCTCCATACATTCATTTTATTTTACTTTTTTGTGTTCTATTCACGTGTAGATAGATATAGGCATATTTTTTCAACATGGTTCTATTTTTTCTATTATGTCAAAAATTACTCTTGTACGGGGAAGGTGGATCCATACAGCACTGATTAACCCTAAATCGCTGGCCTGCTTCAGTTACAGTTTTAGAAATCATTATAGGTACCCATTTTAATCCAAAAGATTCTTTCGGTATTTTTAAATTTAATAGCTCTTCACCTTTCTCTCTCTCTCTGTTTCTTTGTATGGTCTGTTTTAATCCAATTTTAGTATGGCATTCTTTTTAACACGCTTGTATTGTAACGGTATCTTTGAACTCGATTTTTACCTACTTTAAAAGGTCAGATTAATTCGGAATTTTGCATACTTGTCAAGAACCGATGACAGTACAATAATTTCATAATTTTGTTTCATTTTCCTGTTAAGGATAGTCAGGAATAAGCATTTTAATATTTGGTGACTAATTCATTATATTGTTTCTAGATTTGGCGACTAATTTCATATTCTATTTCCAGATTTGGTGACTAATCCCAGATCCCATTTCGAGATTTGATGACTAAAATATTGTTACAACCCTATAGTAGCGAAAACGTTTGCATCAGACATTTCTTACCATAATTTAAACAATGTTCCAGTTTTTATGAAAATGGAAATAAAAAAAGAAAAGACTCTTGCAAGTGAAGGAAAAAATATTTATATTTTAACCCAGCGTTTCTCAAATTGTTGTGGGGGGAGGGCGAGCATATCGAAAAGTCCATATTAAAAGATGTAAAATAACTATTAATTTACAAAAAGAAAGCAAAACAAAATACATTCTGATATGATACAAAATAAAATACATATTCAAACTGATATATGAAACTTATAAATATGTAAGTGCTTCAAGTATTTAATAATTGATTTATTAATTCTAAATTAAAAACAAGTTTAGTAATTACTAGTGACTTCTATGGGCTTGTCACATACAAAATATAATACATATAGTGATGATATGTGCAGTTCACAATATTAAGAGGACACACTACGATTCAATTGACAAAAATTCAGAACGGAAACACATCAAATCGTGTTAACTGCTAAAGTACATTTTTATATACTTTCTATAACCTCACAAAATTTGAAAGCTCCTAAATCACAAAAGTGTAGAATTCTGATAGCTTTAACGTTCATTTTTATTCACATCCCTATGGAAATCAAAACTTTAAACTACCTTATCTCGAAAAGATAAAATAACTAGTTTGTTTTCATTTAAAAGGCTAAGGCTTTTTTTTCAATTGTGCCTGATGTTTTGAATTTTTTTTACTTATTGCTAACAGTACATGTAACAAAAGTTGGTATGCATTTTAGAATCAAAACAATACTTATTTTTAAAAAAAAATAATTGAACTCAGAATTTATACATTTTTAAAAAAATTTTAAATAAACATTCATAAAAAGAGCTATTTTACGAATATCAATCGTGTTATCGCAAAACCCATACCAACTTTTATTATACATAGTTTGACGTTGAAACTCAATTTTCAATCAATCAAATTTTATGCGTGTACGTAAGTTTTTGTAGGAGTAGCATTTTAAAATCACATAAAAAATTTTAAATTTTTTCCTTAAAAAATTAAAGGGATAGCTTTTTGTGAAATTCTGAGCACAAAATCTGTTAATTTTTGCTTAAATAGTACCATGTCCCCTTAAAATTGCATTGTGTAGCATATTTTTATTGCATTCAATATATAGTTGTTGTATGAGGAGGGCACGATGGAAAATTGTGACGGAAAATTCGGTCGCAAATAAGAAAAGTTTGAGAAACACTGTACTACGCTGATTATAAATAACAATTACTTCTGATTTTACCCCAAAATGCTTAAAAATCGGCAATGATTTTTAAATTAAAAATAATATTTATAATTAATCACAAGAGTTTTTCATTTCCGTAGAAATAACGAATTTTTCTGTCTGTTTAAATCAGAGAATTTTTCTCCCACCTTATAATTTCTAAAAGAATTACAACAATGAAAATAGATACGATGAGCATAAATTAGATTACTGTTTAATGGAAACATTTTTTTAGTTTCTATTGCAAAAAACAGAACATAAGAAATAATCCAATAGATTTAGAATGAATATAGAGCTTGATATTCCAAGACATCATTGAAAAAACATGTTCAAACTTTAAAGTATTTTTCTACTTATTTGTTTTTAGAACTATAAAAACTTACTCTTCTCAGATTTAATTTCCTTCGATTGTTCTCGTTTAAAAATTATTTCTTTTAAATATAAAATAATATCGGGAAATATACAATTTTTTCATCTTAAGTTCAATCTGTTTGTTTTTTATATATTTGAGCTATGTGCTTTTCATTTTTTGGCTCTTGTAAATTTGAAATTCAATTTTTTATTGGGAGTTCTTTTAAAATACATTGTGATTGAAAAAAAAAACTTTTTGATTCAAATATTTATTTTTTGTATTTGTATTTTTGCCATTACTGAAATTAGCTGTATTCAGTTATGTCGTTAAAGTAATTTATTTTAATCAGAGTTTTCATTAAAAATATTTTTTTTTTAAATATATGACTGCGATTTAATATGTTATAGAAAATAAGGTTAGTATTTTTTACGATGTGTACTAATCTAATTTCAAATGAAAATAAATTGTGCATCCAAAAAAATGGAATAGCAAGTTTTGAGATTCAAGCATAATGAACAATGCTGTATGAAAAATAAACTAAAGTTTTTCTATTTGTATTTACTTTTAGTTTTTTTTAAATTACTATCAATTACTTATTAATATATACTTAATTAATTCAAAAACTCAATAAGTTTTTGCTCAATGCCAAATAATTAAAATTTGTAAGACAATTTTATATAATTTTTTACCGGTTTTAATTAATTATTTTTTTCAATTCGCTTTAAATATTTATAATTTTAATAATTAAAACATATTTTTTGGGAGTGAAAATAGTATATTTTCTGTCCTTCCTGCTTTTTCAAGCAAAAGCTTATAAAGGATGAACTGTAATTAATTCTTTTAAATTCACAATCAATTAACGAGCTAATATTAGAAAAGTATAAAGTCGAGTTCCATTATTATGACTCTTGATGTTGTTCAGAAAAGCCGCTGTTTACTGTACGGACAGCAGATAGACGGTATGAAAGTTCTTTAATACGATTGAAAATAATTACTGCAGAAATCTTTAAAGAATGGCGGGGGGGATATGGGACTATTTGCAGGACACTTTACTGTCCTAATTCAAGTATTTAAACTCTTCTGTGTTTTAGAGTAACAATACTTATAAAGATGTATTACAGGGCTTTTACTTTTCAATACCTACTATTAGTTGACACCCACACACAAATATATATATATATAGTATACAAATAGCTATAAATCTTAAGTATAACTAGTCAAGATAGTAGGAAATATTAGTCTCAGTAGTATAATAACAAACTCCTGGTCTTAGGAACCAAGATTGCAGGTTTATACAAGTTTTAGGACTAACCAACCTTCAACTGTAATTTGCTTATATTACTGAGTCAAAGGGAAAGAAAGGAATAATATTAGGAGAAATTTAAATATTACAAATAAAATACACTATACCATTAAAATATAACGATAAAATTATAGTCTGATAGTATTTACTAGTATAAAGATGATGCAATAAAGTAGATAGTAAGACTTATTTCGTGAAAATAGCAACATGTTATGTTTCCCACCAAATACAACAAGAGTAAAAGCAGTACCGCTTAAAAGTAAAATTAGTAAATTATGATAGAACAATATAAAGTATATATATAGATGTAAATTTTCTCTACTAATGAGTGATAAACATTAATCAAACAAAACCGAAAAAAATTGAGATTAAAAGAAACCAAACATAAAAGGTTATATGAGAAATTAAAATTATAATAGGGTTAAGAATATGAAAAATGGATGCTAAGATTATAACATTGCTGACTTGGCCAAATGTATAAAATTTTTATAAAAAAGGGGGGGTTGAACATTTTTTGTAGCCACCAAACTTCCTTTTTTATGTTGATAACACTGAGAAAAACTCATTGAAAAAAAGGTTAGAATATTTTCCTTTAAATATTTTACCTAAAATTGCTTTAAAAGGAGGAGCCAGCGCTTTGATACAAAAAAAAGACCAGATTCTGAACCCAAAATGCAAATTCGGGGAAAGGTAAAGGGCCCTTTAAACTAATGTAAAAAAAAGAATAGAAAAAAAAAAGAAAAAAGGTTTACAAACACCTAACTTTCAACTAGCGTTATATTTGTTAAAAAAAACAATAAGTAATTTTATCTAATATTTTAATATGGAGGTTATTATATTTAGGAAAAATGATAAATTTCTAAAAATAAACTATTGTTATTCTATTATTATTCTAAACTATTCTATATATACATTTGCAAATTAAGTGCTACATTTCAGCCATTCACATGCTTTGAATCTGCTTTAAGGCCCAGAATTGGCTCTTATTTATTCCCCAGAAGCGCGGCTCTGAAATGCAATTTTTGGGTAAGACCTCTATCTTCAATGGTTTGATATTCCCATCCATTACTTTCAATAGGTATTTTATCAGTATTATTTCATAAAAGGGGGAAAGGTTTTGACCCAAAAAAGTTCAACCCTACATATAAAATTTTTTATTTTCTAAAAATCGCAATGTTTTTAATACTCAGCATCCAAAATTTTTTTCGGTTACTTTATGTCCTTCATTGTTGATTTTCCTACTTTATGTGTTTTCAATGGATTGTTTTGATGTTATCGATGTTTTTAAGAATATATATATATATATATATATATATATATATATCTTGTTTTCAAATTTTCAATCGTTAATGAAATACTTTTTTTCATCCATCCAAGTTTAAATCCATTTTTTAAAACTTGTAGTAAATAACACTTGATTCATTTTTTTCAAAAATTTTCTTTAATTTAAATTAAAAAAAATAGGGATAAATAACAAACAAAATAATAGTCCCAAAAGCATATATCCCCAAAAGGAAAATTTCGTTGTTGCGCTACAGCACAATGGACTTCTAATCCAAAGGTCGTAGGTTCGAATCCCACCTGGGATGACTTAATTTTTGAGAACGTGATTCGTTTAACTGTACTTTTTTATTAGAACATCTAAAATTTAATTAATGAATAAAAAGTAGCAAACAAAAATAATAGTCCAACACCCTAAATAGAAAGGAAAATGGAAAATTTCAAGGAAAATCGCTATCTATTTTGACACTTAATTGTGTGATTCTGTCATATGTATATACATATTTATATGAATTGTAACTATTTAACAAAAAGTAACTAACATAAAATTTTTCTTTGTTGACCTAAGTAGGAATTGACTTTTAATTTTTTTTTGTATATAACTTTTTAGAAATTATCTTAAAATTGCAAAAAAAAGTATGGCCTATTTGTACATGATACTTTTAAAAAAATACAGGAGTCTGGAATATATGTTTAATTTTTTCCCCGTTATACAGAGAACAGACTTCAAAATTGACTCGCTCACGTTTTGGTAGAAAAATCTGCCGTCAGCCTGAAAGATTTCGAACGCTCAATTTATCTCAGAGCCCCGGGGTGGTATAGACCTATTTTGAAAATACATGTTTCAGAATATATTATAAATCTTGGATCCATGAATCATTTTACTGGCATTTTAAATTCATTCATATTTTCTTTTCTGTTACATTCTGCTTCAACCAGAAAATCACGTTCGTCTGTTCCAAATTTTTATTTATTTGAAGTTTCAAGTAATTACAGTTTTGTTAGAACGTATTTCTTTACAAGGAAAATGCATTTATTTTCTGTAATAAAAAGTTTTAGTGTTGTTGACGAGAATCTAAAATAAATTAAATTCCGTTAATTTTAAAATGTGAAATATTTATATTCGGAATTACCTGGAAATTATGGATCATAAAAAAACTCTTTCTGAATCACATATTCGCACCTTTAATCTTAACCGTTATATTTAAAAAAGTCTGGTCTGGTACTTCTTCCTCATATTGTTTAAGGTGAAAATCTCACTCGTTATTAAGGCTCCCAGGTGGATCTCGAACACAATGTGGTTAGAAAAGCCGTTGGATGAAACTCGAAATGATTACCAAAAATAATTTACAATAATTTACTTCAACCCCTTAACTAATTTTCCCAAGCACATTACGGGCTACCGAAAGCTGGCCACGACCGGTTTAATCTTATGCTGTTGGGGCTTCGGAAAGCTGAACACAGCAGGTTTATCCTTATGCTGTACCGAATCTGATATTTTCCTTTCTATCTTTGATTTGCACATACTTTTTAACTCTTAAAGTGAGACTATTAGTACTAGTGTTTTTAAAAATAATTTGAGCATAGTACTGAAGTACTTCTCATCTGGGATTTTCTTTGTAGACAAGGGAATTTTTCATTGAAGGCAGGGATTTAGATTAGGGATGGTGATTCTTTCCGAAGATCTCTTAATCAGATCTTACGAATCGATTCACAAAAAATCGAGATTCAAAAGATCGATTTCTTAAAAATCGATTTTTTCAAGTCTGTTTTACAACAAAATATAAATCCATTTTATGAAAAACAAGGAATATACTATAATAAACTATCTCTTATATCAGTAAAATCAGAGAATTTTTTAGTTCAGGTAATTCGACAATTATAATTATTTTTATTTTCATGTCAAAGTATCAGGTATAAAAGAAAACATTTATATTTTCTAAATGTATTTGTTACATTAAAAAGTTTAAAAAATAGATAATATAGCTTATAGTTCCCAGTGCTTAATATCAAAGTTTTTTAAAAACAACAGTTTGTCAAGTCTACTGGGATCCAAGCGGTTCCGCTCATCACTTACGATGTTGCCGGCAATCGGAAAAAAAGCGCTCACAAGGAACAGATGATCCCATGATACTCATATACTTCATGGCTATTGAGTGAACGTGATGATAAATAGAGTTATTTGTTTTGTCCAGTAAATTAACTCTTTTACCAGCAACACCGTAATATAACGGGTTTTAAAAATAGAACATACAACTAATTGTAAATAATTTTATGATTTTTACCAAAACAGAAAAAAATTGAATGTCGAATTTCTAGGATGAAATATCGATTCACTGTATCGATTCCGTGCTACATTGATTTAAAAGAAGCAATTTTTTGGGGAAAATCGATTTTCGATTAATTGATCTCAGATCGCCATCCCTCATTTAAATTTTTGAAAATGTTCGATACAGAATAGGGACTGGCAAGACAATGGACAATTTGTTCCTTAAGAAGAAATAAATGTGGAAAGATAATCCACACGCATAAAGCGATATTAACTCCGACCCCATTAGAATGCAAGACTTAGTATAACACCATGCTTCAAGTTATGTTGCACATCTGGAGTAACAGTTGATGTATGTTGGGTAAACAAGATGAAATTAAGAATTATTTTTCTTCCTAACATCGGTATAAAAACCTTGTTTCCCTTAATACTGAAATAAACATTTATTGCGCAATTGATAAATGTTTGTATATTGTACGGCTCTGAATTTTTTTTATCGTTTCATAAATTGTAAGTAACCCCATTATTAAAATTTAATCTTAATAAAAATAGTCATTATCTTTCTTCTTGGAGCTTCGTGCATTTTTTTTCCAAAAAGTTGTACTTGATAATAAAAATGTTGTAAGATTTTAATGGATAGAACAAAAGCGGTATTAGAAAACATGTTTTAAAAACCACAATTAAAAGGAAAATTTTGTAATCTAATTAATAACTGTTGATTTTTTACATTTACAAATAAATTTTTGCATTCAAAAATATTTTTGATGCTATTAATTTTTTTCATATAATATTATAAATAACTTTACTTAAATTTCTTATATGAGAGACAGTGTTTTTAAATCATATTATTCCTTGAATTTTCATTTCCTTAGATTAATTTTACAAGTGTAGTGAATTTCTTCTTTAAGGAAATTTCTGAGAACGATGGGAAAATAATAAAAATAAAACCTTGCAATTTAATGATGTATAAATTGAAATAGAAAAAAGATGTACATGTTTATCAAGTCCGTGTACAATCACGAATAGACGGCTTGTGTAAACTCATTTATTTTCACAGAATTTAGTGATTAAAATTTCGAAAAACAATTTCGAGTAACGCTAAGATATTGTTTGTTTAGTTATAGAAATATTTATTGTTTGCATTTTTAAGTTTTGTGTGTAAAAGTATTTAACATGTAAATTATATATATATGTATAACATTGTTTTCATGCTAAAATTCAATTTATTGGCTCTGCCGTTTTTATTTACTGTCTTTAATTGTCTCTAATAGGAGTTTTCAGAAAAAAGTGAATTATTTATAACAAATTATGCAAAAAAAACACCTTACAATTAAATTAACGTATTGAATCTGGACTTAATTTGTTTCAATTTTTTGGCTCTAAAAATATTCAAAATGACATAGTTCATTAAAGTGTGTAATGGGGGCCCATGACAACCGAACTCGCTCACCAAGCAACTTAATTTAGCGAAACGTGTTCCGAAAATTTACAAAGTGGAATTTTGCAATCAAAATAAAGAAATATAAATGAGAAATTTCAAAAATATTAATAAAAAAATTGCTTAAATATTTATAAAATGGTTTCTTGGAGATCGATTCTGGTCACCAAAAAATTGGCTCCGCCGCGGGGCCCTATTCTAAACTTTAGCCCAGAAACTACCTATATCTACATATAGGTAGTATGGCAAATGATTGTCTTCGTCTAGGGGCCTCCTTAACAGACATAGTAATGCAAGATACTCGTATATTATATAAAATAATTATTATATTAATCTATATATAATAAAATTAAACAGAAATTTTACTAAAGAGAAAAATGCCACGATTCCTCGTCTAGGAGAAATGGAATAATTGAACAATTTAAGCGAAACAATTTTGATTCCACCCGTACGTTTTGAAAAACAAGTACTATATAAAAAAAAATAAGTCAATTCCTACTTAGATCAGCAAAGAAAAATTTTATTTTAGCTACTTTTTATTAAATAGTTACAATTAATATAAATATGTATACATAGGACCGAATCACAACATTAAGTGGTAATTAATTTTTATTCATTAACACTAAAGTATCGTATTGTCATCCAAAACAATCGTGTATATAAAATTTCAGTTCAACGCGGATGCTTTAAAACGTGAGAAAAAAAAACCTTTTCAAGTTTTGACACAACTCGCTAAAATTGAAGCCATTATGGCTGTATCTGTAATTCTTTAAATAATTAGTTTCAGTCAATTCATTTAATTAATTATAATTAAATTATTGTATTTTCCCAAAACAATAGTGTATAGAAAATTTCAGCTCAAATGAGTGCTTTAAAATGTGAGAAAAAAAACCTTTTCAAGTTTTGACACAAGTCGCCTAAAGGGTCGCAAAGTCGCCAAAAATTATGATCCAACTTGGTTGTACTTATAATTCTTTCAATAATTAGTTTTAATCAATTAATTTGTATAATTGTAATTAAATTATTACATTGTCATCGAAAATAATCTTGGATATAAAATTTCAGCTTAATTGAGCGTTTTAAAATGTATTCTATTAACGACTGAAAATTCCACCAAGACAAATAAATAAATATACAGAGAGTGTGAGCTAATAGTAGGAATTGAAAAAGAAACTCTGCAACTTTATATTCTCTTCCAAAATTGTGACCATTGTTGCCTTGTGATTATGGTCACGAACTGGTGGCTGGCATGTCGTGGGTTGGAGTCCTGGTGCCCCTAGAGACCCACAATAAAGCGGAGCTGATTTACGTTAAATGTGTCGTCCGATGGTGGGGTGGAGTAGTTTGGAAATTGAGTGATGTAAATAAATTCTCACCTCTTTCAAAATTATTTTTTTTAAAAAGTTTTTCATACGTTTGAAAGTCAAGAAAATATCTTAAGACAGCGTTTCTCAAACTGTGGGGCACGCTCCCCTTGGGGGCCGTAACAACTCTACGGGTTGGCGAGCATACTGAAAAGTCGAAAACAAAATTTTATCTAATTAAATTTGTTTGTTTACTTTCAGTAAATTAATAAATACATTCTGACATATGATAAAAAATAAAATACACATTTACACTGATATATTACACTTATAAATGTATCATTTCCACACACAATGTATTTTATAATTAATTTAACAGTACAAAGTTATAAACAAGTTTAATAATTACCAGTGACCCCACGGGCTTGTTATATATAAAATTATATACATAAATTAGCACTTATCTTAATAATGTGTGTACTGTTTATAATTAATCCCTTAACTACCGATTGAAAATTACGAGATTCGCTTCCCAGTTCCACCATTTTCCAAGCAGCTGCATGTATATGGTATATTGGGATTGGGAAGAAAACGAATGAATAAGCAAATCCTCTGGAATAAGTAAATCTCTCGCAAACACTCTCAAGGTCCCTTTTGTTGCACTCCAAAGCCCTCGGAATAATTTTATGGATAGCAGTGCACAGAAAATATCGTACCTCAGAAAGACGTATATATGCGTCCGGGAAATTAACGCCTTGGCCGAGTGAGAAGTTTATTTTCGCCAGTGGTACTAAAGAGGTTAAAGTCGTGTTGTAGCTTTAGCGTCCAAGTAGAATATTATTGAATTCAATACATTGTTATTGTATGAGGGGGCGCGATGAAAATTATGATTGAATATTGGGTCGCGAATATTGAAACTTTGAGAAGCATTGTCTTAAGACATTTATTATAAGCACAAGATATTTTTTAGGATAGCGAAATACTTTTTATGCGTACACTTTCTAAAACTTACTATTACTATATCACTATTAAAATATTTCCACGCATCTTGAATATACCCCTATATATTTGTTATTTTAAAATGATAAATTCTTTAGGCGTGTTTTGCTGAAGAGTAAATTTAAATTAAGCATCAGATTCGGATGCGTTGTGTTCAGTCGGCTTTTTGCCTCTATTCAGAAATCGTTCTCGAGTCAGCGACGCGATGTTAATTTTGTATTGAAAACTTTTTAGGCGCGTAGTTTTTCTTCTTTTTTCAAGTAAAAGTTCATGCAAACTTTTTTCCCGCGAAATTTTACTTTCTGTATTTAAATATTACTGTCATGCAGTTTGCTTTCACTCAACTCCAGCGAGGGAACGAGAGAAGAGAAGCACAAGTGAAAATAATTCAAGATAGATTAAGATAAAAATAAGAAGTAACGAAACATGTGTGTGGGATCTCTCTCTCTTCTGGTTTTAATTCTGTAGAAAGATAATTTAAGCATAAAAATTTTACCAAAAGAATTAAAATACGAAATTTCAATGGTTAATTGGTGAGAATATTGCCAATATTTTGTTTATATTAGTGACGACCACTAGAGATTACGAGAAAATAAAAGCATTAATTGTGAAAAAGTACAAACAATCTTCTTTTGTTCGCTTAAAAATTTTAAGAAAAATAAACTTCTATGTGTTCCTAGTTCTGCATTTTATACGGTATTATATGTTATATAAACGGTACCTACGTATTACCGCAACTGCATTGGCGCGACTCTATTTGAAAGGAGCACATGTTCGCCAATTCAGCGTGTATGACACATGGAAAATTAGGGTTGCCAACTTGGCGGGTTTTTTGAACGTTGGCATTATATCGAGAGGGTGTAAGTACCGTATAAACATATGTATTATGCAAATGTAATCTACATAAGTGATTTACTTATAAATGTTTCAAAAAAGGAGACTAATTAACATTTAAATCGTATATACTCGCGTGCAAATATATAAGAATGCATAATTATTTAAACATAGCCATTTTTAGAAAATATATGAAATAAATAAATCCACCAATGAATGGATATGAAAAGAACTATTTAATGCTCGCATGCGAAAAAAAAGTACATCCGAACAATTAGATTATCTTGCCCGGAATAAATCAGAAATTTTCACTTCTAACGAGTGGTCGGTCATAAGCACACACATGCACAACTTTTTTATTTTTATTTTATGCAAAATTTTCTCTACAAGAATTTTTCTTATTTATGTAAAACGAAAGGTGTGAAGCAGCTCTGTGTAAAGCTCCTTTGGAAAAAAAAAGAAGTCAGTTTCTGTATTGTTAGCTCAGCATATAATGCCTTAGTGGAACTTATGTCTCGCACTGGCATTTTGAGAGGAAGAAACCATTCGCTGTAATAGCTCTTGTAGAAAAATAACTCTGGATTTTCTTATACATTATGTATAAACAGTCGCTTACTGAAATAAAAGCTCTTCAATGTTTGATCACGATGCATCAACCCAACTGCTTGAAAAAGAAAAAAAAACTTTTTCTCGGGAGCGCCATCCAGTAGATCACTATACCTTTACAACGATAAAAAGTCCAGTTCTGTAGCAAACAGTGTTTCTTTTTTTATTGGTGGTACTGTGATGTTGGCTGCTATATTTTTTATGTTCATATAGATTTGTAGAAAGGGAATGTTTTTCAGTTTGAACAATGATGTTTAGGTAAAATAAAATTTTTTAGAACAGGAATTTTTATTCCCCTACCCTATTTAGCTAAAATATGGAACGTATGTAAGGGGTGTTCAAAAGCTAAAATCATGTGTTTTAAACCATTTGAGATTTTTACATTTTCAAATTATTTAGATTGTAACCTTTCTAAAAATACCTTACTTTAACCTCTAGAGTAATTAGAAGCTCTTAAAACCTATTATTAAACAATCGTTGAAACTCGGCCACGCCCATTTGAATGGCGAAAAATGTAAACAAAGTACTTCGTTTTTTGCTTAAAAGTTGAACGTCTAATATAAACCAAGACATGTATCTTTTATTGTAAATTAAGCCTTTTATTTTTTATGATATATTTATAATGATGGCTAATATATACTGAAATGAGCTTTTTGTAAGAAACTCAAAAATTTATTTTTTACAATTTTTTTGTGAAAAATGGGTCGAATTTCGCACAATGCTTGATAAAATATTTCATATATTATTTAAAAATTCAAAATTAGCTAAACGCTCATTTCTGTATAATGAGAAAGGTGTTCTTTAACTGTATGAAAATATCAAGCATGTACATGCAGCAGATTTTGAGAAAAGGTACATCGAAAACAGCCAATGTAACATTGTCAGTATATTTTTGGAGGGGGTTTCCCAAAACATCCTTTTCCCGGGAGGACCAAGGCCATTGAGAGTAAATATAAGTAATTTCATCGCTTTGCTGGATATTTCATATTATATAAATGTTCACTCTATATAAATTATTTGATATCTAAGTTGTGACAGATTTTATTTTTAATCCTTCCCCAAACCCCCTTTTGGGAGTCTTTTGGCCTATAAATTTCCCGGTTATTCACACCCAAACCCCCTTTCCGGAAAAGAAGAAATCGTGATATGCAAATTAAGTTTACTTATATAGTCAATTTTCTAGTTTGGGATGAGAAAAAGGGAAAAGTAGATTTTAAAACCAGAAATCAGGTGGATTGTTAATGACAGATATCATTATTGAATTATTGTGAATAAGTACTTATTAGGGGAAAGATTTAAAAACACGATTGATCACTGAGAAAAATTAATTTTAAATTAAATAAAAAAAAGATTAGATCCTATAAAAGTAAGGACCGGTTTGAAAGTCTCCTAATCATTCGTGTATTTTCCGTTCTTTTCGCCAAAGTTAATTTCCGGAAAACCCATTTATTAAGAAAAATTTAAAAAAACTTTTTTCCCTTTTTAAGTCAAAGTTAATAGCCCAAAAAAAACGGGAGTTTTTGCCAATATGACTAGTAAATCCCCCATGATAGTCGATTTCTGTAAGACTTGTTCTTAGAGGATCTCAAAAAAAAAAGAAACATGCAAAAAAAAAAATGTCATCTGCCCCCAATGGGTTCAAAATGGGAAATTTTTTTTAACCCTTTTCCCATATCTGGTAACCCCCTCTGAGAAAATTGGGGGGGTCATTTTTTTTCACAAAAACCCTTTTCTTAGCAAAATTTTACCCAAAAAAGGGAAACCCCGCCTGCCAAATTTCAAGTCCGTAGTTGTAAGAGCTTTGGAGATACCATGATGAGTGAATGAATTCCTTTTCCACCCTAATTTATATAGATAATTTGATTTTTTTAGTTTGGGCCGGATTTAAAGACCATTGGGAACAAGTAATAAAAAAAAAAAATTAACTCAATTCCTCCCTTAGATCAAAAAAGAAAAATTTTATTTTAGCTGCTTTTTATTAAATAGTTGAAAATTTAATATAAATATGTATATATATAGGACAGAACAACATTAAGTGGAAATTTAAATTTTTTATTCAATCTTTAAAAAGTATCGTTTTTCATCAAAAAACAATCGGAAAAAATTTCAGTTAAAACCGAAATTTTAAAATGTGAAAAAAAAAATTTTAAATTATTGACCCAAGTCGCTAAAAATAAAACCCAAAAGTAAGCTGTATTTGAAATTTTCTTTCAATAATTAGTTTAAAATAATTAATTTTAATTAATTACAATTAAATTATCGTATTTTTACCCCAAAAACAATAGTGTCAAAAAATTTTGAAAGGCGCTTTAAAAATATAAAAAAAAACCTTTTCAAGTTTTGACACAAGTCGGCAAAAGGGTCGCTAAGTCGTCAAAAACGATGGCTACGTAGCTGCATTTTGAATAATTAGTTTTAATGAATTAATTCTTATTAATTATAGTTACATTACTGAATTGTCATGCAAAATAATCATGTATATAAAATTTCAGCTCAATTAAGCGCTTTAAAATGTATTTTATTAACGATTGAAAATTCCAGCAAGATGAATAAATAAATATATAGAGAGTGTGAGCTATAATAGAGAGAAGGAATTGAAAAATACATAACAAAATGTATACTAAATTAGTTAATCCAGTTAGAATCATTGTGTGTGTGTGTAGGTTTATCAGGGTTTTTTTTCATTGCTCAAATATACTTTATTATTGCAAAAAAATAAACTTAGAGAACAACACATGTAAGAAAACGCAGTTATATATCATTTACGTTTTAAAAAAAATTAAAAAAATAAATATGAGTTTTTTCGAATTTTTTTATCGTTGCTTTAAATGTTTTTGGACAATTTTTTATATAAAGCTTTTCCCCTTTTATGTAATGCACTCAACATATGTTCTATTTTGACATTCTGTAAAAAAAAATATATGGATTAGGTTATAGAGAAATATGACTATCACCAATTTTAAAACGGGGAGGGAATATTTCCTTTAGTTGTGTTGTTGTTGTTATTTATGCCACCCGATTGATAATAACATCAGATCAAGATCCGCGAAATTTTTTCGTCAAGGTGCTAGTTGAAATCCCTTAGTCGGGGGTTTTGGGAGCAACCATGTGGGGGACAGTGTGATTGGGCTCATTTCCCCACCCCAATTCCCCCCTTTTTTAGTGTGAAAGGGTTAAATTTTTTTTACTACCCCAAAAATTTCTTTCGGGGATAGAAATCTAAATTGCATTAAAAATTTCTTGGCTTTTCCCCAGAAATTACGAAAAAAAAATTGGGATAATGATTATTATTTAAAAAAAAATAGTCCAATAAAATATTTAAGTTCCTGTTTTAATGCAGTTTGGAAGCGTAGTTTTTCATACAACAAGTATGATTTAATCTGTGATTGAAAAATCAATGTTTAATATCTTCTGTTATATAATAGTAAAAATTAAAAATAAAATCATAACAAAATTTCATTTGTACACTTGAAATTATTACAAGAAATATCTCCAGCTGCAGTTCGATATAGAATTTACATAAAATGCGAATTTCAAAACCCTACTTTTTATTTTTTTTCAAGCTTTAGTCACAATTCATAAGATCGTTTGTTAAAAAAAATATTTGGGTGATGTTTCTTCTTTTTCCCAAATTATGATCGAGTTGCTCACAGGTTACAGTTTGCCCATCTCCGGGTTTTCATACTAAAACATCTGTTCAAAATTGATTTTTTTTATAATGAATCAAAAATTTATGGATGGAAATAGATCTTTTTTTAAAAAAATCTACTATCACAAATGTAAAGGAAATTAAATATTCTTTAGGTTGTCTGCGCTAACGAATAAAATAGATTTACACTTAATTTATTTAATAAAAATAAATGAAAAATATCTTTTTACAACATTTTAGTATTATTTTTTTTTTTTTTTAAAAAAATGAAATTTCGTTCCACGGTTTTGTGAAAGATACATTTTATACAAGTTTCACAAATCGTTTGAAATAGGAATATTTTATATTTGCTTAAATAAATCATTTGCTATTATTTGCTTAACTGATGACTATTTCTGTAACTGATTTGTAAAAGAGAATTTGTGTAAGGCAATAATTCTACAGTTTGAGTTTTGTTCTAAAGTCTGTAGTACAATTTCCTATTGTATATTCACCTCTTATTGTAATAGTGTTTATAGCACAAAGAATGTGTAGAATATATCTAACAAAGTTTATGGAGCATTGAGAACACTGCCATGAATTAATTTTTATGCATATTTAAAACTAGTATAAAATATTTAACAATGTGTGTTTTATTATATTTTTGATCATTGGTAAACCAACCCCAAAGGGTTTTGGTGGGTTTTCAAAAACCCAAATTGTTCGAAGAAATAAAACTGAAATTTAAATCGGATTACTTTAGAATAGACAAAAGCACGCATTTAATAATGGAGTCATTTCATTCCTCCTTGCTTTATCGGCTTAGGGAAATTACCTTAAACTATTCAAAGGTATTCGTATTTAATCGATGATGCTTATTCAGAAAAGGCGAGTTGTTGCTTTTTTTCCCACTGAGTAAATAGGGTTTTGCTAAGAGTGAAAAAAATAATAAAAGTTCCATTCTATACCGTAATTCTTGATTTACGTTGTTTTCAAAAGAAAGCTTGTTAAAATACACCGAAACTATTGGATATTCGATTTTGGAGAGACGTATGTAAACAAGGGATGAAAAAAAAAATCTTTTAATTTCGTTTTCGAAATGAATAAGAGAAAAATATTTTTTATATTTCAACAGAAATTGTTCCAAATAAATTATTTACATTTAAATTGAAGTCTTATTCTATTGTAGAACTATTTATTTTATTAATATGTGCTTGTGTTTAAAGAGTTATCTATCTATCTAGGCATGGTGCCCCAGTACAGCAGTTACAACAAACTTTCAGGGAAGATAGAGTAGATATAGACGATGGGAAATTACATAGGAATGCATGGACGGGAAAAAGGGTTTTTTGAGTATACTTATCTGTCCCTAAAAATTTTTTAAACCCTGTATTTTAATTTTAAACCCTGTATATATATATATTAAAAAAAGGATATATATATAATATATATATATATGGTTGGTTTGTTGGGTTTTTTTATATATTAAATTTTATATTTTTTATATTGGAAATAAAAAAAAAAGGAAAAGTTCTAAAACCTACAAATTTCCGAAGAAGAGAGAAAAATTGGAGTTCATGAGAAAACAACAAAAAGTAGATACAATAAAAATTTTTGGGCCAAACTGGCACCTATTATAATTTCTAAAGCCGTCCCCTGAATTAAAACCCAGTGATTTAGGGTTGAAAGCTTTATTTATCCACCTTCCCCGTACAGCAGAAATTTTCGATATATATATATATATATGTATACAGATGGGTTATCAACATAATGGAAATATCTGTGAATAAATGGAACATTTTTGAGTGAACTACGTAAGAATTAAAAATTTATTTTTTTGTAAATAGAATTGTGTACATCCTGGGGGAGTATGTGGTAACTTTATTAAAAGTCTGCAATTCTTGAATTTTTTTTTAAAAGGGTAAAATGCCGGACGTTTAAAATTTTCATAGTCCATATTATAGGAATCCGTCAAACTGGAGTAAGTGTGATCGAAGCATCCCAACTTTTAGATTTTTCTTGAGGTACGGTGTCTAATTCATGATAATGTACACTGCTGTTTATAAAAAATGCAACAATATGAAGGAATCATCAAAATTAAATGAACTTTGTAGAAAATATCAATTTTAGGATGTTACATAAAATAGTAAAATTTCAGAGCCACAGCCTCTTGCGTGTCGTGCGCAGCACCCTCTGAACTGATGATGAGAGAGTATAAATAGAGGGCTGCAGCTGGATTTTGAATATAGTTAATGATTATTTGTTAGAGATGAACGTTTAGTAAGACCTAAGTATGCCTCTGCGATGAAATAAGGAGAAATTTCAACTACTTGAACATGAGAGGATTTTCGACCTTCGAGAAGGAGGATTTTTTTAACCCCGCAATAAGTCCCCATATGTCGCCTATTGAGTGGGGTGAGATTTGGTTTGGGGGCGTCTTGCTCGTAATCCACCCTGAAAACTTCAAAAGACGAACCCTTTTTCTGCCCCCTAAAGCAAATGGAATTCTCTTCCAAAAGCAGACAATCAAAATCTATTTTATCTCCATGCCACGTCGTAAAACAGCACTTATTCAGGATAAAATGTCACACCAAATAATTTATTTTCAAAACCCTTAAATTTTTATTTTTTTTTTTTTGAAAATTTTTTTATTTATTTGTACTACTAATACAAGTCGTTTGCATTAAAATTTAACCCCGATGATTCCTTTTTTGGTGGATTGGGTTTTTCAAACAGCAGTTTACATCCAAACATTAAAAAAAAAAATAGTGCATTAAAAAAGAAACAAAAAAAAGAGAACGATGGGCTTTGAAGCGGATTATAATATCTAAAAGCGAACAACTGCAACTAAAGTGCAGTATCTGGATTCCCCAGTGTCAATGATAACTATTAGAAGTCACCTTCATAAATAGTACAATGGCGGCAGAGCAGCAACTCCAAAGCCACTGGTCACGGATTATTAATGTCAAACGTCGTCTACAATGGTGTCACACTCACAAAATTTGGTCGATTGAGAAGTGAAAGAACGTCATATGATCTGACGAATCGTCTTTCACACTTTTTTCCCTTCAACAGGACGGGTGAACGTTTGGAGAACACATGTACAAGAGTACGGCCATAACTGTCTCCTTCCAACTGTCAGACATGGAGGTGTATATGTAGCGATAGCAGCAGCCTTGTCGTGTTTTTTCTGCTGGACCAATGGTAACTCTGATAGGAAGGATCAATGGGGAAAAGTATATAGAAACTTTAGTTGACCAAGTCCATCTTATGATGCAAATTTTGTTTCCAGTAGGAGATGGAATTATTTCTGGAAGATAATGTACCTAACCATGCAGTGAGACTAGTCCAATCATGGTTTGATGATCAGAGGATGAAGTTAAACATCTACTTTGACCCACACAGTCACCCGACGTCACTGTAATAGAACCGTTAGGGTCTATTTTAGAGCGTTCAATGTGGAATCGGTATCTCCTTCCCAAGCATTTTTCTCACAATTATCATAATATCTCCATTAAGAAAGGTACAATATTTCTCTAAAGAGTATTTGGCACTTGTATGAATTGATTCCTATGCGAAATGCAAGCTGTGCTACATGTGTTACAGGTTGTCTTACATTATACTTTTTAAGGGGTTTAATAAAATTCCGGGAGTGCTTCTTTAAAATTTTCAAATTTGGGGACCCAATTTTCAATCATAATTTTTTATCGCCCCCCACAAAAAACAAAAGTAAAGCAATAATAATGCACTTTTAACCTTAAAAAAATTTATACGATCTTTTTAAATTTTAAACCCCCTTGAATTATCAAGATATATAAGTATTAAATTATACATATATATTTATTACTTTCAAGTAATAGGATTTTAAATTACGTCATTTTTAAGTAATAGATATTTTAAGTGAATTATATATATATATATATATATATATATATAATATATAATAACTTTTTAGATAATAAGAAAGCAAGTTTATTATATTGCTTCTTTTCTAATTTTTAAATTGGAACAGATAACAATTAAAGTGCAACGTGTATTTTTATTATCTCAGAATGTATTTTGTTTTGCTTTCTTTAAGGTATCCGACTACGTTCAGAAACATGATTTTAAAAAAGCGTATACATGGATAATTGTTATGATATTTAGTGTCATTTAGATTAGAATACATGTATAAAATAATTTTAAGGACATTTTAACAAAAAAAATTTATTTAAATACACTATTTTGGCAAAAAATTAACTTAGAATAATTTTTTTTCTAAATGTTCTCCTTTTGTAAAAACTACTTCTATTATAATAATATTTTGCCTGTATATAGCTCAGACCTCTCTACAGAGGCTCAACTAGAATTTTTAAAAAATTCACATTATTTTCAGAGTTACCACCCGTTTAAATAATTATTGCGTTTTTTTCTTAAAATTGCTCCGCTCTGTTGTCGTAAAATATGAATAAACCCACTTCTAAGTTATATATTTCAAAAATTCTAGTTGAGCCTCTGTACAGAGGTCTGAGCTCTATAAGGCAAAATATTATTATAGTAGAAGCATTTTTCACAAAAGGAGAACATTTGGAAAAAAACCGTCGTTACTACCGTCGTTACTCGGGGGTGTAGAGAACACCCCAAATTTTTAACACGTGTATTTAATTATGAAAATAAAATTAAGTCATTATGATACATATTTATAAAGTACAAGATGTTTTTTGTGTTATACAAATAAAATTATTAAATTTATTGCATACAAATGATACTAACATTAATTAAGACTAAACATACAAAATTTTCATTTTAAAACACATAGTTTTATATTTTTTCATAAACCAGTAAAACGTATGTACCAGTAATAAATATACTTTATATTTAATGAGATAATGATTGTAAAAAGTAGAAAAATAATATTTTAAACATTATCCATTCAGAGCAGACTGTATACATATTCTCAACTTTTCGTGGGAATTCTCAGCCTCCCCAGATAAACTTTTGAAGTTCATTACATTCCAATCGTTCGAGAAAGAAGGATTGCATCAGGCCTGAACGTTAAATGACCTAAAATGTGCAGCTACAGAAAAAATCATGGTCCTGCGCATTCTTTTTAGAATCCTGGGAAGATTTTCTTGTAGTTGGGGTGTACAGAACACCCCGCGCGAGTGATCGAGGGTTAAGGAAGATTTCGGGGGCGTTATGTATAAAAACTCTATCTTTTCTTTAATAAGGCCTACAAAGTTGAAATTTGGCGAGCATTTTTCTTTTTATCAGAAGAGATCCGTTAAAAATAGATTTTGGAGAAATCGAATCTTCGGAGGGGAGGAGGGTTACGTAGGTCTAAAGTATAATTATATTTCCGTTTTATTAATTATAGTCCTGTCCTCTTAAAATCAAGATGTGAGTGCCATGACAATGTTTTTAAGGTATCCGACTACGTTCGGAACAGTGATTTTGCAAAAGCGCATAAATAGATAATTTTCATGATATTTAGTGTCACTTAGATTAGAATACATGTATAAAACAGTTTTAAGGACATGTTGACAAAAAATTATTTAAATACAATATTTGGGCAAAAATGAACTTAGAATAACCTTTTTTCAAAATGTTCTCCTTTTGTGAAAAATGGTTCTATTATAACAATATTTTGCCTGTATATAGCTCAGACCTCTGTACAGACGCTCAACTAGAATTTTTGAAATGCATAACTCGGAAGTGGGTTTATCCATGTTTTACGAAAACAGAAGGGAGAAATTTTAAGAAAATACGCCGATAATTATTTCAAATGGTTGTAACTCTGAAACTAATGTGAATTTTTCAAAAATAATAGTTGAGCCTTTGTAAAGAGATCTGGGCTATAAACAGGCAAAATATTATTATAATAGAAGCATTTTTCACAAAAGGAGAACATTTGGAAAAAGATTATTTTAAGTTAATTTTTGCCGAAATATTGTATTTAAATAATTTTTTTTTGTCAAAATGTCCGTAAAATAATTTTATGCATGTAATCTAACCTAAGTGACATTAAATATCATGAAAATGATCCATTTATGCGCTTTTTTAAAATCCCGGTTCTGAACGTAGTCGAATACCTTAAATACAATTTAAAACTTTTGGCTGGGAGTTAGATATTTTAATAGCTTAAACATATTATAATATTACCATAGTAAATAACAAAATACTTAGCGAAGTGCGTGGATAAAGACTTGTTTAAAATAATTTTTTTTATTACTTGGGTCTAAGTAGTATGGATTTACAAAAAACGGTAAGAATAAACCTATAATAATAAAAAAAGAATACAAGTAAATAGATTTATAAACGACTCATAAAAGTATTATACTGCATAATTTTGCTTCTCAGTTAACCTTAAATAACTCTTTTAAGTCAGTTGCTTTGTCAAATATCATCCTAAAGTAACTAAGTCTTCCTTAACCAACATTATTCTTTGAATATATTCACATTTAAAGATTCACCCTTCCACTGCACGGAGCACCTAAATTCACTAGCTGCTAAAACCGCCAAATTCCACTATAAATGAATAAAAATGTATTTACACTTTTCTATGAGCTATTCTGTATAATTGTAGATGGTAGTAAAATATAATCCGGTTAATTTTTTTTCAGTAATTTAATATTTGCTTCACCCTGGTGAAGCTTTCACTTTGCTTCATCTTTGTAAATCCTTATATATATAATAAATTTTGTATGTATATATATTTTTATACTTAAAAAATAGCTTTACAAAAAAGCTGTTATTTTGTTGGCTATACTATAAACTATTTAATCCATATTCTTTTTAATATTTTATACTTAAATCACACGCGCAATCATCGAATAAAGTTGGATGTTCTATCACCCGCAGAATCAAAATGCAACGCGTACAAAGATTTACTTGCGTTCTCCTTTAAATTTCTTAACCCTTTTCTTGTTGAATTTCCAAATTTTAATCCCTTAACCACCGCCGACGTATATATTCGCCTCACTCAAGCGTCGCGTTTAGTGTCCTTGCGTATAAATACGTCTTTCCGAAATACGTTATTTTCTTTGCTCAGCTATGAGTAAAAGTATTCCGAAAGCTTTGGAATGCAAAAAAAAAAATGAGAGTTTTTGTGAAGGACGAACTTATTTCACAGAGCAATTTGCTTATTTGAGCCTTTTCCTTTCTCCCAAAACACCGCATATACACACCGATGTGAAAAACGGTGGCACTGGTAAGCGAATCCATGACTTTTAATCAGCAGTTATGCGGATAAAGGATAGTGAAACACAAAGGGTCCAATATACTCCAACGGAAGTTAATGTTGCCTCCTAGCGATTCTTTTGCATATAGTTAACGATTGCAACAAAACACTATACACTACGCAACCTGCTTAAGTCTTAAATTGTTTGCGTAATTTGGTTGATTAATGTTAGTTTTTTATTTCACTGGCTTTCTAACTAACATAGTATCTTTTTTTTTTTTCAATTCCTACTATTACCTCACAATCTATTTATTTTACTCTATTTATTTATTTATTTATCTTCGTGAAATTTTAATTCGCTTATAAATTACATTTTAAAGCGCTCAATTGAGCTGAAATTTTATCTATCACGATTTTTTGGGATGGCAATACAATAATTTAATTATAATTAATAAAAATTAATTGATTAAAACTAATTATTTAAAGAATTACAAATACAGCCACGTTGGTATCATTTCGACTTAGCGACTCTTTAGGCGACTTGTGTCAAAACTTGAAAAGGTTTTTTTCTCACGTTTTAAAGCCTTAGTTGAACTAAAATTTTATAGACACGATTGTTTTGGATGATAATACGATACTTTAATGATAATGAATAAAAATTAATGACCACTTAATGTTGTTATTATGTTCTATGTATATTCATATTTATATTAATTGTAACTATTTAATAAAAAGTAGCTAAAATAAAATTTTTCCTTGTTAATCTAAGTAGGCATTGATTTAATTTTTTTTATATTACTTGTTTTTGTCATTGTTGGAATTAATTTGCCTAGAATATTTTGTTTACTAAGGGTAGACATTCTTATGAATCAATAATTTTGCAATCGAAATCCTATTTCGTTGACTAAATGGGTTTTATATTGTATCGGAGATTTTTATTGAAGGTATTCTTATTTTGTTCATTAAGTGTTTCTAAAATGAATCGATACTGAATTTAACAAAGAATTTTAAGTATTATTAACACTCTGATTTTTATTTTCCTTTATTATCTTATGGTTTCTTTTGTATTTTAACATTCAAAACGTGACCCGCTGAGCAAGTAATTCTTGTTTAGGATGTTTAATGTTAATTGAACTTTTACTTTAATCAACAATTTAAAGTAAACAATTATTCAAAAAGGCTCAAATATTGAAAATTGAATATACTTCAATTAAATTTACTCTTCTAATTGTTTTTGATTGTATCCTCTAAATTTTAAATTTTAAACATCAAACGATAATTTTGTGCTTATTTTTTATTTGTAATAATTTACATTTAATGAAATCAAATAATTAAAGATTTTGCTATTAAAGAATACATCAAATTTAAACCAAATGCATACAATTATTTACAAGATGCATTTTTTATTCAAATATATTATAGAATTATTGATCGTAGAACATAATAAAAAATATAAAATCATTCGTACTAAAATAATTTTAGAATATTTAATTTTAAATGCTACTGTTACGGCCTCTGTGAATCGAATATGTAGGTAATAAAAAATATATCTAGCTTGAAAATATAAAAATGTACAATATATTCCATAATAATAAACTAGTAATCTTCAAATAAGAATTTAATCCATACAATTTAGAATTTCCTTATATAAATAACTATTAAGGAAATTAATGGAGTGTTTTTGAACCAAATAAAAAATATTTAATAAAATTTTTATGATTTTTTATATTTCTTTTAATTTTTTGAAACTAAAAATTTGTTGTTTTGTCTGGAATTAATAAAAAATTTTCTGAATTTTAATAAACGTATATTACTTTCTTAGTGTGGTCTTTCACGAGAGTGAATTTAAATTATTTCTTTTCTCATAAATATTGGTATTAATTACTTTGTCTATTAAATGTATTTCAAAATCAAGAAATTTTACTTTAAATTTGTTATTATTTGTCTGTATCAGATTTTTTTCTGTAATAGAAATTTTTTTAACAATTATAACCAATTGTCTGATAGTATTTTGTTTTTATACATGAAAAAAGTCCCATTAAAATATCAACTGGTTTGCTTCTTAGTGACAATATAGGAACACCATTGAATTCCTAATGAATTAAATTAAATAATGTGTAACATAAAGCAAAAATAAACAAATAAATAAATTACAATAAATCTGGAAATATTCTTTTTACTACCAAATGATCATTATAATTTTTTCCCTCTTAATGAAAAAAATCTAATGACCCAATTTATCTTCGTATGTGTTACTTTTAATTCATCTTTTAATTCGATTATAAATTAAGTAAACTTTAAAATATAAATATTATGCATTTAGTAAATAAACATGTTTTGCCTCAATCTTGGCAATTTGTATTACTCATTAATTTGGAAAAAATTCAATTAGCTTGAGTACTACGCTTTGAGGGATGTTCTTAAAGAGAGAATAGATAATTTCCTTGATTGCATTTTTCGTTCAAAATCATTTGTTTTTCAAGAGATGATGATAAATTTAAAATTTCTTATTTATAATTCATTTACATTTTTTTACATAGTGATCGTTTTAAAAATTGATCAGGGAATTAATACGTTGAATCTGTATGTTTTATTGCACTTTTTTCCTCTTCGTGCATTGATGTGTAATAGAAGAATCTCAGTAGAATCGTATGTGAGAGTTTTGATTTCGGTAATTTATGAAAAAATTACTCATAACTTAAAAATATTCGTATAAAGATGCGCATGTATGCTTAATTTATGTATTATGTGAATATATGTATGAAGTAAAAGCATTATTTTTTGTTCGTTTACCAAAATAATATCTGTTATGATTTTACACAAATAATATAAAAAGAAAAAAATAGTCAATTCTTACTTAGGTCAACAAATTTTTTTTTTATTTTAGTGACTTTTTATCAAATAACTACAATTAATATAAATATGTATATACATATGACAGAATCACAATAGTAAGCGGTAATTAATTTTTAATAATTATCATTAAAGTATCGTATTGTATATTCATGTATATAAAATTTCAGTTTAACCGAATGCCTTAAAACGTGAGAAAAAAAAATCTCTTAAAGTTTTGACCCTAGGCACTAAAAATGAAGCCAACTTAATTGTATCTGTAATTCTCTAAATAATTAGTTTTAGTCAATTCACTTTTAAAATTATAATTAAATTACCGTATTGTCATTCAAAATAAACGTGCATATAAAATTTTAGCTCAATCGAGGGCTTGAAAATGAACGATTGAAAATTTGTATTAACGATTGAAAATTTGAACAAGATATATATAGGGAGATTTTGAACTAATAGTAGGAATTTAAAAAGTAATTGTGCTAATTTTCCGTAGTCGGCTAAAATTCCACTCATTTCAATTCAGTTCTTATAGGATTTATCCATGTTTATTTATTTATTATTATTTTTTTTGTTTTTTTTTGTTCAATTTAAAATCGGATAATATTTTTGGATACTAGATAACTCTTTAAAACTGAGAAAACTTTTAAGTGCACCAAAAAAAAAAATGGATTATTAGTAAAATTTCCCACAAAGTAAGGAAAATTATTCATTAATTAAAATTCGATTTAACTGCAGGTTAATAATTTGTGGAATATTTTATTGCGAAGCAATACTATTAAAAAAATTGTGAAACATGTATTTTAAAGAAATTGTGAAACATGTATTTTAAAGAAATTGTGAAACATAAATTTTAATGAAATTATAAAGCATAAATTTTAATGAAATAAAAAGCATAAATTTTAATGAAATTGCTAAAACTTAAGTTTAATGAAATTGTAATCATACAATTTAATAAATTTAAAGATCTAAGAAAAATTTTATATTTGGTTGATGATTTAAAAGTTTGATACATAACTGCAATAATGTTTTATGAGAAATCAGGCACTAAAATACAAATCTAGTATGTTTTGTAAAACAGTTGCACATTAGATGAACTATAAAAGATGTCTTGTGTATTGATAAGGGAAAACAATCGCGAACTTTAAAGAAAATGAAAATCCTAAATCAGTTGACACATTATGCTTTGGAGAATGAACTGTTTAAAATTCTAAAATTAATACGAAATTATTTTTACTATGCATCGAGTATATTAATTATGGTTTTGAATAAAATACTATTTAATTATGAGTTAAAATATAGAGGTAAAAAATATCCTCACAGAAGTTTATGAAATTACACATGAAGAAATATGTATTGTTTTAAAAACATTCGAAATGAGTTACTAAAGTTGAATTAACTTATTTCAAGTTTATTTAAGTTCAGTTTTATGCATTTTTAAAATTTAAGTATACAATTAAATAAAAAGTGTTCTACAAAGAAAATATTTGTAACAATTTGTAATAGTTTGTGAATATTTTTTATCAAAAAAGGCTGTTATTTTCCATGGTAAGCAATTGTTTATCGCAAGATTTAAAAAACGTTTTTTTAAAAAATTTGATGAAGTAATAAGGAAAACTTAAACTAATCCTCTCTGAGAATACCATGTTTTATAAATACATTGTATCATGTTTATTGAATAGGATTATAAAGCACAACACATAAAATAAAAGGATAATGCAAAACAAAATGAATATTTTCTTTCTAATTCCCTTAGTAACAGCCTTTGTGCCAGTAATATATATTTACTTTCCTTAAGATTAAAACATATTTAGTTCAAGCATTTAAATATTACCTCTATTATATATATATTAACAAATTTTTTTAAAAAAAAACATATATATTCTAATTTTAAGAAGTAGATACACTATCTTCAGATTAATATTTTTATTATTTCTCTAAAAATCAATATTAGTAATTACTTTTAGTCAGTTTTTACTTTTTATGTCAGAAACATTCTTTCTCGTGATGAATAATTCGTTAAATATATGATAATTTCAGAAGACCTTAGAACAATCTAATATTACAAGCAAGTACGTATTTTTTTCCTACATCCACACTAAATAAGCATAATTTACTGTCCAAAACAAAATTTGACGATGAAAAGAATACTTAACAGCAAAAGAACTCCAAAACAACAAAAAAACTTCATAAAATACGATGATTGTCATTAACTGCTCCTAATTGCTGAAGCATTTGCTCGATTTTTTAATTACCCCATTGATCAACCGAATTAATTATGGTGGGAAAAAAAATTCTCCGATAAAATTCAAAGTACATAATTATTTTTTTATCAAAACTTATATCGAGTCGTCGAGGCTAGAGACCCTTAAGGCTAGCCTCGAATTTATTTCGGAAGAAAAATAAAATCGCGCTTTAATTACTTTCATTATTGCTTAAAGCTGCTTTATAGTAATTTAGTTTTTAAATATCAGCATAAAATGATGTGTACTTACAGTGTAAACACTACAGATTAGAGAAATTTTATGTGAATAGGCAATTAATTGTCCACGAAGAGTACAAAGCAGTTTTGCTGACAGGTGAAGTACATGAAAGTATTTTGAACCATTTAGAGTACTTATATTTTTACAGATACGAACTCAAGTACTTGATTTTGTATTGATATTTCTATTAAAAAGAAAAAAAATCATGTACAATTAAAAGTTTACAAAGGAAATCGGAACGATTGTTAAAGTATATAACATTTATAATTTAATATTAATGGAATAAATTTAACTATTTGGATTTTTTTATTTGTTGTTCTGAGAAACAATGAACTATGTTAAAAAAAAGTTTGTACATACTGTTACGAATTTTGTGTAAATAGTGTAAATAATTTGTATTTGAGTGTTTAATGCATTTATATTACTCTATGTGTTATGTTTATTGCATGTTAAAATTGTACCATTCACAAGCAATGCCGCCCCTTACTTTATAATGGCGATTCAATGAGAACTTGGCGAAATATTGGCGGTAGAGCCAAGTTGGCATTATTTTTGGCGACCAAGTTGGCGGTCAATTTGGCGGTTTTGGCGACCATGTTGGCGAGTTTGGAACCCTCTGGAATCTTCTAGAAAGTAGTGGATCTCTCCACTAATGTCACGAGCGGCTATATTTCTGGAAGTTTCTGTCGCGCCTATAAATAAGATGCTCGCCGGGACGGCGATGGATCTGGATTAAACCAGCGAGTAGTGAGGATTGTTTTGACTAGCGATTAGCTCGGCTGTGCTTGCGAATAATCTTTACTTACGTGTATTTTTAAACACTGATTATTGTGTTTGATTGCTGTTGAAGGTGTGAAGACCTTCGGAGATTTACTCTGTGAATATCGCTGCTGAATCCAGTATTTAAAGGATTGGATTTTTGTTAATAAATTCGCATCTCTCTTGAAGGACTGTTTATTTTCTTTGTGATTGTTCTGCATAAAATCCACGAACCCTCGGATCTACGTAACAATACGTAGTATGATCCAAAAGCTTGAGGACAAGGTGTAGGAAACCTTACCCTGAATAGTTCAAAGCATAGAAGCACATCCACATTCAAAGTAGTCCCCTTGGGCGACGATACACTTCGAACAGCGTTCCTATAACTTCTGGAAGCAGAGCTGGAAGCCATTTTTCACAACCTTCTGTAAGGCCTCCTACGATGTTCCTATCACCTCATCTGATGACACAAAACGGCGTCCCTGAAATTTTTTTTTATTTGGGAGAAAAAGTAAAAGTCACATGGGATTAAGTCTGGGTGAATAGGGTGGATGTGAAAGCACATTAGCGCGAGTATTGGTGAGAAATTCTTTTACCAATTGGGATCGATGTGCTGCATGCAGAAAGTACCAGTCGACACTTTGCCTGAACTGAGGCAGCTTACGACGAATGGATTCCCTCAAACAACGTATTCGATAAATGTGTGTCTTCATTGGTTTGTGCAATTGTTTGACGACGATCTTTTCGAACATATTCAGACACCAACGCAACATTTTCCACGTTCCTTGAAGTCGGTCGTCCTTCGTTTTCGATGGATTCTCTGCCTTCTTTAAAATGCACATGCATTCGTAAACCTTGGTATGGTA
This sequence comes from Trichonephila inaurata madagascariensis, assembly GCA_019973955.1. Classification (NCBI taxonomy): domain Eukaryota; kingdom Metazoa; phylum Arthropoda; class Arachnida; order Araneae; family Nephilidae; genus Trichonephila; species Trichonephila inaurata. The sequence goes on from BMAV01007977.1 coordinate 190,887, forward strand.
CCTTGCTATGGTAGATTCACATACACCTTACTAAGAATTTCTAAAGTCTCCATTAGTGTTTTATCTAAGTGTGGCAAGCGAATTTAATATTCAACGCGGTTCAAGAAATGTCATATTTCTTATATCTAGAACAAAGCTAACTAGTTTCGGAAGATAACAGCTATGTGTGCGAATTTGTCACATGACATGAACTAAACCAACTTTTCTAGGTAGGGGAGGGTCGGGAGAATCTATTTCAAGTGGTTTAAATTTTTAGGTACTTACTTTCGTCGTCAACAACGGTCATAGTCCCCGAATTTTTAGATTGTACTACGTTATGTGTATGTATTGTAGCTCAGTGGTATAGGCTATAAAGGAATGTTTTGTTTATTACTTTTATTTATTAAATGTATGGCAAGTTAGTGTATGATTATGAATTTTATACATCATTTTCATGTACTGTGAGAGTAAAAAATAATTTGATTCTGAAAGATTTAAACATTAATCACACACACACACAATTAATTGTTGAGGGTTCAAGAGTGCATAATTTGTATTTTTAGAAACCAAACAAATGCATTGATATATCTTATTTAAGTGTTTTTCTCATGGAAATTACATTTAATAATTATTAAAATTAATTTATTACGTTTGATATCGCTTACTTTTAATAAAGTTTCAGTTTTAACATTGAACATTAAGAATTATTTAAGCATTGAACCCTAAAGGGAAACTCGTACTGATAAAAAAAGTAGATGTTTAGGTAGAACCCAATTAATTTCGTGAAAATATTTAAATATTTGGGAAGACCGAGGAAATATATTTCTGGTTTACTTTTTAAATCCCATGCGCTTTAGCTTTCCAATTATTTATGAAATGTATATTATTTGGATTATTTATAGCTTTAAATTCTTTTATTTGGTGAAATTTCGTTTTTCTGAAAGTATTTGTACAAAATAATGTGTATACATTTGTGTAAACTTTAAAACCAAAGTAAAATTCTGAATGAATAGATAGTTAATAAGTTTTCAATGAAAATCTAATCCCTTTCAAAGAGCATTACAAATGTTTGTGGTAATAATATAATTTTATCTAAAAATAATAAAAATAACAAGTAATTTATAAAAAAATTAAAGTCATTTCCTATTTAGGTAGACAAAGAAAAATTTATTTTAGTTATTTTTTATTAAATAATTACAATTAATAGAAATATGTATATACATATGACAGAAACATACTATTAACTGGCAAAATATAAAGCGAGCTTCCTTTATATATATATGGTGTTAGATTATTATTTTTGTTTGTTACTATTTATTCATGCATAAATCACATTCTCAGAAATTAGGCCATCCCAGGTAGGATTCGAACCCACGATCTTTGGTTTAGAAATCCAACACGCTTATCAATTGTGCTACAGGGACACAACAAACAATTTTCCTTTCTATATATGCTGTTGGACTATTATTTTTGTTTCATGTAATTTATTCATTTTTTAATTTCATTAATGAATTAATATTCGAAAAAAACGGTATTAAAACATCAAATGTAAACCACTACAAGTTTGAAAAATGTATTTGATCTTAAATGGATGAATAGAAAGTATTTTATTAACGATTAAAAATTTGAACAATATATATATATATATATATATATATATATAAAGGAAGTGAGTGAACTAATAGTAGGAATTGAATAATAAAATTAAAAATATTACGAGCGTTTACTATTAGCGCAAGATAACATATATATTAATTTTAACAATGTTTAAGATTTCTTAAAATGCAACTCGACTTAAGAAAATTATTACAAACAAACATTTACACAATATTTTTTCTCGTGTCTCCCTTTTTTTCTGAAAACATTTTGAAGGAAAAATTGCTTTTAATTACTCGAAAAAATTCTAACATCTTTTGATCTGCGCTATGAAGACTGCTATCACTTGTTAACGAATAAATACATTGCAAAAGTGTATTTTGTGATACTAATAATATAAACAGAGGAAATCATTTCCATCTACATCGTATTATGTACGTCTCAATTATATTATTTAAATACTTTTTTTCAAAGAAGTTCTCTCTCTCAAAAGAATATTCCTCTCAGGTCTTAAAACTAACAACAAAAATCAATGCTATTTGAAATAAATCATAGTTTTTAAGCAACAGTGTTTGGTTTCTTAATGATTGCCATACACCGTATTTACTCAAATCCAGGCCGCACTATTTTCCCAGTGTTGATGGTACTAAAAATCGGGTGGGTGCGGCTTAGAATCGCAGACAAAACACTTGTAAGATGGGGAAGGTTGAGTTCTCACCCCTTTCAAAAGGAAAAATAGGACCGTCCATTCGGGCTACATGCATCGATGACTTGTCCCATTCTGCATTTTATCTCCAGTATTCTATCCTAAACATCATTGTCTGCTCGTATGTAAGGATTTTCTTTTCGTTTACGCTTTTTTTTAATCACTTAAACCTAGGCTGCATTCACACCAAGGCTGTCAGGGTCGAGCGTTGAGCGTCTAGCCAATCAGAAGTATCATGAAGTATCTGATTGGCTAGACTCGCCTGACCTTTAAGCTTAACAAAATGGATAGTGTCAAGAGTATGAAAGTCAAAGAGTAAAAGTCGCAAGTATGAAAAAAGAGGCAATGCTTTGTGCAAAAAAAAAAAGTGCGTGTTCTTTTGACTACATGATAGAAGCGATAACTTCAAATTTTGTAATGTTATTTCAGGGATTAGTTTGGTGAATCAAAAACAAGGGGATATTAGTATTATGTCATATAAAATTATTTATTCATATGACTGTACTCATAAACTAATATTTTTTGCAAATTATACAATCATATTTGTTAATTAATTGTATTCTAAGAAGGAAACAATAGGTTTTTGGTAGAAAAGTTTTTAAAAAAATTGCAGATTAAAAATTATTTAAATATCTAAAAATTGTTTTTTTGTTTTAAAAATCTACAAAAAGGTTTTGTTTTTTTTTTTAAAAAAAATCTACTTTAAAAAATCCCCATTTTAAAAATGATCTGAAATTTTTTCCCCCAGAAGAGTTGACCCGGTTTCAGTGTAGGCAACTAAATTTTTGTGAATGAATTCGATAATTTTTCTCCCTTTAAAATTTTGAAATATAAATAGAAACCCCTTGAATTATTTCCTTTTTTCTGCTCACTTTTCCCTTTGCACAAATTTTTTCCCGATACTTGATTCTTTAAAACTCAAATGATTCGGGAAATATTGTTAAGAACAGTTTTTTACCTTCCCTTATTTTGCGGTATTGTTACCATTCGGGATTTGTTCCCAAATAGTTTTTTTACCATTCTGTAGTGCTTTTTGGAAATAGTATTTTTACCATTTTTTGAAAATTGTTTACCTTTAAAAGTAGTATTGTTACCATTGTTACGAGCGTTACAACCCAAGAGTAACAATGCATGGCTTTTTAAAACGTTTAATTCAAGTTCACTCTCCAGCAAAACGCGTCTATAGAAGTTATCACTTGAAAAAAATGGAAACAGAGAAGCACCCATTGAAATTTCGACACGGATGAAACAAACATGCGTCTATGGCTTAACAAAATGATATAATTTTTGTTTATAAATGTTCAATAGTTTTTAATAAATCTTTTGCATTCTTTAAAAAATATGTCGTGTAACAATTTCATTAGCGATTCTTCTCTAATTTTTAATTTTCTATTTAAGACCTTCTCAATGTCATCCAACCATCAAGTTGGTGGCTCTCTTTTAGCTTGGATTTCTCTCAAGCTTTTTAAATATCAAGATCTTAATGGTATTATCTTCCAAGCAAATATGATCAAGTCATCTTAATCTGTTATTATGGATGGCTTGTGTGATTTGTGTGTGGTTGCTGAGAAACCTGTATGAAGTTATATCTAGTCCTCCTTCCTACACAGTGGGCCAAAGATAGTTCTGATAATTTTTCTCTCAAACATGTCCAGTGGGAGCACCTATATCTTTGTTTAAGGTCCATATTTTACTTGCAAAGAACCAATGTCGGTAATGTTATAGTTTTGAAAGTTTTTAATTTAGTTTTGCGGCTGATTAAATTATATCTTAATTGTCTTCTCAGCTCCCAGAAGCATTTATTAGACATTTTGATTCTATTATCAACTTTTTCTCTTACTTTATTCAATTCCTACTAATAGCTCATTCTCTCTATATATTTATTTATTTATATATTTATCTGGATTCGATTTTCAATCGTTAATAAAATCCATTTTAAAGCGCTTAATTTTGAGCTGAAATTTTATATATGCGTTTATTTTTGGATGACAATAAGGTAATTTAATTATAATTAATAAAAATTAACTGATTAAAACTAATTATTCAAAGAATTACAGATACAGGCCACGTTGGCATCATTTCTGGCTACTTAGCGACCATTTTGGTGAACTTGTGTCAAAACTTTGAAACGTTTTTTCAAATTTTTAAAGCTCTCATTTGATCTGAAATTTTCTGTGTACGATTGTTTTGGGTGATAATTTGATAATTTAATTATAATTAATTCAAATTAATTAACCGAAACTAATTGTTTAAAGAATGACATATACAGCCCCATTGGCTTCATTTTTAGTGACTTGGGTCAAAACTTCAAGATATTTTTTTTTATCACGTTTTAAATCATTCAGTTGAACTGAAATTTTATGCACATGATTGTTTTGGATGACAATACGATACTTTAATAATAATTAATGGACATTAATTGGCCTTAATATTGTGATTCTGCCATATGTATATACATATTTATATTAATTGTAATTATTCGATAAAAAGTAACTATATATATATAAAATAAAATTTTTCTTTGTTGTTTTTTAGTTGGAATTGACTTAAAAAATGTATTTTTATATTACATGTTTTTATGATTAATTATTGTAACAAGATATTTAAATTCATCCATTTTTTCATAAGTGTAATCATTTATGCTTTCAAAGGATAAGGATAATTTACCTTCTTTGATGAGATTTCCATAAAAATTTCATTTTATTTTCATTGAAAGTGAAGCCCATATTTGTGGTAGAAGATTCAAGGGCTGCAAATGCCTTTTTAATTGCCATTTCTAAACCTTCAAATAATATCCATATCATCTGCGTAGGCATTGCTGTGACATTCCATAATTGCATTCCATAAGGGGCCTTCTTGGTCTAATCTGCTGTTTCTAATGGACGTTTCTAATGCTATGTTGAATAGCGGGCAAAAATTGTCAA
>BMAV01007977.1:203314-228132 GCA_019973955.1 Trichonephila inaurata madagascariensis
AAGCGTAATTGATGCTGATTAAACTTAAAATGAATTTAATTTTTTGTATTCTGCTGAAATATTATCATACATCTGGAAATCTTTTTTAAACATTTGAGTAACTATAAAAATAAAAGACGTCAGTGGGGAATAAATCTTCTATTATTCGATATATTCGTACTAAAATGAAATTTATAATCTTAGGCTATTTAGAATATTTTATTTTATTTGATTTTACAAATAAACTGTACTTTCATGAAATAATTTTAGAAATTAATTTACGGTTTTAATTAAGTTAATGTATAGTTTAATATCATAAATTTTTTGTTCTGCTCTAGATACTAAAAACCATATAAGTTTTATGCAGCTATAAATTATGAGAGACCAAAGATGTTTTACAGATAATAAGAATACAGATAGATAATAAGAATTCTATCTCTCAGAATTACTGCTCTCATTTACTCTTATCTGTTTCTCTTAATTGTATAAAATATATCGCGATAAGTTTACGCCATACTCTTACGAACTTTCGAGAAACTCCACGCCATTTCCACGGAACTTAATACAAATTAGTCCTAATTTACAATTAGAATATTCGAATGTATTTCTTAACCGGCGCTTTCATTATTACCTAATTGAACCAAAATTCTTAGAACTAAAGTAATGCCATATAGACTGCTATGGGAGATAATGGGCCTAATGACCACACTAAGTAATTTTACGAAAACCTATTCAGTAATGAATGTTCCAATGAAAGCTGAAATCGCATTATCAGATTTAACTTGCAAATGCTGTTGAGTTGGGTCAAATAATGGACTGTGTTAAATACTCCATTATGAATTATTATCTATTAACACTAAACTGAAATGCTTGTATAGTTACTAATTATAATTTACCCATTATATATTGCATGTTACATTTCAATTGTATTATATTCATATTTAGGAAACAGGCTACGAAGATGAATCAAACCTAATTTTTATATATTTTCGGAATGAAATACAAATTTAAAAAATTTTCATAAGATTAAACAACAATAATATAAGCACCGTACGTTTAAAGCAATGAATTTGTTGAAAGAAGACTACGGTATATTCAGATGTATAACTATAAACCTACTAATATAGATGTAGAACTATAACTACTAATCTCACACACACAAGACGCACGACCACCCAATCCCTGTTCACCATTACTAATACTTGGATTTCACGCTTAACCATCAACTCGTCGCCCATCTGGTATAGTGGTTAGCAACTCAGACTGCTGAGCCGTTGGGTCTGGGTTCGAATCCCGGAGAAGACATGGATGTTTGTAAATGTATAGTGCCTTCGCGGCATGGTGGTACTTTAAATAGCCGTCGAGCCGCAAGTCCTCTCCTGAGTTTGGTGAAAGGGGAAGAGAGGTCAAAGGCCCCTGACCACCCCCAGGGTGTTCTCCCTCAAAATTGGGGCGAAACCGATCTAAATCATTCTGTAACCTGTATGGTGCTCAAAGCTATGGATAACGACAGGTGTTACTTATCCCTTTGCCATGATGAATTTCGTGGGCCTTGATCTTTTCCGATCAGGTGGCATTAGTAACAACAACTATGGACTCTCATACTCAACGACAGGCACTTAAAAAGTAGTTGTGTTTGAATAAAATCAAGTCATCTCTCTCTATGGAAACCGATTTTTAAACTAAAATCAAGGAATGTTTTCCCTGAAAGAATTAGTAGAAACACCCGCGAGAGAATAGAGTACTCGTTACAAATTTTCAATGACCAGTACAATTTTTTGTGCAATGGATTTCGTGTTGATACCAGTACAAAATTATATTAAAATAAGCTCACCTGCAATATCAAACAATTTCTCAATATATTGCTATTTCAATACTGCGCAAATTTTTTTGACCAAATTCGATCAAAACATATATATTGTAATAATTTCTTTTTATTCTATTCATTAGAGCTACCTTTGGATTTACAAAATATACTTTGTTTTGTTTCTAAGTTATCTAAAGGCCGAGCTACACAATCCATTTTAAAAAATTAGATCTACCAGAAGCTCTAATTTAGATCTAAATTAGATTTACCTTTAATCTACCAAAAGTGTTAAATTGTTCAAAACTTGTCATTGCAAGTCTCATAGTTCAAAGTATAACAAACCTCTTTTTATGAAATTTTTAAGCCTGCTATTTATTTATTTTCTATACAACGAGCTAAAATATTTCTTATATTGTATACTTTTTTTTTGAGTTACGGCCTGTTATTTGAAAAATGGTGTTCAAAAGAAAGACACATTTCTTATAATATGTATTCGACCAGCTATAAAAGTTTTAAATTTTAATAAAACATTAAAATTTCAGTACATTCTCTAGATAAACGCATCTAATTTGTTTTAGTATTACTTTTACTGATATAAGTTAATTAGTTTTTTTCTCTAATTGCTTTGAAGTTACTGTGTTAAATTTTAGTGTTTATTTGTATTGATTCCATAAAAGACATTTATGATATTTTAATATGTTATTTTTTTTAAACTACTCCGAACGTTTTCGTTTACATTAAATTTAATCATGGTAGAAGAAATTGTGTATTTTTTTCACCAAAATGTTTATACTTCTCTAAATAATCAGAAACGTAATTACAGTAAAACCTGTTTTTGTGCGGTAAATAGGGACCGCATAAAAAAATACCAGGCAAAAAATTATGTGAAAATTTCATAAATACTTACAGATAACGAACAAATTTATCGACGTACCACAGAAAAATCTTTTTTTGTGCGGCGGGTGAGTGAGTGAATATTAAAGTCGCACTGTTCAGCTACACGAGGGCTTTTGGCGACGGACCACGTAATTTTGAACCATGGTCAAGTGACGTGTACGAAACCTGAGCTGGCACCTTCTCTCCTAACTATGACACTACACCGACGGGAGGACGTTTCAGCTCTCGACAGATTTAATGTGCATCGCTGCCCTACACGGCGAGTCTTTAGTGGTACTGGGCTCGAACTCATGACATGCCTGCCATGATCCGATACCTTGACAACTGGGCTACCTCAGCCCCTTTTTATGCGGCGGAGAGAGACCGCATGAAAAAAGTCGCACTTAAAAGATATGTCAATTATTTACGAAATTTATGAGAAAGTACTTTCAATTCAAAATACATAATTAAATTTCACATGGAAACATTTTAAACCATTTAATTTCTCATTGTACGCAAGGATAAATTTTCAAAATGCCCATATATATAATCTACTGTTACACATAGTAATCCAAAACGCGCATCTTCCTGTGATGAATTAGTTCCAAATTTCTTTCGCCAATTGAAAATACAATTTCATTTGATTTATTTTTTGACACCATACAGTGATAAGTTTTTGTGACGACGATCGGTTTTGTCATTTGCTTGTAGACGTCACGATAACCAGATATGCATGATCGAAGCTCTTTTTGGAATTTCAAACTCCTTTCGGAATTGGTATCTATTTTAAGAAAATGCTTTCCCGTTTTGCTGGAAAGCTGGATCCCTGCATAGATTTTCTCCGCTCTCAAAGAATCCAGTTCTTCTTATCCGTCTTCATTACCTATTAAGTTTTTGATAATGTCACTGTCATTGGAAGTTTCTTCTTCAGTCAAGTGCATGCTGCTAGTGCGTTGAGAGAAAGCAATTGAATGTGCATTGCCAAGGGACTGCTTGTAACCAATGAACAGACCGTCTTCAAGTGTATATATAAACATTGATAGAAAGCATTACAAGGAACCAAGGCCGTTGAAATTCATATATTGCATAGAAAAGGATCGCACAAAAATAAAATCACACAAAACAAATCGCACAAAAATAAAATCGCATGAAAAAGGACCACACAAAAATAGTTTCCACTGTAATAATCAAATTAATAAGCTTTTTTGACAATGTATAAACATTTGATATACTCAATAGTCATTATCAACTTTCGAGAGGTTTGATTCTAATATTTATTCCCATTGAAAGTGCATCAAAATGTTTAATCAAGATCCATTGAAAGATGAAGCTTCTTCTTTGACATAGATATATGTTAACCATTCCGTAGTACCTGAAGCAGATGCAATAACAAAATGTATTTTACATGTTTTACGAAGGTTCTATACAAACTCATATTCGGTCAATCATAAAAGTTAACTAGTAAGAAATTTTAAGAATCTTAGCAGACACAATAGGATAACGTAAGCTGGAAAATTCTCAACAAAGCTGCATTCTTTCGACATGTTCTTGAACGTATACAATTTCTGAGTAATTCTTTAAGATTATTTCTTACTATAAATATTTATAGAAGTATTGTGTAATAGTTCGTATAAAATATACAGAATATACGTAACATTTTATTAATATACATGGAAATATACAACAGGTATAACAAAAATTTACGAACTTATTTATGAGTTGCGAGTTTTATAAAACTTTACAAATCTCTTTTCTCTACCTTTTATGCATATTTATTGTTAAAAATTCTGATTCTTGTAAGATTTATATTGTTATTTCTTAAGTTTTACAAACATTTAGAGCTCAAACGCTTTTCAGAAAGTTTGTTTAGTCTATATGTTGTGCAAAAGCGAGGTATTATATGCTTATTAAATTTTATAAATGCGTTTTATCTCTCTGTATGTAAATTGTAGTTAAAGTTCAGATAACAGGACCTCATTTTCTAGCATGACATTTTTATATTTTTATTTATTTTCTTTAAAAATTTTCTTATGGTTTTTTTAATACATATTGGAAGCGGATACATATTTTGGCTAGATAGTCTTTAAATTCAAAGTGTTAAGGTCGTACATAAGTTTAATATGGTGTTACTGTATATCGGTCACAATAAACAAAAATAATGAAGAAATAGTAGCTGATTGGTTAGAAAATTATTGATGTTATTTTTTAAAACTTAACACGTGTGACCATGCTTTTTTTATTCATATATAAATTAAAGTATCTGACTACTTGCGACAACGTTTTCTTGAAAAATTCGATATACGGGGATTTTTTTTGTGATTTTTAGAATTATTTAGTATATTTTAAGGAAAAAAATCCGAAAATTTAAAACAGAAAAAAAAAATTTATTATTATTAAAATGGAAAAAGCTAGTAAAAATGTACAAAAAATTACATAAACGGGGCCCGTTCTGTAGAAACATTTTATGAACAAATTCTCAATTTTTCAACTTTGATGTATTGCTTTATTATTCGTGTTTGAAATGACTTTCAGGATAACAGATATTTTGATTTTTACAAAAAATAAAGCACTTTTTCTTAGTGATTATATGAAATTGCTGAAGGTATCCGAGAGAGAGAGAGAGACTACGTTCGGAACTGGGATTTTGCAAAAGGGCATAAATGGATAATATTTATGATATTTAGTATCATTTAGATTAGAAAATATATATAAAATTGTTTTAAAAATAGTATTATAATAAAAAATTATTTAAGTACACTATTTTGACAAAAAAGGAATATAGAATGACCCATTTTGAAAATATTCTTCTTTTGTGAAAAATGCTTCTATTAAAATAATATTTTTCCTATATATAGCTCAGACTTCTCTACAGAGGCTCAACTAGAATTTTTGAAATATGTAACTTAGAAGTGGGTTTATCCATGTTTTACGGCAACAGAGGTGAGAAATTTTGAGGTAAAAATGCTGATCATTATTTCATTTGGTTGTAACTCTGAAAATAATGGGAATTTTTCAAAAATCATAGTTGAGCCTCTGTACAGAGGTCCGAGCTATATGCAGTAAATATATTATTATAATAGAAGCATTTTTCACAAAAAAAGAACATTTTGAAAAAAGGTTATTCTAAATTAATTTTTTGCCGAAATACTGTATTTAAATAATTTTTTTGTCAAAATGTCCTTAAAACAATTTTATACATGTATTCTAATCTAACACTAAATATCATGAAAATTATCCATTTATGCGCTTTTTTAAAACCATGGTTCCGAGCGTAGTCTCAGATACCTTAAGCAGACAGTGATTATATTCACATAAAGGACTGTAAATTTTGTAATAAAACAGAGATTGATAAATCGGAAGGTTAAAACACTTCTACTGTTATACAGAACATACACAAAAAATTTCAGCAAATTATTTTCAAATTTTTTTGAGCCATCGCTGTCCCCTTTTGAACTTTTCGGAAAAAACACATTTCAAGTAAAACACATTTTACAGTTTGACATCTTGTGTAAAATTATGGCATCTGCTTTTACTAAAACACTTGTAGTTTTTGTTCTGGTGAATGGAAAATAAAACACTTGGTATTTTTATTACGCTCATATGATAGCCTATAAAATAAAATCATAAACAAAATTTGTCAACTTTTGAAAAAAATCATGATTTTAGGGTAGTCAGATATCTTAAAGTTCGGAAATACCCCCGAACTTTCACGGTAGGTGGGGCTGAGTAATAACAACATCTGTCGGCGTAGGATTTTGCAGATAAATGCATGTAAGTTATTTTTATTTGAGGCCGGAGATGAAAGGAATTAATAATTTAGAAAAAATAATGTTTAATAAAGTATTAGATAACACAAATACAAAATTGCCAGCAAGAGTTATTTTGATTTAAAAAGGTAGTCTGCGGCCTCAAAGATTTCTTTTTGTGTCTCCCGCTAAATATTTCATCGTAATCATCACTAAATAAATTTCATTCCTTGTTTCGTTGAAAAACTACGCCCATCTTTGGAGACTATATTTTCTAAATATAGTTTATAATTATTCTTATAGTTTATAATATATTTCTTTTTTTTTCCGTTTTTAACTAAACGGAGACCTTCCATCGAATTCCCAACCATAATTCGATTTTCTGATTATATAAACTGGGTGTAAAGATTCAAATTCTTAAATTTCTTGATCTTGCCCATGGATTTCTATGAGCTCATCAATTGTCAGCTCCTGATTTTGGGGATCCAGAAGTTCTTGAATCCCATCACTATCCCAAATGTATTTGCCTGGTAAACTCAACAACTTCTTCAATCATATAGTCGATTTCACCAATTTTGCCAGTTTTTTTTTATTAAACAATAGACGAATCAACGAGATTTGAAAATCGCATAACTCGAACTTCGCATACGTCGGGGCAGCGTGAGTCGAGGTATTACTGTATTATATTGTTCAAAGGCAAGAAATTTAAATATATATTTGGCTGTTTTTTTACAATGATATTTCAATTTCTTTATTCAGAAAATTATGTGAAATTTAATATTTATTCTTTCGTTTTTTAAAGGACTTAGTATAAAATGTACGGGATATTTTATAAAATATGATTAAGAGTTTTTTTTTTAAAGTTTTACGAAAGAAATTTTTTGCACATACGTTACGAAACCGTAAAGAAAGAATAATCATTATTTTAGCAACGCAAAACAGACACTTGTTCCGAAATTAAAAAAAAATCTTGTTTGTGCTTACTTAAAGATTTTTTCCCAATGAATAATGCATTTTGTTTTATATACGAATATATATATATCAATGCGAATGCTGTAAATGTAACTGGATTTACGCCGCACATGTGTTTGAATCAACAGTGTGCAAAATCAATGTATTGCATATCCAATGGTTTATATTTTTCAAAGAATATATATTTCAAATAAATAAATGATGTGTGTGTAAAATGTAATAAAATTTTAATATAAGAGAAATATAAATTGAAAGAATCTGAGTTACTTGAAAGCTGAAAAAATATTTTTCTCCATTTGTATTGGAATTTTGAACTATTATATTGTAAATACAGAAGGTCGTTCACACTTTATGGAAATGATTTAGATATAGTTAATTTTTATCAAGAAATACCGTATTTTTGGTGTAAATTTGGTCCTATCTGATAGCCATGATTCTTAACAATAGCTCCAGCTCGATTGTTTCATAGAAGTAAACTTTTTCTTTGTACTGTTATGCCAATTTTATTCATTTTCTCTTAAACCGTTTTCCAAAGTCCGTGCAGTGTTCTTGGATGCCGTTCTCCTAAGGCTCATTTTAATAAACCGAAAGCACTGAAGTCCATTGCAGAAGCGTAGAGTGATTTTATATGTATTTAATCAAATGTGATACACTTTATTCCTGTTTCTGATTCTTCCTTTGCTAAATAAGTGGCAAATGATTTAGACGTGTGCCCAGAGGCTTTGTCCATATGAAGCCCAATTTCATCAATGTCCTTTCCATATAAAGATAGAATTTCTTCTTCAAAAATTGGTTCTAAAATATTCTGTGGATAGAGTAGAGTGAATTCATTTTGGCTTTATTTGAGACCTTTCTGACTTGTATAATTTGCTATTAGAAAATCCTTCAACAATCATGAATCTCTTTGGAAATTTTACTGCACACTGACGAAGCCATTTCGAACAGTTATTCTCGACAGTTGAGCAATATAAAATTGACTTTCTTTTACTTAAATATACCCATACCACCTCGAATTGTGATACCCCGTGGACTGGGGGTATCATCTCTTCATCATATACGCGGCCATTGTTTGAGGGGAGAAAAGATTTACCACCAAACTCTTCCATAATAAAATTAGTTTATCATGATCTTAATTTATATTCAACCAAAACAACGCTAGTCTAGGCGGCTTATGATCAGGAGTGATGAGAATTAAACTGTAATTCCGGCAAATAGCACAATAAACTACCGATGATTTATAGATGATTTCCTAACTTACTAGAATCCGCTCTAGTCTTAAAACTTAATCTAAATTATCTTACCGCTATGCCACGACGAACAGCTACAGTCCTTATACCGTCAATCTAATTCTTGATCCTACTTGATGCAGTAAATCGATAATCTTCCGGCTTCAAACTTCACGTAGAACTCTCGTAGAACTTCACTGGCACTATTAGACCTCCTCATCATACTCTTAGAACTCTGAGAACTCCAACCGAATACAAAAGCTTCCTAATTTACATAATCACGTTCTCTTCTTGGGTTGGTTGGAAAGAATCGCCATTCTGGCCCCAAAGTTTCCCCAAGAGGTTTATTAGTAGAAGTCACGATAAAACCCCGTCATAGAGGGTTGCATAAAAAAAAATCCATTTTTCACTCCACAGGTGTTTTTTACATAATTTTCTACTATGTGCTTCTCTTTCAGCACTATGAGTTTAAAAAAAAAATGAAACGAACTTTAGGTTTAAACATCTGTTTTAATTTTAAATCCTTATGAATAATTTTAATTACAGTTTCGAAAGACATTATTAGTTGAGATGCAATGATTCTTTGAGTCGGCGGATTTTCTTTTAGTACCAGAGACTTCGTTTACTTGAAAGCTGCCTGCTTTTGAACAATCTTAGAATGAAGTTTAGTGGCCATGTTTTCATTATTACTTTATACAAGACGTTTTTTCTTTTTCAAATTTAATGCATTATAAATGTCTTTGTGATCGAAATGTAATAACCAAGATTTTTATATCGCTTTTTAATTTGTTGAGACGAATATTTCTCCTTGGAAAGCGTAATTAAGTAACGAGCCATATATTAGTTTTTAGGAGCCTTTTTAACCATAAATCTTTTATTTTACATTCCAATCAAAAGAAAACCTTAGCAGACGATTATTCTGAAGTTGCCAAATTTTTATATCAAAATGCAAAGGAGAAAATTAATTACAAAATCGTTTCTATAAAGTGTGAACGACATTCTGTAAGAGACATATACTCAGGACATTTCAGATTACTTGTTTTCTCTAAAATGTCGAATCAGTTAAGCAAATTGTTCCTGTTTTAAAACTAATTTATTGGTTAAGTTGGGTATATTTTTTGCAAATAAATAAACAACATTTGCTAATAGAAAGTTATTAGCATTACAAATAAATGAGGATTAATAAAAAAACACGTGTAACGATAAGTAATAAATTAACACATAAAATAAATAGATCAGGAAGGATTTAGCAATAATGACTATTAATGGAAAGAGGAGTAGCTTTGATGATTGAGTAGTTATAGTCGCGAACTCGTGACCAGATTTGCTTAAGTCCAAGTCATTTTCCTGTCGCAACCCGGATGTTGCAGGTTGTAAGACGGTTCGGGGATGAAGCAGACATGATTTTAAACTAATTACTGTTATTTCAGATCCAACTATTTATGAGCAAACTTCAAATTATTCTTTCTCTTTTTGGGAGCAATCTTATTCTAAAAACTTAATGTAACTTATAAGGTAATTCAAAATGTTTTATCTTTGGAGCTGCTTATAGTTCCCTTGACAACTTCTCGAACATCGACAGCTTAATGCAAAATCAACTTCTATTTCCTTCAACTACTCTGAATGGATGTTAAGATGAATATTAACTTAAGCACGTACGACTTCCTCTCTTGTCACAAATCACTTCCTTCTACTAACTTTACACAATTCTACGATTAACCTAATACATCCAATGCCAGGGTTTAAATAGCTTTTACATTAGCGTAAAATCAAGTCATCTCTACCGAAAAAATGTTTTCAAACTAAAATCACAGTTAAAGAATAGTTTCCCCAAGAGGATTAATTGAAGTCACGCTGATAGAACCCGCCACAGTTCGAGTCCTGATTCAATAAAGACATTGAGGCTGACGCACGTTAAATCCATCGAGGTTCAAAATTTTCACATTGAAGAATATGAGAGTGTGTTTCATGCTTCCCTAATGTCCTAATGTCCACTAGACCTTGAATAAAAATTCATGAGCTCTCTCATCTATCGAAGAGCAACTTTAATAAACATAAAATGAAGTAGTAATGTATTGCTTTAGAACTGTATACTTACTCTTTAAATGACTTAAGGGCAAAACAGTCTTTGCTGCTCTATATTTTGTAAAACCATCAATAAAGAAATTGCCTATAAAAGTGGTTCTTAAACTGTGGTATATGGACCCCCATGAGTCTTCAGCGCTTTTTCAGTGGTACGCGAAGGTCTATCATTTAATGTTAAGATTTCTTTCTTTAACAGATTCTGAAAGATCTTGTGGAGAAACTGAAAGATTTGCCATCCTTTACTAAGTCACTTAATTTCCCCCAATGAAAAATCTCTATTAGAACATGCAGTTCGATCAAGATTGTTGATTCAATTTTGTTTTGATGTTTGCAACTACATAACCATTACTAAAACGTACATTTTTGAAAAAAAAATAGTAGGAATATATGTGTGAATATTAAGAATTGAATTCATAGTAAGCCAATACAATAGTGATTGCATCCATCTCGATTTCCTAATTGAATTCTTAAAAATAAGTACACAGAAACCAAAGGTGTTCATAACCTTCGGGGACCGCGATGTCAGGCTGATACATTAAGGAGGGAAAGGGGCACGGCGTTTAAAAGATTGAGAATCGCTGGCCCTGCACTATTCTTTAAAAGAGAAGCCGTATTATCCATAAAGTTGTGTGACCGCGGTATTCGAATGGTTATTGTCACGAACTCGGGCCGACGTGTCATGAGTTCAAGCCCTAGTGCCTCTAAAGATCCATCACGCAGGGACGTCTTAAGGCATGGGCCAACTGGAACAGGGCTCATGGCCTCACTCTCACTGAGGGTCTCGTTTCATTCTTGACTATTTCTTAATAAGATCATGATACAGATAATTTTAATGGTCAAATATTATTCCCGTACATATTCTCCAAAAAACAAAGGAATTTCAAACTGCATGTAAACTTGTAAAACAACTAAAAAACAAAAACAAATTACAATTTAATATTGCCTCGAAGAGAGATTTTTGAAATAGATGTGAGTTAGATGGATTTAAAACCAAAATAAAATCCTTTTTATCGATATAAATGACCAAAAACGATGATAATTGATTAGTACTGGGTAGTGAATAATGCAATGTACACATAACCATATGTTTCATAACCCCAGCTCTCTTACCTTGTGACATCCAGTCAGTCCTATTCAAGCTTTTTTTCCCGACTCTCGTTGTATTGTGCAACGTAATTTTGACAGTAAGTTTACTAAGGTAGTGGGTTCAGTATTAAAAAGGCCGCGGTAGCCGAGTGGTATAGGTATCGGACCGTGGCTTGCCTTGTCACGAGTTCGAGTCCAGTACCACTAAAGACCCGCCGTGTAGGGAAGCGATGCACGTTAAATCTGTCGAGAGCTGAAACGTCCTCCCGTTGGTGTGGTGTGGTAGTTAGGAGAGGGGGTGCCAGCTCAGGTGTCGTCCACGTCATTTGACCATGGTTCAAAATTACGTGGTCCGTCGCCAAAAGCCCTCGTGCAGCTGAACAGTGCGACGTTAATATTCAATCAATCAGTACTAAAGAAGCTTTTAAATGTACTTGATGTTTTTTAGCGCGCTTCTATTAGCTTCACTTGTACGTAACGGAATTTTTTAATTCGATTTTTACCCAATTTAAAAGGTGATATTATTTAATAATTTTGTTTCATTGTCTTGATTAGGATCATCAGGATTAACGATTTCCCTTTCCAGATTTGCCGATTGAAAGAATAAGTTGTAAGTTTAATAAGTTGTAAGTATTATCTAACCAAACAAAAAGGAGAGGGTTTGTACTTTTTCATAATTAATACTTTTATTTTCTCGTAATCTCTTAGCTGTCATCACTAATGTAAATCAAAATATTGTCTACTTTTTCACCAACTAACCTCGTTAAAATTTTGGATTTTAATTTTTTTGACACATTTTTTTGTGCTTAAATGCTTTTACTGCTGATCATCTCCTACTTCAGAATGATCTCTTTTTTTCTTTTCCTTCACATTATTTTCGCTTGCTCTCATCTCGTTCACTTGCTGCAGTTGAGTTGAAATGAGCTGCATGACAGTAATATTTAAATAAATAAAATAAAGGTTCATGGCAAAAAATGAGCACGAAATTTTTACTTAAAAAAGAAAAAAACAACCGCGTGCTTGAAGAGTTTTCAATTCAAAACTAAGCACGCATCGCCGACTAAATCCGAGTGAGCGTAACGCACCCAAACCTGACGCTTCATTTAGATTCATTCTTCAGCAAAACGTGCCTAGAGAATTATACTGTTTTGACGAATTACGTGCCTAAAAATTACTATGTTTTTTTTTTTTTACCTTCAACCAGTAATATAAACAAAATTCTTAATTCCTACTTAGACCAACAAGCACAAAAATTTTATTAAATAATTACAATTCATATAAATAATCATATACATATGAGAAAATCACACTATTAAGTGGCAAAATAGAAAGCGCGATTGTCCTCACAATTTTCCATTTTCCTTTCTATATAGGGTGTGTTGGACTATTATTATTTTTGTTTGTTACTCTTTATTCATTCATTAAATTTATTTATTCAAATGAAATAGCATAGTAAAAATAAATAACATTCTCAGAAATTAGGCCATCGCAGATGGGATTCGAACCCAAGACCTTTGGGTTAGGAGTCCATTGCGCTACAGGGACACAACGAGCGAATTTCCTTTCTTTATATGCTGTTGGACTATTATTTTTGTTACTATTTATTAATTAAATAGAATTAAAGAATTAATGTTTGAAAAAACTATATTAACATCAAGTGTCATCCACTACAAGTTGAAAAAAATGTATTTGAACTCGAATGGATGAATAGAAAGTATTTTATTAACGGTATATATAAATAAATATTTGTAGGAAGAGTGTGTGAACTAATAGTAGGAATTTAAAAAGCTCTAACACACCTAAACTTAATTTCCCTTACGTGGCAATACTTCAGACATAAAAATTAATTTTTAATTTTATTTTTCTATTTAGAAATACTTCAAAAAACCTCTGGAAAATTTTTTTTTCGATCTAAACTAATGTGCATTAATATGCAAATTAAATGCGGAAATATTTATACGGTATATGTAATCTATTACCAATAACATTTAAATAATGATTTAGTTACAGTAATTGCATAATGTGAATTATATTGTAAATAATTTTATGCATAGTAATGAACATTATTATTGAAATGGAATAATAATTGTATTGTATCCACATGCAATAGAATGAGTAATAATATATAATATTATTGACAGAAACATTTCTCATAATTCATCATTCATTCTCTATGGGTACAATAGATACCCCTCGATATGTAATTAAATGTTATCTGAGAAGGACTGTATCAGTTCTGCTGCATTATTAGTTCTGAGGACTACAGAAAGCTAATATATGTTACAAACATATTCTGCTCTAAGCGCTTGCATATTTAACTTCATACATTCAGAGTTATACGTAACTGTTCAAATAATCATTAACTCTTTAACTGTCAAGTTATTCTGGAGATTTAGGTACGAAAATCGCCATTTTTTTTTCGAAAACATAAAATATTTAGTGCAAAATAAAACATACTTAGTAATTAAAAACTGATATTTTGTGAATTACTTCATAAAAATATTCTGGTTTTATATTAACTGTATATATGCGCTTGAAGTAGCTGCCCTATAAGATTGGTAGTGGTAAAATTAGCTCCTAATCGAACATTATTTTCTAAAAAACAAAACAGAAGTATAAATATATAAATAAATAATGAATATTTATTAGTAGTTCAATAATTCAGTTTTGTGTCGTATAACTGTAAACACTTTTCGGACCACAGACCTAATTCGCGATTACTACAACAGAATTGTGTTTCCATGCTAATCTTTTTTTTCTTTTGTATCCTTTTTTTAAGGAACAAACTTCGTCTTGTAGCCTGACATTTTACAGGAGTAGAAAGAATATCTGATATAAAATGTCTCGTTCAGTAAGACGGAAAGGGTTATCTACTGTAGGTGGTCTGCCAGAATTCTTTTGTCCGAAAGCTGTATCATCATATTTATAAAAAGTAAAAAGTTTTTCAAATTGGAATCGAAATTTTAAAAATGTTAATTCGTTTCCCAACTACACTTTTATAGAACCAAAAGGAATTCCATATTACCTTGTTTAGTAAATGTAAAAATAATGTTTATATTATTTTTTTTTTGGTGTTTTCCGATTGTTGGATGAAAGGATCCTGATCACAGCGATCTACATCACCATACTAAATTACCCCGTATAACACTCGGGCGTGTCATTTAGAAGCACTCAGTCTATGCCCGAGAAGATTTCGGGCAAGACAGTTAAAAACTTAGCTAAAAATTAAGGAATTTCTTAGCAGAAACGTATGCATATTAAAAGTCCCATGTTAGACAACCCCTTGATTATATAGTGACATGTATTCAAAATTTGAACGTTAATTATGCACGCATAAGAGGTAGAAAAGTTTCTGCTTTATATATAAGTCATCACTAATTAAACATTGTTAGCTTAAGTTTGAAGAGGCATTTGGAGTAAAATGTGTAATTAATTATCAAATATTTTTAATTATGTAACATATGAAGTTAATGAAGCTATCTAATAAAATTTTAAGCATTAATTCTACGCTGGTTTAATTTCAGTGTACCTTAAATTAGTGCTCTTCAACCTTTCTATCGCCACGGACCGGTCAACGTTTGATAATTTTACCGCGGCCCACTGAAGGAGGGGACGTTGATTGTTTATATTTTAGATTGGTTTTATTTAATAATGTTAGTTTATAATCGTATTTAAATGGGCATTCAGAATAAAATACAGTTACACCAAGAAATTAATATTAAGTTAGTTAACATGGTGTGTATATATATATATATATAATGATTGCCATAAAACCCTAGAGAAATACACCACATTATATAAAATGAAAATAATTTAATATTCCTTGTGAGGACCGGCACTTTTTGGGACACGGACCAGTACCTGTCCGCGGAGAGGGGGTTACGGATCACACATTGCATTAAATTGTTACAGTTTATAGTGATATAACAGATTTGTGAAGAAACATATATATATATATATTTATAGCAGAGATACCCAAAGTGGTCTATATAAACCCCCAGGGGTCTATGAGGACCTGCAAAGGGTCCACGTCAGCGAAAAAATAATTTAGGGGTCCATGAGGTGTAAAGGGGGTCTAAGATGGTGACTCTTATTAAACCAAATCATGATTTTAGTTTTAAAAGAAAATTTAATCAAGCGGAAAACAGATTTTATCTACTTAATAGATTTATTTACTAATTTTAATAAGGTTAATTTCTAGTTACATGGTGGCAGCATAAATTTTATTATAAACAAAGACCATGTCCAAAATATTTTGGCTTTAAGAAGACATACTTGTCATTCATTAAGAATTATGGAATATCGTGAGAAAATATATATTTTTAATTGCTTTTTCAGCGTGGTTGCTAATCTCCAACACAAAAAAAGAAAGGGAGGAATGGGAGGGGGAATAAGTTCTGGGCTCTACTAACCGAAGAGATTTAGGGTTAAACCTGACACAATTTATTCCAAATGTTGAAAAATTTGTTATTGAAGCACTAGATTTATATTCCTCTCTTTAAAAGCATTTGTTTGTTGCTCATTTATTGTAAATATTAATTAAATTTTAATTCAATCAAAATGTTTTTCTTAAGTTTTAAATACCATACTTCACTTCAGTTAGAAATTTAAATCATTTAAAGTAAGTAGATATATACCAGCTATCAAAAAGACCTTTTAATTGGTAAATTTGCAAAAATTCGATATTAGGTAAGCAGGGGTCTACGCCAAACTGAAAAACATGACAAGGGGTCTATGAGATAAAAAAGTTTGGGAACCTCTGATTTATAGAATATATTTTTGTCAAAAATTTTCTAGTGTGTTTTTGTGTGAGGGACTCATTCATACTATTTAACTTAAAAATAAATTTCTTGGGTTTTTCTCTTAATTTGCATAAACGAAAAACTAAATGATTTTTTTTTTGTGTGTGTGGGCATTAAATGTGGTTGTGTATGCTATTTATGATGTATTTTTAGAAATGTGTTTGAGATATTTTTAATTATTTTTCTTTTGGAGTTTATTTATTCAGTTTATTTGTCCCAGAGTCTGCAGAGCAGAAACTTATTTCTGCATTATACTTTACTGTTCGAATTAATTAGGAAAAACATTCTTTTCCTGTCTGAGTTGATATGGGAATACCAGTTATGTCCCGAATCACCTCAAACCGGTTTAACTGCTCAGAAGTAATGTGGTAGATCTGCCTTGACTATAATTTATTCGTTTGATTGGTTTTAGTGGTTCAGTTGTGAGCTTTTTAGTGTGGTAGCTGATGTTATAATTTTGCGTTCCACGTAACACGTGGAGCTTTTGCTTGTTCAGAGATGGATATCACTCTGAGGAAGCATTCTAAAATAATCGCTCTTAAGGTATCCGACTACGTTCGGAACCGGGATTTTAAAAAAAGCGCATAAATGGATAATTTTCATGATAATTAGTGTCACTTAGATTATAATACATACATAAAATTGTTTTAAGGACATTTCGACAAAAAAAAAGTTATTTGAATACAATATTTCGGCACAAAAGGAACTTAGAATATCCTTTTTTCAAAATGTTCTCCTTTCGTGAAAAATGCTTCTTTGTAGTAATATTTTGCCTGTATATAGCTCAGACTTCTCTACAGATGCTCAATTAGAACCTTTGAAATATATAACTTAGAAGTGGGTTTATCCATATTTTACGACAACACAGGGGAGCAATTTTAAGAAAAAAACGCCAATAATTATTTCAATGGGTGGTAACTCTGAAAATAATGAGAATTTTTTCAAAATTCTAGTTGAGCCTCTGTAGAGATGTCTGAGCTATATACAGGCAAAATATTGTTATAATAGAAACATTTTTCACAAAAGGAGAACAGTTTGAAAAAAGGTTAGTCTAAGTTCATTTTTTGCTGAAATATTGTATTTAAATACTTTTTTTTGTCAAAATGTCCTTAAAATAATTTTATACATGTATTCTAATCTAAGTAACACTAAATATCACGAAAATTATCCATTTATGCGCTTTTGCAAAATCACGGTTCTGGAACGTAGTCGGATACCTTAATTCTAAATATTTTCATTTCGAAAAATTCTTTCCTCCGTAACGTTAATCATTTTCATTTTATTTTATAAAGTAGAAAAAAAAAGAGCTTGCATGTATAGAACAAAAAAACTTTTTTCCAAAACAGGGCTTTTTTTTTAAAACCAATATAATGTTGTAGTTAATCCTCATATATTTGATTGAGTTCCATATAAGCTGACAAGCTGCACAAAATAAAAGATTATTTTATTTCCAAAACGTCAATAAGAATTTATTTTATTTATTCAGTTGAAGAAATAAAATTGCCAATTATTCTTTTATATGTACATTGGTAGCATTACCATTAAAAAAGTTCGTTCTAACGGAATATTTAATAGTTTTTGTCAGACAGTTTAAGAATATTTTTTGATGAAAAAAAAATAAGCTAAAATATTTTTCTTTTGTAAATATTTTATGGACACTTACTACAATAAAGCCCTCTGAATTTTTCGAAAGGATACTGAAAATAATTAAAAATTGATCTGCAAAACATCAAAATTGAATCGTGTATTTTTAAATTAAGTTGTTAACATTGAGCACAACGTATTTAACTCTATTTAGATGATACAATTTACTCAGAATTTTAGTATACGAACACAAAAGTCTGGTTTTAGTCTGAGATTCGTGTTTAAAAAGTACCAGAGGAGACATTCCATATGAATAATTCATAATGTTTTATTTAAGCGAATGTATTTTTACAAGACAATTTTTTTTCTTTAAATAAGAAACAGTCTACAATGTTCTTTTAGCTTTATTATTATTACTTTTAAAATTTTTTCTATTGCTATTTGCTTGAAAGATTCAATGAAACTTTTTATGATTTTTTCATTCATCCCCATTTCTATCAAACTGCTCTAGAATCAAACAAATTCGGTATAAATTTTTTTTTTATATTTGTCTCTTAATATTTCTGGTAATTGTTTTGGGAATCAGTCAACACGATATAACTAAAAAGTCTGAGTTTGTGTCATGAATTATTTTATCTTCAATAACAGATTGAAATGACTTGAATACGAAAGGTCAAAATACACTCTATAACAAAAAGAATGACGCACTCAGAACGAGTTGGTCCGATAGAGACAAAAATTGGTGGGTCGAAAGATTATGTACAGAATAGAAAATGATTAAGATTTCAGAAAAAAAATTAATGATTTATTTCAGATTTACATAGTTGCAAAGTAAGGAGCTGAATAAGGTATTGCCCAATTCTAGCCTAGATGCAGCTGCCACACGACATGACAAAGAGTGATAAAGCACCCTGATATTCTCCTGCGGTATTTCTTGGCAAATTTGCTCCAATTGTCGGGCCAGGTAATCAGCATTCCCTGGAATATGCATTCGCATTCCCGTCATATTCAAGACATGCTCAATTGAAGAGAGATCTGGTGATTTGGTTGGCCAAGGAAGTGTTTGACAATTTGTTAGACACTTCATAGCAACACGTGCCGTATGTGGTTTGGTATTATCTTGATGAACAATAAGGCCAGGATACTGCAAAAGGAATGGTAGCAAAACAGTTCTCAGAATGCCATCGACGTACCGCTGTCTCTAATGACGACCAAAGAGGTCCGGCTATCAAAAGAAATGGCACCCCAGACCATAACTCCTAGTTCACGGCCTGTGTGGCTTGCAATAGTGAAAGCAGGATAGGCACGCTACCCTGGGCGTCTCCAGACACATCTTCAATGATCGTCAGGACACAGTTGGAAGCTGGATTCATTGTTAAACTCTATATATCCCCTAACAGCATGATTCCAACCTGATCGAGCCAAGCACCATCGTAATCTGGCTCGACAGTGCGCAGGCGTGAGTGGTAGGTGGCGTAGCGGTCGGAACGAGTGTAAATTTCGGTCCATCAGCCTTCTGTAAATGGTCATGGTGGACACTCGTGTGCGGGTCACATATCTGATGGTTGATAACGATGAATCAGGCACTGTGACAGCTGATCTGGCAATCAATGTCCTTCTGATCTGCTGTGATTCTAGGTCGACCACTATCATCATGACACTAATATCTGTCACTGTCCACGTATTCTTTCAACCATCTTCTAATGGCCGCATCGCTTCGACCCATTTGACGAGCGATTCTCCGATTTGACCAACCTGCCTCTTTCAATCCAATGATACGACCTCTTTCAAACTCTCACAGTTGCTCGTAATAAGCTTGAATCCTGGGGAGAATTATTTTTTCAGTCGTTGAAAGGTATCCTAAATTGCAATGCATCAGAAAATTTGACCATCAGATTGAGAATCGCTTCTTACAGACACCTGCTAAGTGCGCAGTTCCGATTCACTGTAACTCCCGCTATTCATCCATTGGACATCAAAGTTTAATCATCTGCATGTTCGGTGAAAATGTCTTTGCTTACGAAATTCCATTACAATTGGGCAACTCCTTTTGTTGTGTCGTTGTTTTTTTTATTATAGAGTGTATATCATTGAGATTTTGGAAATAAACTCATACATGCAGCAGTCTTATTAACATTGCTGACTGAAATAGTTTCTAAAAAAGTAGGGCTTAACCATTTTTATGTGTAGCCAAACTTCCCGTTTTCTGTTTTTCTACTGAGCAAAATCTTATGAGACATAATGGATAGAAGTTTTAAATAAAATATTAACAAGTAATATAGCAAATATTTTTTATAGTCAATTCCTACTTAGGTCAACAAAGATAAATTTTATTTTAATTAATTATATTTAATTAATCAATTAATATTTGAAAAAACTGTATTAACATCGTGTCATTCATTACAAATTTAAATACATACATACATACACACACACATATATATATATATATTTGAACTTGAGTAGTGCCATCTGTTGTAGTTACTTGGTACTTCTTCAGCAATAACACAGAATAAATTTAAAATTAAAAAATAAAACTTAATTAATAAACGAATACTTGAAAAAACTATATCAACATCAAGTGTTATCTACGACAAGTTTATAAAAATGTATTTCAACTTTAGTGGATGAAGCTATTTTACTAAAGATTCAAAATTTCAACAAGATATATATATAGGGAGAGTGTGAACTAATATTAGGAATTGGATAAAAATATAATACTTAAAGGAAGGAGATACCTAAAGAAGCATTCGAAACTGCATAGAACATGCACAAATCGAAGAAAAATAAACAATCTATTACCAGATACAATGATAGAAATACGAAATCTAAGCTTGGAATATAAAGGCCAAATTTTAACATTTTTGGCAAGCATCAAGTTACTTTTTGCTAAAATAATTATAAACTAAAAATTCGACGTAAAAACGAAAATCATACAAATATTAAGAATATTTTTGAGTAATTGTTTAAATTGTTAAACTTATTGTAGAAAAAAGTTATTAGAACGCATTACATCTTAGAATACTACATTGCAATTTTTGAGAAGGGTAATAATTACATGTATAAAATTTTTTATCAATATGATTCTCTATATATTATATTTATTTGCAACATCTACTAAATATTACATTTAAGAATTTAATCCATATAATTAAAAATTTATTTATACAAGTAATTATAATTAAAATTAATTGCATATGTTTGTTCCAAGCACAGTATTTAATAAGATTAATATGATTTTTGATATTTTTTAAAATAAATCATTCGCATTGTAAATAATTTATGATAAATGAAAATTGATAATATATGTTACATGTCCAATGAGATACTTTAGTAATATCGAAATTAAAATTTCATAAATATTAATATTTATTACTACACAATTTAATTGTATTTGCATTTCTAGAAAGACTGCTTGATCACTGTTATTGTTTGTTTGAATTCGATTAAAGTAGTCTGGACAGAAATTTATATTTGCTTTGAAATGGTTATGCTCTCCAAAAAATATAATACCAACGATATAAATAAATAAATTATATGAAGTGCTAGCTAAAATAAAAGTTTTTCGCATGGGTTAATTTTTTAAAAATAAGATATATTATTCTTGATATAATAGCTGAGAATTATAAGGAGAGTAAAATCCGGTATAAAACAATGTATAGGAAAACGGAAAACAACTTTTTTTTAACGAGTGCAGCTTATTATTTATCTATAACGCCTTTTAAGCCCTCGCAACGCCCCTTCAGGCTCAATTTTCACGAACGTGTCTACAAAATTTCAAATCTGCCAGTCTTATAGTTCTAAAACAGGAATATTTATCTGTAACGCTGTTAAGCCCTCGCAACACCTCGTTGGGTTCGATTCAAGCAAAAAAATGAGCCTTCATCTTGGATGGGAGACCCACCCCTACCACATCATATTACTTCCTTGATGGTACCGGGACTCGATTTTGAGACTTAGCATCACGCACATTGTTCATTTTGTTTTATAATATATTTTGTTTGTAAAAGTAATTATTTACAAAAAAGTGAAAACAGAAATTAGCCTGACAATTACTAACTTGTAAACCTTGTAGCAAGCCTTTAATCTGTTTTGATAGTAACTGCTGTTATAACTCGGGAGCGGTTGCGCGGGGCTCAGAGTCACCCCAGGTTCACGAAATCGTTAATTCTGAGAAAACTGTTTATTTGTTTCCAATGACCTTGCCAGTACCCTCTTATGGGACAGGCTGCATGGGAGCTAAAATGTACTTGTCATTTTTGGGAGTGGCAAACGTTTTTTGCAATCTTAAGGTACTTGTTTTGACTGAGTTCCCTGAGCGACCATTTTATTTCCAAAATATTCTCTATGAACAGGCTATATTTCCTCCCTGTGAATCACTTAGGTGGTTTTGATTGCTGTGTTGTACGAATTATTACGTTTTATAAATATAAATAAGCAGAACATAAAAAAAAAGAAATGGGGATCTGTGATCTCTATTGAAGGAAGTTGAAACTGATCCAGCAACTGAACTTGATAAAATGCATATTAATCTTGATATCTCTAGTAAAGTTTTCAAACGCTACCTAAAAATATCCATCAAGAAAGAAATCAAGTCACAAGACAACGCAAGACATGCTGCGCCCTGTCAAAAAGACACAAGCGAGAGAAGGTTCTGCATACTATTTGTCGATCATCAAAGGACAATAAAACTACAATAACTTGGACAAAATACGACAATTTTGTCTGAAAATATTATTCCATTAATATTAACGAAAAGTTTATGTGATTTGTGTCCTTTATTAAGGTCACGCACATTTGAAACATTTCATTAAATTTCTTCTCAAATTATCGAAGAAAAATTGAATAGGCCTTAAAAGTAGGTAAGTATATTATATCTTAGTTAAATTATTCCCTGGAATCACGATTTTTATGGTGTACATTAAAAATAATTGTAAAAAAATTTATTGGGGTAACTCAGTCACCCCGCGGGACTATAAAGAGTGTGTGGCTTCTCCCGGGTTAATATGAGTGAATTAATGAGATTAATTAAATTTAAGGAGAGAATTATAGTTATCGTAATTAATGACATTTTGAATCATATTATTTTTATAAAATTCCAAAAGTATTTTTTTTTTTCACATCATTCTGTTCATCAAGTCAGCTGAATTAAACAGGTATTCAAAATCTAAGTATTTTTATCTTTCATGGCTTCCGTTATTTTTGAACTACTTTGAATTATGGCATTAATGGCATTTTAATTTGATTATGGCAGGCCAATAAATAGATGTGTTTTTCAAAATGTACGTAAGAATTTAAAATTATTTATAAGATTCATTAAAATATATTAAAACACAATATTTTGTGTTTTTATATATAGTGGCATGTATTTTATGCATATGCTTTTTAGTATCGAAGCATCGCAATCTTCACATTCTCCCCTGTACTTATTTATTTATCTGTAATAACGGGTTGGCAAGGAAGTAGTTATGTTCTTTTAGTATGAAATTTTTCTACACAAAAAAGTCAATTTATTCTGTCTAATATCTTCCATTATATTCAATTATTTGTTACTATTTTTCTGAAAACTTCTCATGAATCCGCTCTTATTGAGTTTCTGGTCCTTATTAGCAAAACTCCCGTCCCAGTATGATTTGAGTTTTGAGACCATCCTTAATATTATAATTTTTACCATTTAAAAATTTCGCAAAATTCAAACAAAAGGATATTTAGATGGTTGAAGGTCGGAGCTATACGAAGGGTGCGAAAACACTTTCCAACAAAGTTAAAATAATTTCGTACGTCTCTCTAAAGATTACTTTAATGAATGATTATGTTTTAGACCATAATCTTTTTCGATTAATGTTATTGTAAATTATCCATTTTTCATCCTCGATCTTGCACCTTCGGATTTTATATCGAAGCTTACAAAACTTCTTAAATGGTGAAAATTTCGGTTATAATAATGACTTCCAATCTCGTTTGGTTGATTTTTTTGCTGATAAGGACTAGAAATTCCTTGAACTCCGAATCATACACTGGTGTGCAAAACTTAAGCAACAGGTGGGTTTATTGCCATAACTTCACGAAAAATCACCTGAGAGGCATGAAATTCTGAAATGAGGGAGAGTATAATGTACGCAAAAGATAACGAAAGCATCGGTGCTGAAAAAGGACTACAACGCATACGGTATGGAATCAAACAAAAACAAGCTTTATTGAACGCATAGTATCGTGACTCATGATTGTCTATCCAACAGGAAGAACAACAAGCAGATGTTCCTTAATATGGTATATGGCCTCCCCTTACTACAATGGTTGCTTTGCACCGTCTCCGCATACTCAGAACCAGCTGGTGCAACATTTCATGAGGTAGGAGTGCCCATTCCTCAATCAACATCTGTTTGAGTTGTTGGTTGTACTCCGGATGATGTGAGAGTGTGGCAATACGTCTCCCCAAAGCATCCCACACATGTTCGATGGGATTTAAATCTGGGGAGCACGCTGGCCAATCCATTCGAGTGATATCTTCACTTTCCAGCAGCTCCTCAACAGCAAGAGTGCGATGTGGCAGTGCATTGTCATCCATAAAGATGAAGTCTGGGCCAATGGCACCTCGGAAAAGATGCAGATGGGGAAGAAGTACCTCCTCACAATAGCGATCCCCGGTTACAGA
>BMAV01007977.1:235086-252393 GCA_019973955.1 Trichonephila inaurata madagascariensis
CATTTCCGGTGATCCGCATTTATAGTCCATCGGGACTATATTTAAAAATATTTTACTGCTCTTGTACTTTCGCCAACCATTAGGCTACTTGGTATCGTCTGGGGAAAGATTTCGAAATCAAATGGATCGCAATAAAAATACCTTTTCTCCAAATGGAATGGCACTTAAAGAAATGGACTTGTAATGAAAAAAGGTTATAAAGTCGGAATTTACTATAAATAATTCAAGATTATAATAAAAAGTATATGTTCTAGGCGCAACAAGACGAAACCAAAATTCTTTCTTCAATTCCTCTCTCTACTAATACTGCTCTCTCTCCCTACACACACACACACATATATATATATATATATATATATATATATATATATTTAAATTTCAAAAATTAATAAAATACTTCTATTCATCCAATCAAGTTTAAATAAATTTTTTTTAAACTTGTAGAGGATGACACAACGTTAATACAGTTTTTTTCAAATATTAATTCATTAATTAAATTAAAAAAGGAATAAATAGTAACGGACAAAAATAATAGTCCAACAGCATATATAGAAAGGAAAATCGTTCGTTTTGTCTCTGTAGTGCAATGAATAGCGCGTTGGACTCATAATCCAAAGGTCGTGAGTTCGAATCCCACCTGCAATGACCTCATTTCTGAGAATGTGATTTCTTTTTTACTATATTATTTAATTAGGATAATTACATTTAATGATTGAATAAATAGTACAAATAAATCAAATTGCACAACATCCTATATCAGAGTTTCTCTAACTGGGGGAAGCGCCCACCTTGAGGGGAGTGATAACTCTACGAGCATATTGAAAATTCGAAAACGAAAGATTATTTAAAAAAAAATATATGAATGTACTGAAAGTAAGCAAACGAAATGCATTCTGGCATAGTAAAAAATAAAATACGCATTTACACTGATCTAATACACTTATATATGTATCAGTACTGCACGATGTATTTTTTAAAAAAAATTTAACAATACTAAATAAGAACAATATTAGTAATTAACTATGACCTCAAAGGCTTGTCATATATAAAGTTACATTCAGAAATTAACACTCATTTTGATAATTTATGTGGTTTATAATTCCGGTTTCAGCTGAATTTAAGTTACGCGATTCGCTCCCCTACGCTCTACTTTTTCACCTAGGCACGCGAATGTGATGATTGGGGGAGGGGGGGGGGAAAGGAAGAGAAAAGGTATTAATAAGCAAATTCTCAGAAATAAGTAAATACTTCGCAAACACTGTAAAAGTCCTTTTATTGCATTCCAAAATCCTTAGAATAATTTTAAGGATTGCAGTGCACAGATAATATCGTACTTCAGAAAAATGTATATATACATCCGGGGCAATTAACGTTTTGACTGAGCGAGACGTTTATATACGTCGATGGCACTTAAGTGGTTTAAGTCCTATTGTAGCTTTAGTGTCAAAGTGCATTATTGAATTAAATACATTGTTATTTTAAGGAGGGGGGGGTGCGTGAAGAAAATTATGATTGAATACTGGGTCACAAATATTGAAATTTTAAGAAGCAGTGCCCTATATATAAATGAAAATGGGAAATTGCAATGAAAATCACTTTCTATTTTTTTCACTTAATATTGTGACTCTGTGTCATATGTTTTTACATATTTATATTAATTATAACTATTTAATAAGAAATAAATAAATAAAACTTTCCTTCATTGATCTAAGTAGGAATTTACTTTTTTTTATGTTACTTTTATTAAATAACATAGAAATAATTTACAGTATCTGATCTAAATAAGAATATTAAATTTTCTTAACTATGTAGGTATTTTGTACAAGGTTTAAAAGAAATATAAATCTAAACTCCTAATAGTATAGGAAACAAAGCGAGTCTACGAGCACTTTAGTAGTAACATATGCAATAATAACCTAAAAATGCAAATATTTTGATTGTATTTGCGATTCAAATAAATTTGCAAAAACAGAAATTTTTATGTGAAAATTTATATTTTTTTTAACCTTTGATTGGAATGTAATATCAAATTTAAAACCGTATTTTGTCAAATTAACTGTTATAAAAGCTTTTTTGCATTAAAAGATTATTAATTCCAAATGCGAAGTTCAATTTCGAAGTGCTAGTGCCGAAGAGTTTTAGTGTTATGTAATCACAAAGCTGCCTGGAAGACATGAGATGGAACTTTTCATCCTCCCTAATTAGTCGAATGTTTGCATTAGAATCCAGTTCTGAATGACCTTTTAATGTAAGACTTGAAATATATATAATTCTAAATTTCTATAATTATGTAATTTCAGCTTCAGTGGATGAAATTCTAATTACACCATACCAGTTCCAAATTCTATGTTAAAAAGATTAATTTGACATTCGCTACTTCCCAGTGGAGGAAAATAAGGAATGAATTTTCGATTTCAAGTAACAATCAAATCTCATTAATCGTTCTATTTGAATTGTCAGCTGCATTTAATTAAGAAATCGTTCAGTTCACGTTGGAATTTGTTTTGCTTAATTTGTGGGTCAGTAATGTGGTGGGGCTTGTGGGATTAAAAGAAATCCGTCTTCATTTCAGCTGTTTGGATAGGTTTCTTCAATTAAAGATAGTTTTCACTTTTAGCCTCAGGTTGTAAGGGTATTTATTAAGTAGATTAAGGGCGTATATAAAGCTAAGGCATATTTTCGCAGTTAATGAAAAAGGGTTATTTTAATTTTGAATTATTTTGCCGCTAAGACTAACCCTTTGACGGTTAGAGAAATGAGCAGTTTTCGTTTACTTAATTCGCGCAATATTACGAGTAAACAGTAGTTGGAAGTGGCAACTGTTTTCTCCCGCCGTTCTTCCGAAAATATCACCCTTATATTTTTAACTTAATTAAAACTTCATACACTAATATATAAACCAGTGCTTCTCAAATTTTCAATATTTGCGACCCAATATTCATAATCACGCCCACTGCCTCCCTACATTAACAATGTATTGAATTCAATAATACAAAACTTTGACACTAAACCTACTATACAACTTTAACCTTTTAAGTGCCACCGGCGTATATAAACATCTCTCTCAGCCAAAGCGTTAATTGCCCCGGCCGTACATATACATCTTTTCGAAGCACGATCTTTTCTGTGCGCAGCTATTCATAAAATAATTCCAAAGACTTTCGAATGCAAAAATAAGACCTTGGCTGTGTTTTCGAAGGATTTGCTTATTTATTCCTTTTCTACCCCCCACCCTTTTGTACATCAGATAGTTGCCCCTACGTGTAAAAAGGTGGCATTCGGGAGCGAATCCCGTATCTTTCAATCAAAATTTAGGGATTAACTATAAACGGTATAAATTATCAAGATAAGTGTTAATTTTTGTATATAATTTATATATGACAAGCCCATGGGGTCACTGGTAACTCATAACTTAGTATTGATAAATTTATAAAATGCATTGTGCATACTAATACACACTCATCCCGATATCTCCGGAAGTATTTTAGACCTACAGATCTGAAATTTGTTAGGCATGCTTCTTTTCATGGAGTAGAGATCCGCTAAGAACGGATTTTGTTAAAATCGACGCCCGAGAGTCAAGGGGCTTTAGAGTTCAATATTCTCGTTTTATAACTATGAGATCTACAGACTTGAAATTTGGTAAGCAAGTTCTTTTCACAGAGTTGAGGTCCGCTACAAGAGGGATTTTGCAAATATCGAACAAAAAGGGCCACTGCGAGGGCTTAAGGTGCATTATATAAAAATATCCCGTGTTTTTTTTTTATTTATTAGAAATACAAACTTTAAGTTTGGTAAGGGCATTCTTTTCATAGAGTGGATTTCCTTAAAGAACGAGCTTTGCAAAAATCGACTCTTAAGTGAGTGAGTGAATATTAACGTCGCACTGTTCAGCTACACGAGGGTTTTTGGCGACGTACCTCGTAAGTTAGAAAGATGGTCAAGTGACGAGGACGACACCTGAGCTTCCCCTCTCTCCTAACTACCACACCACACCAACGGAAGGGCATTTGAGCTTACGACAGAAATCGATTCTTAAAGGGAGTTGTGAAGGCTTAAGGAGAGGGCGCTATAGATAAAAATTTCCTGTTTCTGAACTGTTAGATTCACATACTTGAAATTTGTTAAGCGTGTTTCTTTAAATAACAGAGATCCGCTAAGGATGGATTTTACAGAAATCGATTTCTATGGGGAGAGGTAAGGATTCACTGAGGCGTATAGGTAAAGTAAATTTTTGTTTTTAAACTACTACTACACCAGACGTAATGACATTTGGTATGCATGTTTTTGTTGTTGTTGAATTGAAATCCGTTAAGAACTGGTTTTTCGGAAATTGACTCTCAAAAGGGGTGACGGAACTTATGAATTAAAAAAATTCCATTTCGGAATTATTAGAATTCGACTTTAAATTTGACAAGCATGTTTATTTTTCTGAGTAGAGATTCCCTAAAAATGGATTTTGTGGAAATCCACTTTGGAGGAGGGGGTTAGAGGAGCGTAAAAGATAATTCTACTTCAATTTTAGAATATCACTTCCTGTTCTTTCTAATCGAGAGCCCCTCAGGGGTCTCACCTTTTTTAGGTGGGTACGGGTGTCACGACCCCGGGGTACCCCAGTGATCCTTCTCTATTTTCGACCCTCCATCTTGTCATCCAATTTCTAATTTTCTTCTTTTCCAGTCCAGACCACAGACCTATGAATGTTTGGCGCAGTATAGCCAAAACTGGCTCTTGCGCCATAAAACGCCAAACTCATCATCATCATCTAAATCGAGAGTTGAGAATTTTAGGAATGTTTCTCAATATATATGAACAATTAAAAGATACATATTCGTACAACATCATAAAATGCGAAGCGGGAGTATAATGGGTGATAAATATATAATTTTAAAAATCCTGGGTAAAACAATATTTTCAATTTTCGAATCGATTAATAAAATAACATTTTATTTGTACGACAAGAATTATCATCTAACGTACCATAATCACTACAACCTCTACCTAATTATATATTCACCCTTTATGTAATTACAAACATAGATAAATATAAAAAAACATTGTAGAATTGTAGTGTGTGTATATCTATTCATTTATTTTAAAATTTATTCAATTTCTTTTCACGAAGTTTCTTAGTTAAATTCTTAAGTATGGTAAGAAGACTAAAAGGTAGTTTATACATTTTGATGTCTTTATGAATCGTGAAAATAATAATTTTGTATGGGGAACCTTTTAATATTACATCTGATAGAGTGTTACATTTCAAATTTAAGATCAGCATTGAACAGTAGTAACGGATTAAAATGCAAAAGAATTTTGAATTTGCATTTATGTAACAACATACACAAGTCTCTGAGTGCACTAAAAGCAAAATAATGGTTTGAAATAACTAAATATTGTTAAAATTTGCTTTAATTTATTTCAAAATATGAAGTCTTTTTAAATGTATTTCATTTGCAAATAAGTCATTTATTTATTATATTTACTCAGTTATATATCGGCATTTGAGATTTAGTACTTATTTGTTTCTATTGAAACAGTAGGTGCATTCTGAGATAGTTACGTAAGGGATTATAATGTTAAGCAAATAAAAAATTTTGTACGTTGCATAAAGTATCATTTTATTTTAAGATATCCAAAAATCATGAATTCTTACAAAAATTGACTTTTTCTTATGATTTTATTTTATAGACTGTCTTATGAGCTTTGTAAAAATACGAAGTGTTTTACTTTTCATTTACTAGAACAAAAATTACAAGTTTGGTGTTTTAGTAAAGCAGATGCCGTAAGTATAAACGAGATGTAAAACTTAAAAAGCGTTTTACTCAAAATGTATTTTTTTTTTTTTTGGAAAAACTTATACGGGGACAACTATTGCTCAAAAAGTTTCAATAATAATTAACTGAAATTCTTCGTGTATGTTCTGTGTAATAGTAGAAGTGTTTTAACCATCATATTTATCTATCACTGATTTATTAAAAATTTTACAGTCCCTTATGTGAATATAATCACTATTTTTTTAAACAATTTCATATAATAAATAATATAAAGTATTCTAGTTTTTGTAAAAACTAAAATATTTCTTGTCCTGAAGGCCATTTAAAAATGAACACATCAAAATTGAAAAATTGAAAGTTTGTTCATAAACTTTTTGTATTGAATGGGCCCCGTTTTTGTGTAATTTTTTGTAAATTTATACCACTTTTTTTTGCCTTTTTAGCAAAAATAATTTCTTTTTCTCGGCTTAATTTTAGCATTTTTTTCCTTGAAATGTACTAAATAAATCTGAAAACCACAAGAAAATTTCAAGACCTCCAATTTTTTTTATAAAATGTGTTGTGGCAAGTAGTCGGATACCTTAAGGCATTCAATGTATGTGTGATCTGCAGACTGAAAAAATGTTTGACTACATGAAATAGAACATTGTGAAATATTAACAATATTCATAGTTGGATATTTTAGTTATTCCAATAATAAGAATTCTTAATCTTATTTGCTAAAAATAGATAATACCTTTTTTTCCGTTTTAAGGATACATAAAAAAAGAAACGTTACTTTTATTTGAAGTAGAAGCGGGGTATTTTTTGCTTATTAATGTTTGATTATCAGACATATTTAAATTGTTTCGAAATTGAATTTGTATCATTAAAATATTTCTGTAAAAATAGTACCTGTCTAGTACGTCAATATGTAACATTTTTCCCCAATTGGAAAATTTACTAACCAAACTGCATATAATTTCATAATAATATGCAATTGTGTAGCTTATTTAAACAATTGTATTCTCACGAAGGAATTATTCTAAAATTCTCTTACCTTTTTTCAATAAATAATAAACTTAGAAATAATTAAAAAGGATTGTTAGTTTTATTTACTTAAATCGATTTATTTTGACTCTAAAATGTTTCTTTGAATATAAATTGTTGTGCATAACATGCTCAAGACTATTTCTGGTAATATTTTATCCAACTTTATTATCTTTTAAGCTAGATGTGATTTCAAAATAAACATCTAAATAATTCGGACAGTTTTTGACATTAGCAGCACATATTCCCTAAAGATTAGTCTTAATCTCAGAGAGCATTGAAAGTTTGTTTATATTATCTTCTTCTCAAGAATGATATCAAATACAAAGAATTTGAATTCTGTCAAGTTTGACGTTTGATGGGCAGATTATTTCCAATCTCTGATAAATTAATTTCAGAGTGAATAACAGGAAAATGCCCGCAAAAAGAACCTTTGATTTGAAATGGTGAATGGCACTTCATATATGACGGGTAATAATATATCTCTGGTATTAAACTTGGATAGATTTCTGATTACGTGAATAGTATGGAATGCAGAATAAAACTGAATAATTTTTCTTATTTATTTTCGTTATTTTCTATAGTGTAAATATCAAGAGTGCCATGCTTTTTTATAAAAGGAAAATGTAGGGAAATAGATCATATATAAAAAAAGAGTTTAATTGTAAGAGCCAGAGTTTTGCATGATTTAAAATAATCCCTACTACTATTATCTCTCTCCTTATATATATATATATATATCTTGTTCGAATTTTCAATCGTTAATAAAATAATTAACTGACATTTTTTGTGTATGCTCTGTATAATAGTAGAAGTGTTTTAACCTTCAGATTTATCAATCACTGTTTTATTACAACATTTACTGTCACTTATGTGAATATAATTGCTGTTTTTTAAACAATTTCATGCAATAACTAAGGTAAAGTGTTCTAGTTTTTGTAAAAATTAAAGTATCTCTTATCTTGAAGGTTATTCCAAAAAAGAATAGCAAAGCAACACATTAAAGTTGGAAAATTGAACATTTGTTCATAAACTTTTTGTCCAGATTGAACCTTGTTTATGGATTTTTTTGTAAATTTTTACTAATTTTTTCTCATTTTTGTAATAAATTTTTTCCCTTCTTAATTTTAGAATATTCTTCTTAAAATGGGGTAAATAAATCTAAAAAGCACACAAAAAAATTCCCATATCTCCATTTAAAAACAAAAAATTTTAAGTAGCCGGGTACCTTAAGATAAATTTGCCTCAACGAACAATAAAATCTTTCTTTCATAGTTCCAATGTGTTTTGAACTTCCAAAATCTCCTCTGTGTAGCCATTTATGCAAAAATTTGTTTTATAACAAGAAAACTTTCTTTAAAGAAAATAGGAAGAAAATTCTTTCAGACTCTTCCGAGTTATTTCTCGGAACTCAGCTTTTGTACGCATAGTAATTTTTCTTTCTCAACGTCTTTTTCCTTCTATCGTGTTATCATTGTTACATATTATAATAAATCTTTTTAAAGGGCTCTTTATGTCGATTATGCCGAAGGCTGTATCGTGATATAAATAGTTCACAGCTGACACGTGTGGGTGTTAAGATGCAATAACTACTTGGAAATGCAATTGATACGATAGAATCTCTAGAAATAGCAAATGATAATATTGGAACTTTATTATGCTGCTATTTCTGCAAAGGCTTCATAGGGTGTAAAATATTCTACTTGAACTACATAGAATACATTCCTTTCCCATAAATCACGAAGGTTATTACCTTCAAGTTATTTGAATGCAATTGATGTATTATCCTTTAATAATTCTGTAGAAAATTAGATAATTTATTTTAATAATTGTTACAATAAATAAATTATATTTTATAAAAAAAAATATGTGTGTGTATCAGTGTGAACACACGGTAGAAGTTAACTTCTTTGGCTTATATGTATTGTTGTCGTGTATGACAAAGTGCAGAGGTGCACTTGTCATAATTGTGGGTCGCCAGAGCCCTGAGAGGTTGGACTTCTGCTCATTTTAGTCGCCTTTACGACACGCATGACCTTACGTTGGGACTATTCTATTCCTGTCACCGCACGGAAGACTATGGTGATATTTTTTAATACCTGATACTGATGATGAGTTAGTTTTGGCGAGATTGTATTTGATGTTCTTGGCGAACATTGTCCGAAGAATCTGTTAGGCTTAACTTATGACGCCTCCAATTAGGCTTAATACAGCTACATTGAAAGAAAAAATTTTGAAGCTTGAAGTATATTGCACTTTTCAATTTCTTTTAAAGTCTGCAGCGTAAAATATATGCTAAGAGATGATTACTGGAAGGATGATAACTTGATCAACAAACATATAGCATCTTATAATAGCTCATTATAATGTCAATCATTTTAAAAGAAAAGAAAATATGCCTCTGGGTACTAGTAGAGTTTTTGAATGGTTGGCGTTATAATGACGTTGCATTATCTTGTGGTATCGTTCTCCATCACAGAATTTTTCATATGGGTTTTCTGACAGTACAACCACACATTGAGAAATACATCACTTTTTCGATATGCTTTCGGTTGTGACCATTTTAATAGACTTCCTAAATTTGAGATTTGATTATTTTTAAAGGAAAAGAAAGAGAATATATTCACCATATGCTCTAGCCTGTGAAACCATCGATTATAAATTATATGCAGCATACTTTGAGATATTTTAGGTAGATCGTCAAATGTAACCATCTCCGATCTTAGAAGAATTGAAGTTGTTGGTGCTTATATGCATTGAATTGTATAATTAAGTTATATTTTAAAGTAATATTATATATAATTAACAAATTTATTATTATCATTATTACTTCAAACTGTATTTAAAAAACGTGGGGAAATTCGGAACTTCATTCATTTCTACCTTGCGTTAATCGCGTAACCGTAACTGGTAACGCGTAACGAAAGTTTTTCCCTACCGTGCCATAAGAAGTTAACTTCAAAAAACTATGAATCACGCTTAAATAATTAAGGGGACACAGTGCGATTTTAATTGACAAAAATCGGTCAGTAAATTAAATTAATTTTTTTAGCTTAAATTATTTTTTATGTACTTTTCTATAACCTCACAAAATTTGAAAGCTCTAAATTTAAAAAATGCAGAATTATAATAGCTTTTACGTTCGTTTTTATTCACATCTCTACTTCAAATCCAAACTATAAACTGACTTATCTCAGAAAGATAAAATAACTAGTTTGTCTTCATTTAAAATGCTAAGGCTTTTTTTCTAACGTGCCTAACGCTTTGATTTTCTTTTTACCTATAGCTAATAGTACATGTAACAAAAGTTGGTATGCATTTTTGAATCAAAGAAATACTTATTTTTTTAAAAATAGTTGAACTCAGAATTTATACGTTTTTTAAGGAATTTTCAATAAGCATTCCTAAAAAGAAGTATTGTACGAATACCAATCATGTTGTCTCAAAACCCATATCAACTTTTGTTATACATAGTTTGACGTACTTGTAAATAAAATTTCATGCGTGCACGTAAATTTTTTATAGGAGTAGCATTTAAAAAAAAAAAATCACTTAACAAATTTTTTTCCATAAAAAAAAAATAAATGGCTAGCTTTTTATGAATTTTTGATCTCAAAATCTATTTTACATAGTATACACACATAGGAGGTAACCAAATAAATTTTGAAAATCCTTAAATGAAAGATTTTTGCGTAAATAGTACCATGTCCCCTTAATCGAACTGCGACATAACCATCCTGTGATGACTATGTCGTTCCGGATCCGCGTAAGCTAGAGGTGTGGGATTATCAAAATGATGAGACATATTGGTTCTTAATACAACTTTTATTAAGAATAACTTATATTACTTAATTCTAATTGACAACTTTATTTAAAGTGAGAGTTAACACCCAATTAAACCTTGTATTCAAGTCAGATCACGCAACTAGAACATTTATCTTAATTATAATAAATAAACCGATTCATCTAACTTACTATACCAAAATATTACCTTTTGCAGATCTCCTTCCTTCAATGATTGAGTGATATCTATAATGTATTTGAATATGCGAGGTTTCCAACTTCTTTATAATGAACTTCTATTTCTTCCAAAGCTATCGGACAACTAACTCTTGATCTGAAAGATTCCACACTAAGCTATCTCTAAACTTGCCGCGCTCTTATCATCAAAGCTTCTATCCTTTTAAAGTATATCTCATTTACATATTATATTCGTTTATCTTCTTGGTATTGGGTTGGAAAGGTTTTGCCATTAATCGTGGCCGTCAAAGAACATAGGAGTTATGTTAGCAGAAGGACGCGAGAGACGTCACAGAACTAAAAAGTAAAAAATAATTCTTAATATAAGAATAAGGTGATTAATGAGAAAATTAATGTCATTGTGGTAAAAGCTTGTGGTGCTCGATATCAATTGTTATAATTTCTTACTAGTTCTATTCCGAAATGCAGAGTTAGTGTAAAAATGTAGTACAAAGCACTTCATGTTTTTACCCCAATAACATTTATTTTCCCATTCAGCCTCATGCAGCTGAATGCTTGGCTGAATGCTGGCCCTTTCGCCGTCACTTAAAGGCATACTAATACGATACGTTACAGCTAGGGATTGCAATGCCGGTATACCGGTATATCGAATACCGTATTTTAAGACATTTGTACAATTTTGTAATACCGGTATTCACAAGTTTAAATACCGTTGTTTCGGTATTCACTAGAAATTTTTTAAACTGTCTCCACACTATATGTTCAGGGATAACCAACATAACAACAAAATAGTATACTTTTTTTGTTTTTATGTCTCCCTAACGGACGAAATTATTTAGACTGTGAATGTAAAGT
Organism: Trichonephila inaurata madagascariensis; assembly: GCA_019973955.1. Taxonomy (NCBI): domain Eukaryota; kingdom Metazoa; phylum Arthropoda; class Arachnida; order Araneae; family Nephilidae; genus Trichonephila; species Trichonephila inaurata. The sequence goes on from BMAV01007977.1 coordinate 246,726, forward strand.
TGCATCGTACAATCAAGAGAAGTGATAAAATATGTGAAACAACCAAGGAGGCGGGCCAAAACTATCTTTTTGCAGCTCAGAGCGATACTGCATACGCACAGGATTCGCAGTCTGACAATCGTATCTGGGAAAACAAAGTTGTAGTTATGAAGAAAGTGTGTAACATTTCAACATTTTTTAAATTGGTCAGTTTGTTATTCACATTGTATTTGCATATCATACTTTAGGGCTCAAAATACTTTTTAGATTTATTATGTATATATGCTCATCAATTATAACCCGGAATAATGAATAAGAATAACTTTAAAGAACATAAAAAAATCAGTTGATAATGCTACGATTTGGTTTCATTATTTATATGATGAAAATCACAGACCATATACTGATTAATGATATTTACACTTTTTTGTGATTTAAATAAATAAGATGTTCGTTTACTTTTTTTTTTTTTCGTGATTTATTATATATTGTTATAATTTATAAGATACACATTATTCTTTGTGATATTTACACTCTCTAATAAAAATGGCAAATAAAACAAAGAAACACATGTGTTTTCTTTCTTTTTCTAAAATGTCTTCTACCGGTATTAAAACCGGTATCCCGGTATTAAGACCGAAAAAATATCGAATACCGGTTTTGAACTTTTAATCCGATATTGCAATCCTTAATTACAGCCGTTTATTGGATGGCTGAAAAGCGATGAATTTTTAAATGAGAGTTTATATTATTTTGTCCAATTATTATATGCTAAGGATTCCCAAACTTTGGAACATTCTAAAATTGAAACAGTAAAACGCAAAGAAAATTTTGGAAAAATTGAGAAATAAGCACTAACAGAAAACACTTTTTTGATAAACTGCCCTGATTCTAAATGTATTTGAATCACTTGTACCTTCTACAATCTTCTATAATTAGAACTAAGGAAACTAGGTAATGGTAGTAATATAAATAATTCATTTATTTATAAAGTTATATCTTAATAATTACATAAAGGTATTTAAATTTAAGAACCTTTTGATTTATGGAGACTCGATGAAATACGAGTTGTGGTAATTTGGTTGGCGAAGATATATATAAGTAAAAGTCATATTTTAAATTTGTATAACCATGAAACAAATAAAGACTATTTACATCAGATATATGTGGCTGCTGTAAGTGAAACGGATTTAATTTTAAAATATTTGTGCAGTGTGTTTTAAACAATGAAACGAGAAAAAAAACCTTTTAATATCAAGTAATTAGGGAAATTTATTTAAATATTATACCAATGTTTATTTATGAATCTCATTGTCATTATTTTTTATTCATATCTATTATGAATAATTCAATTAAAACTGTAAAGTAAGCTATACCTATACAGTTGAACCTGTTTTTGTGCGGTAGATAGGGACCGCATAAAAAATTATTCAAAAATTTCATAAATTCTTACATATAACAAACTAATTCGTGGAAATACTACAAAAAACTTATTTTATGCGGTGGATAGGGACCGCATAAAAAAGGTCGCATTGATAAAATATGCTAATTATTTACGAAATTTATGTAAGAGTACTTCCATAACAAAATAAATAATTAAATATTACACATGGAAACATTTTAAAAACATATAGTTTCTCTTTGTTTATACGAATAAGTCTTTAAAATGCACATACATAATTCATCGCTACTCATCGTAATCCAAAGTCCTGTAATGAATAAGTTCAAATTCGCTTTCGTCACACACTTGAAGGTGAAATTTCAATTGATTTATTTTTTGGCAACATAAAGTAAGAAATAAGTTTTTGTGACGAAGGACGGGTGGTCAGTTGCTTGTAAGTGTCACGATAACCAGCTATATATGATTGAAGAACTTTTTGGAATTTTATACTCCTTTCTTAACTGGTATCTATTTTTAAAAAATGATTTTCCAATTTGTTGGAAAGTTGGATCTCTGCATATTTTTATCCGCTCCCAAAGAATCTGGCTTCTTGTTCTTCCTCATAATTTATCAAGTTATTGATAATGTCACGGTCATTGAAAGTTTCGTCTGCAATCAAGCGCGGGCTGCTGGAGAGTTGAGAGAAAGCAATTGAATGTGAATTGTCGGGAGACTGTTTATAACAAATAAACATGAACAGAGCGTCTTGAAGTGTCTACATTTCAGTGGCGTAACGTACACCCCCGCATCACGGGGGGGGGGCAGGACTCTAGAGGCCCAAGGCCTGACTTAGGCTAAATACGTATTTACACAATTTATAAAATATTAAAGGCAGAACCTGACTTTCAAGGGGGTGGGGATCCTAACATTCTCCGTTACCCCATCAGTAAATAGATAGAAAACATTATAGTGGCGTCAAAGTGATTGAAGTTCATACACCGCATAAAAAAATATTGCACATAAAAAATCGCACAAAAATAAAAATCGCATAAAAAAAAGACCGCAAAAAAAAACAGGTTCAACTGTACTAACTGTATTATAACTGATAGCAGACAGAAAGACTTCTCATTTCTCTATCTCAGTCTCAATTTAAATATCATTGTTGGCTCAGTATTCTAAAACTTTCATTTGGGAATGGCAAATGTAATTTAAGGCATCCGACTACGTTCGGAACCGTGATTTAACAAAAGCGTATAAATATATAATTTTCATGATATTTAGTGTCACTTAGATTAGAATACGTGCATAAAATTGTTTTCAGGACATTATTACAAAAAAAAATTATTTAAATACAATATTTTGGCAAAAAATTAACTTAGAATAACCTTTTTTCCAAATGTTCTTTTGTAAAAAATGCTTCTATTGTATTAATATTTTGCCTGTATATAGCTCAGAACTCTGTACAGAGACTCAACTATGATTTTTGAAAAATTTAAATAATTTTCAGAGTTACAACCATTTGAAATAATTATCGGCGTATTTTCTTAAAATTTCTCCCTTCTGTTTTCGTAAAACATGGATAAACCGACTTCCAAGTTATGCATTTCAAAAATTCTAGTTGAGCCTCTGTACAGAGGTCAGAGATAAATGCAGGCAAAGTATCAATACAATAGAAGCATTTTTTACAAAAGGATAACATTTGGAAAAAAGGTTATTCTAAGTTAATTTTGTGCCAAAATATTGTATTTAAATAAATTTTTTTGTCATAATATTCTTAAAACAATTTTATACATGTATTCTAATCTAAGTGACACTAAATATCATAAATATTATCCATTTACACCCTTTTGCAAAAGGTAAGACAGATATCCGACTACTTTCGGAACCGGAATTTTGAAAAAGTTTATAGAAGAATAATTTTTGAAGTTTAGCGTCACTTAGATTAGAAAACGTATATAAAATTGTTTTAAGAATAGTATTACAATAAAAAATTATTTATGTACAATATTTTGACAAAAAATGAACACAGAATGACCGGTTTTCAAAATATTCTAATTTTGTGAAAAATGCGTCTATTATATAATAATATTTCGCCTGTATATAGCTCAGATATCTGTACAGAGGCTCAACTAGAATTTTTGAAATATACAACTTAGAAGTGAATTTATCCATTATTAACGACAACACAGGGGAAAAATTTTAAGAAAAACACGTCGATAATTATTTCAAAAGGTTGTGACTCTGAAAATAATGTGAATTTTTCAAAAATTCTAGTTCAGACTCTGGAGAAGTTTTTCCTTTTTATAAGCAAAATATTATTATAATAGAAGCATTTTTTATAAGAGGAGAACATTTTGAAAAAACATTATTCTAAGTTAATTTTTTGCCAAAACATTGAATTTAAATAATTTTTTTTATCATAATGTTCTTAAAACCATTTTATATATGTATTCTAATCTAAGTGATACTAAATATCATGATAATTATGCATTTATACGCATTTTTAAAATCACGGTTCCGTACGTAGTCGTATACTTTAAAGGAAATTTGATTTGCAACAGATAATAACAAAATACTACTGATTTTAGAGTACTAAAATTCGATTTTTTTCTGAAATATATTACTTTTAAGGTCTACGACTACTTTCGTGTGGAACCGCAATTTTGCAAAGTGTGCAAACGAATATTTTTAAAAATATTTAATGTCACTTAGATTAGAATACACTGATAAAATTGTTTTCAGAATATTATTATAATAAAAAAAAATATTTAAATGCAGTATTTTGGCAAAAAATGAACTTGGAATGACCTTTTTTAAACATGCTCTTTTTTATGAAAAATGCTTCCATAATAATTATATTTTTCTTATATAAAGTAAAGACATCTCCAGAGACTCTGAACTGTATTTTTTGAAAAAATTACATTATTTTCAGAGTTACTACCAATTGAAGTAATTATCAGTGTTTTTCTGTTAAAATTCCCCCACTCTGATGTATTAAAACATGGATAAATCCATTTCTAACTTATATATTTCAAAAATCCTAGTTCAAGCTCTGTACGGAGATTTGAGCTATATACAGGCAAAATATTATTATTACAGAACTATTTTCCGTAAAAGAAGAACATTAGGAAAATATATAATTAAATGTTCCTTTTTTGCCAAAATATTGCATTTAAATAGTTTTTAATTGTAATAATATACTTAAAAGAATTTCATACATGTATTCTAATCTAAGTAACCCTAAATATTAAAAAAATATATTTGTTTGTACGCATTTGAAAAATTACGGTTCCAAACGTAGTCGGATACCTTATATTGGTTTTATATTTATAGTTGAAAACATATATAAAAAATTACAGATCTTAAAATTATTAACCAACTATGTCAGGTTCCATCATAGTCTTTTTAGAAAAGACAGATAATTAATGCACTGTTATTTCATCAAATCAAGGACAAAACGATGATATTTTGTGTCTTATAATTCTTTTTATCTCTATGTGTATATATATCGCAGGGAAATGATTAGATTAGGGATTTTTTTTCATTCCTAAGGGATGAAGAGACACAATCCTTCACACAAGATTTTAAAATAAAAACTCTGTACGGTGATTTCCCTAAGGAAAGTAAGAAGTGTTTTGACCAAACCCCTAATCTGTTTCAGTGAAATGATGAAATAATATTTTCAAGAGTTGAAAAGTGTTCATTTAGCAAATATAATGCATTATTAAAAGTAGAGTAATGAAGAAAACTATTATTTACTAATAATTTTTATTTAAAATTAATGAACTAAATAATTAGATAATAAAGCTGGTACTTTTTTATAAGAAAAAAGGATATTTCCAGTAGAATTTCAAACCATTTTTATTAATTTTACATTCATGTAGTACTTCAAAAATACCCTGCTTTATTTACAACGGCTTTTTTCAGTAATTATTTCCCTCTTTAAAATAGTTTTTTTATTATCAAAAAGCTTTTTTTTATCTTAAAAGAGGGTGGGGTCGAAATCCCTAATTTGTTTGCTTATATTTTTCAATTTAAGTTTTATCCAGTTTCTAATTTTCAGTCATACAAAAGTGATATATCAATCGTAAGATAATAATACAAACAACATTACTAAATAAAGCTAAAAAAATATTTAGGTCATTTTGTTTTGGTGCGTCACGTTAGACGCCCGGTGCTGCCTTGCACGGACGAGGAGAGAAGGGAGGTAAAAGGGAGTGGTAACAAGCGAAACCACAGCTCTACAAATGCTGACTTGTTCATTTCATCATTTCACTAAAACAGTTCAGGGATTTGATCAAATCCCTT
>BMAV01007977.1:258971-285016 GCA_019973955.1 Trichonephila inaurata madagascariensis
AACAAAATACATTCCTACACAATAAGAAATAGACATTTACACTGATATAATACATTTAGTCGCCATCATAGCTCAGTGCCACAGCACTGGTCTTTTAAACCAGGGGTCGTGAGTTCGATCCTCTCGGGTAGCTTTGCCAATACATGCTCAAGCAGAGTGTTCTTTCTAATTAAAAGACGCATGAATTTAGGGTAAGAGTTGAAAACAGTCTCTCCATCCCGCGTCCAATTCTCAATGGGGCACCATAGAGAATGTCCTTAGGGAGAGAATCGTGTAACTTTTAATTGGAAGTTAAAGGATTAATTATAAACAGCACAAATTATCAAGATAAGTGCTAATTTTTGCATATACATATGAGGAGATAAGCCAATGATTAGAAATTCAGAAGAACAGATTGTTTTATTGAGAAGATATTGCATGAAAAAAATTGCTAATCCGTAGATAGTAAATCCACTTCTGGCAGCCATACAAGCCGAAACACGGCGTGGCATTCAATCAGTGAGCTCACCTATGGCTTCATGTGGAAGATCATGCCATAATCTTTGACACTGGGCGGTTAATTCACCAGTATTCTAGGACGGTTGCAGTTGTCTTCCAAGCACGTTCCAGTCCTGCTCTGTTGGCGAGAGGTCTCGTGACCTGGCAGACCACGAGAGTATGTCTGACTCTTAAATACATTGTTGAGAGAGTCGCGTAGTATGGGGACGAGTGTTGTCTTGCCAATAAATGGCATCTGGGTGACTTGATAGCATAGGCGGTACAACTGGTATTAAAATCTCGTCCATGTAACTGCGTACCGTCAACGTGCGTTAAAGCAGTGCTTATCAAATTTTCAATATTTGCGACCCAATACTCAATCACAATTTTCACCCCCCCCATCCATACATTAGCAATGTATTGAATTCAATAATACTATACTCTGATGCTAAACCTACAGTACGACTTTAAAGGCCATCAGCGTTCATAAACGTCTTGCTGAGCCAGTGTTTTATTTGTATATATACGTCTTTCGATCCTTTCCGAAGTGCCGTATTTTCTGTGCACTGCTATCAATAAAATTATTCCGAAGGATTTGGAATGCAGTAAAAGGACCTTGACAGTGTTGGGAAGGATATACTTGTTTCAGATGATTTGCTTATTCATTCCATTTTATCCTTTTCTATCTATCCCCCCGATCCACTACATACGCTTACCTATGTGTTAAACAGTGGCATCGGGGAGAAAATCGCGTAACTTTTAATTGGCATTTAAGGGATTAATTATAAACTGTATGGATTATCAAGATAAGTTTTAATTTTTGTTTTTATTATTAAAATTGTTCTTAACTTAGTATTGTAATTATGAAATACATTGAAAAAGTACTGATATATTTATAAGTGTATTACATTAATGTAAATATGTATTTTATTTTTTTATTGTCTGAATGTATTTTATTTGTTTATTTTCAGAAAATAATAATTTTTAAAAATAATATTTTGTTTTAGACTTTTCACTATGCTCGCGCCTCTCTTGTAGGGTTATCACACCCCCTAGGGGGGTGCGCCCCACAGTTTGAAAAACAATGCGTTAAAGGATGACTAGATTTGGCATGATGGCTTGATATCCAAGATGATGCGACTTGGGTTTTCGGAACAACTCATCAAAATTATACACTCCTACCTAAATTCTCGTGAATTTAGGGTAAGAGTTGAAAACAGTCTCTCCACCCCACGTCCAATTCTGAGTGGGGTACCACAAGGATCTTTATTAGGGCCCAAGCTCTTTAATCTATACATCAACGACATTCCCAAGGCTGCCGAAGTCCACTTAGCGATGTACGCGGACGACACTGCCATTTTTACCCAAAACATTTATAACTGCAATATCATTGAGTGGCTACAAAATTATGTCATTCGACTCGAAACCTGGCTTAACGACTGGAAAATAAAGGTTAATGCATCTAAAAGCGCATGCCTCCTCTTTACGAGACAGCGGTGCATCGGAAACCTCCCGCATGTCAACAGTTTTAATCAGCCTGTCTCCTGGGTTACTGAATACAAGTACCTAGGTTTAATACTTGACACTAAATTAAACTTTGCTAAACACATCCGTTCCACCCACCAAAAGGTGGCTCGAATGAAAAACACTCTAAGTCGCTTGATTTCTCCCAAGAGCAAGCTCGCATTAAGGCACAAGGTTCTATTATACAAAGCCATTCTTCGCCCCATCATGCTGTACGCTTCTCTCATCTGGCGTATATTTTTCGAATTAATAAAACATTTCATATATTTAAGTTAAGATTTTTTCTTAAATTTTTCGTCCTCTTTTTCATTGTAAAAAAAATGGTCACCTTAGTACCGCTGCAAAAACCTTTTCGCCGTTCTCATCCGTGCGGGAAGTCTCCGGGCTTCCAGAGCATCCATCGTCTACGACACTTTCCCTGCTTTCTCGGAAACGTCGACATCACTCAAAAGCTTGCTTTCGCGGTGATGTATCACTGCCATATTCATGCTTCAACATTTCTTAAGTCCCCGTAGCACTCATTCCCAAGCGAACAAAAAATTCAATATTTATTCTCTGCTCAACAAACACCATTTTTTTTCAATCATCGGTTACTAATTGCATCCGCCTACAAAACACGACATCGAGCTCAGCCACCGGCCCCGTGACTTGAAACAACCACTTTTAAAACAGTGGAAGGACGCAGTACTACAGAAATGTTATCATAGTGACTCAACTGTAAAAATTGTTCACGTTATAGTCTCAGTCCGAGTAATTTTCAATCCTACTACGTATATTTTATTACACTTTTTGCATTGTACAGCGCCGTAAATACCTCTGTGAATTTTGGAACTAATTTTTTTTCTCAAAAAGTCCCATCTATCATGTCATCAATCGTCTGCGTACCAAGTTTGGTATCATTTCTTTTGTTAGATCTATCTACAGGTGGGTCTACATTGTCTCAAATCATACTGTATTTCTGGAACTGAAGAATAATGTAAAATATTTATATCGCATTTGAAATTTTTTTCAAACAGGAATTAGCACTTTCAATTCCTACTATTATGGTTCTCTCTCTCCCTATATATATATATATATATATATATATATATATATAAAATAACAGTGAAGAAGTACTAGAACCTACAGTGCTAAAGCAGGAAGAAATTGGAATTCACCAGACATAACAAAAGTAGATACAGAAAAGTCTTTGGACTAAACTGGAGACCTATTATGATTTCTAAAGCTGTCGCTGAATTAGGCCAATGAATTAGGGTTATATATATATATATATATATATATATATATATATATATTCTTCAAGTTTTCACAATCGTTAATAAAATACTTTCTATCCATCCACTCAAGTTCAAATAAGTTTTTTTTTTAAACTTGTAGTGGAGGACACTTGATGTTAATACAGTTTTTTCAAATATTAATTAATTAATTAATTTAATTAATTTATTTTAGCTTTATATAGGAGAAAAATTAAATTTGTTCCGAATAAAGGCAATAGATGGCGTCAGTATACATAGATTATCCTACTACCAGGTATGAAAAGCTCAATTTGTTTTTCAAGTAATAACTGACTTTATTTTTTTTATTATTTTACTTGTCTTCAAATAAAATTGGATCCATGGGAAAGATGTTTTGAAGGTCCATGAAAATGATTCAAATATTACTTTTTAATGCAGACTTGTTTAATGAACACTGTTGTAACTAATCCAAAGGTCATGGATTCGTTTTTTAATTTTACCAACAAGAAAAAAAATCTAATATTAAATTTACGCGCGTTTCGAAATTCTCACAAGATATAATCTGGTAATTAAAATAATACGAAAAATTAGTTCAAATATCATTTGCTCTAATCAGCAAATTACCGCTGCCCATGTCTACCTTCAGCATGATATCGATTTCGCAAAACAGGCGTAAGAAAAAACACGATCGCAGAGATAATTATGACGATTTCTTCGAAAACCACTAAGTACTTTAATAAAACAAAAATATTTGCAGGAGTACCTTAAATATGACCTTTTGCGATTCTAGACTCCACCATTTTTTCTGCGAAATCATAACATTACAGCAATTTTAAGATGAAAAACCAAAATAATGATATTTGAAATGAGAGTTATTTTTTTTTTTTTTCTTTCTTAGGTTAACTCACTTTTCGAGTAGGACTACAGTTTCGACTATCCTCTTCTAATTTACTGTTGATCTTACAAACTAAATCGCTTCAAATATCACTTACAGTAATTGGAAAGCGTGGTTCAGTTCTTTTTTTCTTCCACTTCCAGGATTCGTATTCTCGTAGAGCATGGGGAGGTTTATTTTCCTGGGAAGCTCTTTCAACATTTATTTTGTCAAAGAATATCGGATTTATTTCTTAAACTCTTTCAGATAAGCATCAAGCTGTGATCCGGGAGAGAAACATCAGCAACTACAGAAGATATGAAATAGAAATTGTGTGAAGAGCAGCGCCTGTAGGTGAGTTTTTGTTGAATTTCAATGCAATATAATTTTTGTATTTCTTTATAATGGAAAACTTAAATTATTGTTCTTTGCACAAAAGATTAAATAAAATAGGTTTACCATAAAAAAAATATTGGAAATTATATCAATAGTTGATGAACTATATCTTCACTAATCTTAACTGCTAAAATCTTCGTTAACTAACTAATCTAACTGCTAAAATCTTAGCGTTAACTAACTAATCTTAACTGCTAGAATCTTAATGTTAAATAATCTTAGTTGCTAAATCTAAGCGTTAACTAATCTTATCTTAAACTTAACTAAAATCGTAACTGCTCTCATAACTTAATCTTAACACGCGTACACACACACGCACACACACATACACACACACACACAATTTTAACTAAAATCATAACTTAATCTTAACGCACACACACACATTCTTAACTAAAATCATAACTTAATTTTAACTAAAAACATTACTTAATTTTAACTAAAAACATAACTTAATTTTAACTAAAGACATAACTTAATTTTATTCCTATCCAACTCAGTTTTACGAATAAAACTTAGCAGAAACTTTTACGTAGTATCTAAGAACAAAAAAAAATGTGTTTTGGTTTTCGCTTAACTGTGTAGCTCAGTGCTTCTCAAATTTTCTATATTTGTGGCCTCTATTTTCAACCATAATTTTCATCACGCCTCCCCCCTCCTTCCATATAATAACAATGTATTGAATTTTGATAATATGTACTTTGACATAAGGCTACATTATGCCTTTTTAATTATAAACCGTACAGATTATCAAGATAAGTAATAAATTTTGTATATCATTTTATGACATATCCGTAGGATCACTGGTAATTATAAAACTTGTTTTTAATTCAGCACTGTTAAATTATTATGAAACACATTGTGCAGTACTGATACATTTATAAGTGTATTATATCTGTATATTTTATTTTTAATTATGTAAAGTTGCCTTTTGTTTTGCTTCCTTTCAGTAAATTAAAAAAAGAAATTAAATCTTTAGTTTTCATCTTTTTAATATACTTGCGCCCACTTGTAGAGTTATCATGCCTCCCTGGGGGGGGGCGCCCCTCAGTTTGAAAAACACTGGAGTAGAATCTTAAATCATCAACTATAAACAGACACAGAGTTTGTGAATTTTTTTTTTTTTTTTACTACACGTGCATTTTTAAAGATATTTTTTTAAAAAAACTGTTAATTTTTTTTTGTGTTTTGTTGACAATATTTAAAAAAATCTCTTTTTAAGTTTCCAGTTATGAATGTACTATTAATTAGTTTTTTCCTTAAATATGCTTTTGAATGTAAAATTTGTGCAAATTCTTTTACAAGATCGTTTCTAAGTTGAAAAATAATCTTATCTCAGATTTTTGAAGCAAAATTTAACTATGTATACTTATTTATGTTTTTAACTAAGTCTCTAAATATAGAAAAAATTTTCATCTAAAAAGTTACACAAAATAAATTTGAAGCTGGTGAATTAAAATATTAATTAAAGATTTGGTATTTCTTTGGTTTTCAGATATTTTTCTGAAATACTTAACGATGCAATAATGTTTAATAAATATTTCACATTGAAACTTTTTCTAATAGCCTCAGATACAAATGACTTTTACGTAAAACTTACATAGAGATAATAACTTGTGAAGATTTACTTCAGGAAAATATGAGACTTACAATTTTGTAGATTAAAAGTATTAAGAATTTCAGTGATGTAAAAATACTACTAGAATTATTTTTATGAAAAAAAAATTATGTATTTTAACGTACTCTGTTATTCTCTTAGTAAGTATTTAAAGAACGATTTGTGCAAATGGTTTCCGTTTCAAGATTAATTTTTGTGGAAAAATCAGAATTAATTTTTAAATATTTCAATTAAAATTCTTAGTAAAATTTGGATGATGATCTAGATAAAATCAACAAAACCATTTCATTTTATGAAAATTAATCATTCCTTTTCTAGCAAAAAACATTTCGGTTACACTTCATATGAAAGCGCAAGATTTTTTTATACAATGTATATATTAAAATTTTATTTTTATGTTGAATAAATAAGTAAGCTGGCAGAGAGAGCGTAAAATTCCATGTAACCGTATTGTTTTTGTTTTTTTTTCAAAGCCAGAAGATTAAAAAGAATTATATTTTCATTATCTTAATCAGCTTATAATTAAAAGTACTGAGGTTTTCATTTCTTCTATTCAAAATCACAAAATTATTTATGAATAAATATTATAAAGCATCAATATTTCATATTAAATTTTTTTAAGGATTTTATTTGTTTAAATTGTCTGGTTCCAATTTTCTTCACGAATTTACCTTGAACAGTTTTAAAATCAACAAGTTTTGATGACAATTGTTTTTTTTCCCTTTCATACTCGAAAGATTTAAAGCTGAAAACTTAAATCTCGCCTTACAATTTCATCTCTAAAGAATAAACATTTTTTATTTTCTTCAGACTTGAATAAGAAACTTGACCATCAATAAGCATCGAGGTAATTAATCTGAAAAAAGTAATATTATTTAGTACTTTTTCTCTTACAAGATATGTATCATATTTTTTTTTACTTTTCCACCATGTGTAAAAACATATGTTGTTGTTACTTTTGTCACCTGATCGACAGAAACATCGGATCAAGGTCCACGAAATTCATCGCAGCTAAGGGCTAGCCTTAGCTTTGAGCACCATGCAGTTAACAGTAAGATTTGTTCGGTTTTACACAATTTTGAAGAAGAACACCCTGGGTATCTTCAGGAGCCTACAACCTCTCTTCCCCTTCCACCAACCTCACGAGAGGACTGCGGCTCGATAGCTACTTAGAGTATCCCCATGCCGCGAAGGAACTATGCATTTATAAACATCCATGCCTTCTCCAGGATTCTAAGGCACCGCAATCAACCTCACTACCACTATACCGGATGAGAGGTAAAATATTAAGTTGAGGGAAAAGAAATCCATTATTTTTGCATGAAAATCAAGACTTTATTTAACATGCTTCCGACTGTCCGATTTGGGTCAAATATTTACCATTTTGTGGTATAATTTGTTGCCAATTTAAAGGTAGCTTCATAATGTCTCTTTCATACAAGTCTTGGCGCTTATTGACGAAAACATCTAGTAATCAATTTTCACAATCTCCTCTTGATCCCAATATCTTATCACTCAGGAAGTTTTGCAATGCGAGAAAAAGGTGGTAATCTCTTGGTGCCAGGTCCGAACTGTATGGTATATGCATGAAAACTTCCCAACCAAGCTCCCAGAGGTTCTGGCAAGTCACTACAGAAGTGCGTGGCCTCGTGTTGTCCTTATGGAACACAACACATCTTCTGTTGGTCGATTCTGGCCATTTCTGGTCAAACGCTAGCTTCAAAGGGTCCAGTTGTTGACAGTAGAGATCTGAATTTAGTATTTGACCATGCGGAAGCAATTCCTAATAAATTATTTCTTTCCAGTCCCACCAAATACACAATAGAACCTTCCTGGCCGATAGTCCTGGTTTGGCCACCTTTTCACCGCACTTTGACCACGATCGTTTTCGCACAATATTGTAGTACGTGACCCATTTTTCATCCCCAATCACCATCCGTTTAAGAAATGGGTCGATTTCATTCCGTTTGGCCAAGGCTTCGCAGAAGAAATTCGATCCATCATGTTTTTTGGTGTTAATTGGTGTGGCACCCAAACATGGAGCTTTTTTTTAATCCAACTTTGAGCAAATGGCTTAAAACTGTTTTATGATCGATCTTTAGCTCTTGGGCGATGCTACAACTACTAACATGCCGGTCAATTTTGATTATTTCTGTGATTTTATTGACATTTTCGACAACGGGCCTGTCTGTGTGAGGTGCATCTTTAAATCAAAACTACCTGAACGGAATCGACGAAACCAAAATTGCACGTAATTAGCTGTTACAGTATCGGCACCATTAACACCATTCGTAATTTCAGCCACCTGGCTTACATTTTCGCTTTTATCAAAGAAAAACTGTAAAAAGAACTGAATGTTCTCTTTGTTGGCTTCCATTTTTAACACCCTGTAATTCACAAACAAACAAAATGGACCAAACAAATAAAAGCAAAATTATTTTTTAGTGTGAAATGTCATCTTGACAAGGAGCATAAATTTGAAATTGTTTGATCGATACTTCACAAGATATCGACACTTCAGCCATCTACCGAAAAAATAATGGATTTCATTTTCATCAACCTAATATTATATATGTATGCATGTAATCCTGGCTTGATTTATGATATTCTTAATTCGTAATATGACATTTTGTTGGATGGAACCAATTCATTTCCTGCTATCGTTGAGAGATAAATCGTTGCGTTTTGGTACATTTAAATCTACATTTATTTCATTAAGTAAGAAAAACAATTTGCACTCTTGAAGTTCACATTCACAAAAGCAGTTCTTATTCATTCTTGAGAGATCGCGCATATTTATAGTCGTGATCAACTAGAAGCTATTAATATCATATGATTTCCGGTAAAGACTTTTTTGATTGGCTCAGATATTCGGGTATTGCAAGAACAATTTGTCACAAAAAATATATGCCCAGAAGAAATTGAACTAATATCATGAAACTTGGTAGAGGAATGTAGTCTGGTAAGAGATAACAGAGTGTGTTTCTCAAATTTTCAATATTTGCGACCCAATATTCAATCACAATTTCATCGCGTCCCCTCCATACAATAACTATGTATTGAATTCGATAATACGATACTTTGACGCTAAAGCTACAATACGGCTTTAAACTCTTCGCCACCGGCGTATACAAACGTCTCGCTCAGCCAGTGCGTAAATTGCCCCGGACGTGTATATACGTCTTTCGAAATATGTTCACTACCATCCATAAAATTATTCCGAATACTTTGGAATGCAATAAAATGACCTTCATATTGTTTAAGAAGGATCTACTTATTTCACATACACACAAAGGATTTTTTTTTTTATTTTCCCTTTCTTCCTCCCCCAAATACACCACATATGCGTGTATATGTGCAAAATGGTGGCATTGAGGACTGAATCGGGTAACTGTTAATCTGCAGTTTAGGGATTCATTATAAACCGTGCAAAATGATCCAGTTAAGTGTTAATTTTTGCACATAATTTTATATATGACCAACCGCGGTGCGGTCACAGGTAATTATTAAACTTGTATTTAATTATGACAGAATGTATTTTGTTCGTTTTACTTACAAAAAATTAATAAATTTTTTTAAATAATCTTTTGTTTTTGACTTTTCAATATGCTCGCGGACGCCTTCTAGGGTTATCACGCCCCCTTATGGGGAGCAGCCCCACAGTTTGAGAAGCGTTGAATTAAGTAAATGATTTAAATTGTGAAGCCTAACAGACATGGATAAGCGTGCTATGCGCGTAGGAAATGCACCGCTGGGAAAATTTAAAAGCACGTTTAGTGCATCTGAAGACACACCGAACAGACTGGCTGTTGCACGTTAAATAAGTCGAGGCTCAAAATGTCCTCCCGTTGGTGTGGTGTGAATGAGTGAATATTAACTTCTCACTGTTCAGCTACACGAGGGCTTTGGGCGACGGACCACGTCATTTTGAACCATGGTCAAGTGACGTGGACGACACGACACCTGAACTGGCACACCCCCCTCTCCTAACTACCAAAAAACTGTGAAAGAAGAGGTAGAAGAAAGGGTAGGAGAAAGGGTAAAAGCTCAAGTATCATCCGCGACTCTTGGCCGTGGCTCATAATAACGAGGTATGTTGCCAATAGCCATCATATTACTTTACAGAACGCGACGTTTATTAAGGAAACCATGACATGCTTTAAAGAGTAAAATGCCAAAATTAAGACCTTTTATTTATTGGTCATATATCTTTAAAAACTTCCAGTAGAGCTTAGTTTTTTTTTTTTATCTTAATAAAGATATTTTAATTATTCTGTAGAAATACAAAAATAATTAACTAGTTAAAAAATGTACTTCTTATATGTTTAATTTAATATGGGTAAAAATTTTAAGATCTCATAATACTTGCTTATGTTTAGGTACCCTTTTTTTTTAAAAAAAAGTATCTGTTAAATATGTAAAATAGTTTTTGCACATATATAAAAGAATACACAAAATATAGTGAATCTGTTTTTTTAGTAAAATATTGAAATAATTTCTAAAAAAATTATAACGCTTTGTAATTTTGTAATCCCCCTCCCCTTTCATACATAATACTATTATTTTAAAATAACTGTGTACTACTTCGACTAAAATGTAGGCTCCCTATATGCACAGATATCCTGTATAGATGTATAAGAAATTTGGAACCTATAGTGCAATAGTATTTTTTTTAAGTGTACCTAAAAGCAAAGAATTATGCTTTGGAGAAAAAGTGAAAAATCTAAACATTTGTAAACGTTTATTTACATTGTTGTCAATTACTTTTTTTATATTTTAAGGTTATTTTATCAACGAACATAGAAGTGTTATACATTTTTAGATTCCGAAAATTATGCGCTATTTTTTAATGCTAAAATTGAAAAATCGATTTTTTTTGTGTGTGATGTCCTGGCTCCCTTAAATTCCAATCAATTCGATATCTATAAAATCCTTTAAGTATTAAGTAGGTAATTTTAAGGTGTGAATTGCTTTAATTTTAAATTTCATTGATAAACCTAGGACACACACACACATTCTAGACCTAAATATATATGATATTCTCCACATTTATGAGAAATCATAATAATATTTTCCATTTATTTCATAATTCACTAAGAGAAACTAACTTACCTGGGTTACAATGAGTAAATTTCCTTTTATAATATGTACCGATTCAAATATTATCCACAATGAAGCTATGTAGGACTAGTATATATATCATATTAAATCATCGCAAATCCCTTGAAGACATTTTAATAAACGATGAGATTAGAATAATGGTATCGCAGGAAAATGGATTGTGATCGGAATATATTTGCTCAATATTTAATGATGTCAACATGTGTGGAACCGATATGATAAAATTAGATATCTTACAGTTGAATTGCAATATATTTTAAAGGTATCGGAGTGTGTATGACATGATTATATAGTATGCGATTTCGATATAATATTAAAATTTCAATTTCGCAACAGATTATATATAGTATACTCGTTAAGTTAAAATGCATTTTTATTCGCTAAATTATTTGAATTTTAATGAGACCTTTATTAGTATTTAATAACGGAAGTACTATGCAACACTTTTGAGAGATAGAAATATAAAAACGCTTGGCAGTTTTTATATTTTTACTCTTTTACTTACTTTTTATATTTACAGGGTGTCCCAAAGATCAACGTCAAGCAGGCACGAGTTGCAAGGGGAAGGTATTATCAGTTCTGAGGGGAAAAATCAGTATATCTTGTTTAATTTCTTAAGCGGTAAATTTGTGTGCACAGAATATTACAAAAAAAAGTCACATTTTTTTTATTACATATAGTTAAGCGTAATACTTCACAGAATGCAAAAAAGGAAGAACTTTATTTAAATTTTAAATTTTTAAATTTTCACACATTATTTTTTTATTTAATATTTGTCGAACACAAAAACCCCTAAATGTTTTTTTAAGTACACTTGTGAGGGAATGGTCCCTCTCTCTTGACCGCCTAGATGTGTGGGAGGAAAGGAAGGAATACCAGATATATTCAAAGTCCACTTATTTATTGACCTCCCAAAATAGCAACGCTAATTCAATTAATTTCAACAAGAAGAGAATGTCTCAATGTAAGTAATATACGTGCAACACACACACACACACACACAACGAGATACATGAATTATATATATATAAGTAGACTACAAATATCGACATCTTTATTTTAGGATCAATTCTATTATCTCAATGAACTAAGGTATCCGACTACTTATGACAACTTTTTTTTGAAAGAATGGAAATATGGGGATTTTTTTGTGATTTTTAGATTTATTTAATATATTTTAAGAAAAAAATCGTAAAATTGAGAACAGAAAAAACAATTATTGCTATTAAAATGGGAAAAAACTGGTGAAAATGTACAAAAAATTACATAAACGGGGCCCGCTCTGTACAAAAATGTTTTGAACAAATTTTCAATTTTTAAACTTTAATGTGCTACTTTGTTATTCATGTTTGAAATGGCCTTCAGGATAATAGATATTTTAATTTTTACAAAAACTAGAGCACTCTATCTTAGTTGTTTAATGAAATTGCTTAAAAAAAAACAGCGATTATATTCACATATAGGACTGTAAATTTTGAAATAAAACAGTTATTTATAAATCTGAAGGTCAAAACACTTCTACTGTTATACGAAACATTCACAAAAAACTTTAGCAAATTACTTTCAAAACTTTTTGAGCAATCGCTGTCCCCGTTTGAGTTTTTCGAAAAAAACTCATTTCGATTAAAACGCATTTTAAAGTTTGACACCTTGTGTAAAATTATGGCATCTTCTTTTATTAAAGCACTTGTAGTTTTGGTTCTAGTGAATAGAAAATAAAAAGCTTGGTATTTTTATTAAGCGAATAAGATGGCTTATAAAATAAAATCATAAAAAGAATTTGTCAATTTATGAAAAAAATCATGATTTTAGGGTAGTCGGATACCTTAACGTTAATTTAACTTTAATGACTAATCGTCACTTTAAATCTTTCGCATACTTAATATTTGAAATATTCTATAAATTTAAGTAATACCTGATCAGTAGCAATCTCACCTGACTTCTGGTTTTCTCTCTCTCTTTTTCTCCACGTTGCTAGCTAGAAAACCTTGACTATATATAGTAGACTTAATTTAAACATCACGGTTTCTTCTTCAAAAGGGTTGGTTGTGAATAAACGCGAATTAATAGCCCAAAGATTTCTCAAGAGGATTAGAGGAAGGTACGCGGATAGATCCGTTAGACACTCTGCACGTTATGAAGAATGTTTCTTATATCTTAAAAGAATTTCTCTCATAACATACAATTCGAAGCATGATGTAATACTAAGTCTTACATTGTAATCGGCACATAGATAATATCAGTTATTTTTTTTTATTATGTTTCGATTTTCATTTCTGTTCAAGTAACAAATTGTCCATTTCCTTGCCCTTTTCATTACAGAATATTTTGAAGAATCTAAATTCCTGGCTTCAATGAAATATTATTACCTTCACCACAAAAAATATTTCGGATGAGAAGGATTTAAGTACAATCGACAAACTGCATCACTTAAAAACACTATCACTAATAATCACAGGATGTGAACTAAAAGCATGTGTAAATCAAAGTTAGAAAGAAAAAATATCAGTGCCCGTGTTGCGAAAAGGCAAATTGGTTGTATCTAGCCTTTTCGGTAGCCCGTATGGTGTACGGGCAAATGAGAAATTGGAATAGTGCTTCTCAAATTTTTTTATATTTCGCCCCAATATTCTCAAAATTTTTTCATCGCCCCCCCCCTCTTTTACAACAATGTAATAATTCAACAATACCCCTTTGACGTTAAAGCTACAATAGTTTTTAAGGGCCCCGTGTTTTTAACCCGCTTGTTCAGAAAGTGTTCATTGCCACGGACATATATTTTGTTTTCAAAGTGCAATTTTTTCTTGCACTGCTATCCAAAAATTTTTCCAAAAGGGTTTTGAAATTCAATAAAAAGGACCTTTCAATTTTTGAAGGATTTACTTATTTTTTCATTTTCTTTCTCTCCTCCCCTTCAATATATCCCTACGCTCGCATACGGTAAGCAAAACATTGGCGGTAAATGTTTAACTTTGAATCGGCAGTTAATTATAAACCTACAAAATAAAAAGGGGTTTTTTTTTGTATTTAAATTTTCTTTACGAGCACAGATACAATGTTGCTGTACTGATCAATTTGTGTATTTTTTGTTTTGTTTTTTTATTCAGAATTATTTTTTTTTGTTTCTTTCTAAATAAAATTTTTTTAAATTTGCTTTCGCTTACGACTTTTATGCTCGTGCCTACTTCGTAAGGTTATCACGAAAAACGCCCCCAAATTTTAAAAACCGGTTAATGATGTGCCCGGTTTTTTGAATTTTCCCCCCCGATTAAATTTTTTTTGTGACTACAATTTTGGGTTTTTTTTGTTTTTAGTCATCAGCAAAGGGTCTGATAAACCCATCTATTAATAGATTCTGGTAAAAACATTTGGTTTTGTAAAACAACGCAGTGCGGGTTCGGTTTTAGGGAAATGCGTCGCCTAAATTCGACTTTCCAAAAAACTTGTGTGTGCTGCGGGTAATGTGACTACCACCCACATCAAAGATCTTAAAATGTTGCCTGGCCGTGGGCCAGTGGTATGGTATCGGATCGTGGCTGGCTTTGTCGGGGTTTTAGCCCCGACGACTAAAAAGACTCGTTAGGGGCAGGTTCCCCGCAAAACTTAGGTGAAACGTCCTCCCGTTGGTGTGTTGTGTAGTTGGAGGGGTGTCAGCTCAGGTTTTCTCCCCGCCAACCATGGCTCAAAATTACGTGGTCCGTCGCCAAAAGCCCTCGTGTAGCTGAGCAGTGCGACGTTAATATTCACTCACTCAAAAGATTGCCCATTTAATTACGACTACAAAATGGCACAACACTTTTTCTTTTGTACCTATAAAAATCATAGTCAATTTTTTATTTGCAAAACATCTTACTTTAAAAAAAAGGGAAAAAAAACCTTTGTTGACATTTTGCATCACATCATTTGGGAAGGTGACCACAAATTCCTAACTTTTACAGTGATCACTAACGTGAACTTATATGGGCGTGCTATTAAACACAGTCAGAAATCGAGCAAAAAACTGAGTTGGGATAGTTAAAATTAATGTTGTGTGTATGATTTGTTTTAAAGGTATCCGACTACGTTGGGAATCTATTTTCCAAAATGGATAATATTCGATATTTGTGTCTTTTAGATTAGTCGTAGAAAAATTTTTTTAAGGTTATGAAAAAAAAATTAAATATAAATAGGAAAAAAATTTAACTTGAAAAAATTTTTTCCAAAATGTCCCCCTTTTTTAAAAAATGCTTCTATTGTATTAATATTTTGTCTGATTCAGCTCAGACCTCTGTACAGAGGCAATAAAATTTTTTTGAAATGCATAATTTGGGAATCGGTTTACCCATGTTTTACAAAAACGAAGGAAAAAATTTTTAAGAAAATACGCCGATTTACAAATGGTTAAACTCTAAAAATAATGTGAATTTCTAAAAACTCGGAAATTCAAAATCGGTAAAAGGAAAAATTTTAATACGAAATTTTTACAAAAAAGAACCATTTGGAAAAAGGGATTTTAAATTAAACCAAAATTTATTTAAAATTTTTTTTGAAAATCCAAAAAAAAATTTTACATTTTAACGGAACATAAAAATAAATGCGTTTTTTAAAATCATGGTTTCCGCGCGTGAACGTAGTCGGATGCCAAAAATAATATCAAAATTTGAATAGCCTAAAAAAAAATATTACATACTCTCCCGTCAAGTTTTTTCAAAAGATGACCCATTTTAATAAAGATTCCAAAATGGTATTGCACTTGCTTCTTTTCTATCCATAACAATTATTGCCAATTCTTTTATAAAATGCCATTACTTTATCGTACTTTCATGCGAGGGATAAATTACTGTAATATCTGGCGTATAACGCGCACCGGTGAAATTATCCCGGTTTTTTTAAAACCCCATTTTTAATTTTAGGTAAATTTTTGCGCCCCCCTCTTTCACGAAGGAATAGGAAATGTTAGTATATAATTCTCTTATGTTTTGAAGTCATTTGTTCGAGGTACTATCACAGATTTTGGAAAAAAAATAGTATACTTTTTGAACTATATCTCTTTTATTTTAGTTCATAAGGCATGTCACTTCTTTTAAACAAACAATATCTCGATCTATGTAAGTCTAATTGTTTTCTATGCCCATCTCTTTTTTTTTTACATTTTTATAGCTGCCGTTCTTATAACCAGCTTATAACGCGAACCCTTAAATTTCGATCTTATTTTTTGTGTTCAAAGTGTGCCTTATACACTGGACTTTTCTATATGGGGCCTGTTTTAAAAAAAATCGCTTTTGATTTGAATAGAATCATATATCGATAAAAATTTTTAAAATATCGGGAAAAAAAAAATTTTCCCGTTTTATGGGTTTTTGGATTTATTTTTTTGAATAATTTAAAATTTTCTTTGGTTTATTATGAATTGTAAATGCGCTTGAAAGTTTTGGTTTAAAACGTTTTTATTCAAATTAGGTTTCCCATTTATTTTTAAAGATTTTCTAAAAAAAACATGAATTTAATACGCAGATATACTCAAAAGTTATTAAAACATGAACTATAAATTTTTTCCGAACAATCATGTCAAAAATATGTTTTATGCCACTTTGAATAGATCTGTGTTTGCGTTTTTGTCTATAACTCTTTCAACATATTCCACGCTCAGAAACTAAAAAAAAAATCCATTAAATATATGAAACCACCAACATAATTTACATAAATTCTTGAAAATATGTACATATGTACAAGGAGAGTTATAAAAAAACTTCATTTAAAAAAGAACTAAATATCATTCGTGAACAATTTCATAACTTGTTGAAAATTTTATAATTCCATAAGCATATTCAAATACTTTTTAAACTTTCAATAACAATTTTATAACAAAAATTAGGGTGCTTAAGAAAGAAAAGATGATCAAAATTGACTGTGTGTGTAGCCCAAATAAATTTCTAGTAGGAAATTTTAGGCAAGTATGAAAAATACACTTGACCCAAATATGTAATGACTCGATAAGGAATAAAAATATACCAATATCAAATTGCGTCATAAACTATGTAAGCAACAAACCAGAAAGCTGATAAACAATTTATTTCCAAAGATTATTTTTTTAAAAAAAGTATATAAGAATAAAAAATATATTGTTTCCCCAACTCCCAAAATTAGTAAATCGTTTTTTAAAATTTTATTCGTTCAGAAATATATATATATATATATATATTCATTCATTATAGAGAGTTTTAGAAAACAAACGGATTGTTTTTCAAGCGTATGTATTCTGTTTCATTCAATCCCGACCATTCAGCTGGCAATCACAATAAAATTAATAAACGTCGAAAAATAAAAGCACCCAGAAAGTATTTTACACTTCGTCTCACTGTTCACAATGGGTGGTACTGGGAAGCAATTATTTACTTGTCAGAGTCAGAAGATGTGTTCTACGAGACTCTTTTTTTTATTCCTTTTTTCTGCCTGTAGTCCTTTGTTTGCACGTGTAGGAGTACATTTCATTACAAAAAGAACGTTTTATCATCAGATTTATTTGGTAATGTATTTGGTTAACTCGAAAATCACTAAATTACTTTTGAAATTAAAATCGCCGAATTAAACACCAATAAATGAATCATACACTTTTTGAACTATTCCATTGTCTTTGTTTCAGTTACAAAAGCTCTTTCCATCCTGAAAATTAAACTATTATAAATTGAAACATTAGAATTCTCGATAGAATTGCTTCAAGAACCAATATTTATTTTACGTATGTATTTACTTAGCATAAATTACGACATTTGTTCTTAAACGTCTTTAACCTTTAAATGAATTATTTTTGTAAGTATAGAATTTAAAGCGTAGTTAAACCATATTTTATGCAAGTTATACAACAAATAACAGTTACATATTCCATATTCTAACATACCACATACCCCCCATTCACCTGGGGCCCGTCACGTGGGGCACAGAGTCACCCCAGGCTCTTGAAATCTTTAATTCTGGAAAAACTGTTTATTTGTTACAAATGACCTTATCAGTAATTTTCTATAAACTAAAATGTAACTTCATGTAAACTAAAATGTATTTGTCACATATCTCCACTTTTTTGAGAACGGAAAACGTTTTCTTGCAATCTCAAGGTACCTGAAGGTGAATGAAATTCCCGCGCGACCCTATGAAAAGGCTACGTTTTCCCTCCAGTGAACGAACGCCTTGTCGGTTTTGGTTTCTGTGTTGTGCGACTCATTATGGCAGTGCTTCTCAAAGTTTCAATGTTTGCGACCCAATATTTATTCATAATTTTCATCGCACTAGAGGAAATGTAAAAACGACTTTCTATATGGATTGACGACGAAATTGAACGCAATATGCCACTAAGCCAACCTAAATTCTTGATAAAAAGGCAGAAAATTGGAAATATAGAAGAGACAATGATCTGAAATGTAAACATACTGACTTGGAATTTTATTTATTTTTATATGTATATTTGTTTATCCTGTTTCTATATTTGTAATAAATAAATTTTTGTTTTATTGTTATAAATGGCATAATTAATAAGTTTAATGGTAAAATACCTGGATAATTTTCTACCCATCTTCCCCTAACCCCATTATTTACATGATGAGATAATCTCGTTTAACGCTGTTTCATATTAAGCTCAACTTCAATGGAACGTATATCCCCGCGTTAAGCGGGGTCTTACTGTATTAATTAATTAAATAAATTTAATGACCGGTTTTTGACGTCAACTTAGATTCGTCTCTATTGTTGTAACAATGTAACTGTTAAAACAAAGACAAAATTTGGCGTCAAAAACCTGTTTTTCAGCCAAGCTAGCCAAACCAGATGTGCATTGTTACAACAATTTCATACAAATCATGCTCTTTTTTCAATACCTACTATTAGTTCACTCTTTCCCTATATATGTATATATATATATATATTTTATTCAAATCTTAAGTCGTTAATAAAATAATTTCTATTCATCCATTCAAAAAAGGAACTGACTTAATTTTTTTTATATATTACTTGTTAGCCTCCAATCACTGGTACTGCCGGTACAATGTATAGCATCATTGTTTGGCTGAAAAATATTATGATTCTTTGACATAAGGTAAAAGTTTCTGGTTTTGTCCAGCTTGGTACGCTACACAATTCATTTTACATGACAAAAATGTCACAGTAAAAATTCCACTCATAATAAAAGATCTCCAGATCATGTGATTGTCCCCTACAAAATGTCTCTTTCAAAATACTATTTGTTCTTTCCCAGATCGTTTCAATATGAAATAAATTCGCATGGTTAATCCATAATTAATTTTTTTTTATCACTGAACACAACCTGCAACCAAACATTTTATTTATGCAATCTGAGATGTGTGTGAAAATTATCAAATGATGGCGAAAAAAATTAGTTTGTTCGCATATTTTTTCGGACAGACTCATATCTCTGCATTCTTGTTATCGAGATTCAAATATGGGGTCCTTTTTTAACACGCTTTTATAAGATTCATTTGTATGTAACGGAATCTTTGAACTCGAATTTTACCCACTTTAAAATGTCGGATTAAATCGAAATTTTCACACTTGTCGAGGACCGATGACAATACAATAATTTCATAAACTTATTCCATTGTCCTGATCAGGATCATCAAAAATAACTATTTCCAGATTTGGGGACGTATTAATTATATCATTTCCAGGTTTGGCGACTAATTCCATGTACTTTTTAGATTTGGCGACTAATTCCATATACTTTTCAGATTTGGCACTAAATCAAGATGCCATTTCCAGATTTGGTGACTAAAAGATAAAATGTGCTTCAGCCATTTCATACCACAATATAAACAATTTTGTTTAGTTTTTCCGAAAATGGAAATAAAAAAAGACTTGTGCATGTTAAGTCTGTTTTTTTTTCTAAATTCTCTTGTGGGATCTCAGAAATGAAACATTATTCATTGCTTCATTTTACCAAAACGGCTGAGAATTGATTTAGAGGTCACCGGATTAATTAAGTTTCAGAGAGAATGTTAAGAGATCTTTTTAGTTAAAAATATCATTAACTTAACACCTTCTTTCGTATGAAATATTTCAAACTTAAGTTTTCCAGATTTCTTTAAATGGCTGATCCTACATTTTGCAGTATGGACGCACTGATAGGATGCCAATGGGTATTCCAGATTCTAAAAGAGGACTCATTAAGATTCATCAATGAATAAATGATAGTTTAAAAAACTAAAAATACATATTTTTACTCTAGATCGAACTAAAAAATGAAAAAAAATTATAGTAAAAAAAAAATTAAAAAACACGCATTTATGTTTAATCGAATTAGAAAGTAAAAAAATATTTTTTAGTATTCGAATAAAATGATTAACGAGAAATTTAATGTCATTGTGATAAAAGCGTGGGGGGTGCTTTGTACTACATTTTTACACTAATTCAGCATTTCGGAATAGAACTAGTAAGAAATTGTAACGATATCGAGCACCCCACCATTACCCCAATGGCATTAATTTTCACGTTAATCGTTTTATTCTTATATTAAGAATTATTTTTTTTACTTTTTAGTTCGGTTAACCATAAAAGCGTGTTGTTTAGTTTTTTTAAACTATAATTTATTAATCTTATACTCTAAACATTTGAGAAGGGCACTTTAAAACAAATTTGTTTCTTAGAAAAATTTTCAGATCATATTGTTTCTAGGATATCATAGAGTTTGACGCTGCACCGACAATTCGACGTTTATCTCTTGAAGAAAGTACAGTGTATTTAATTGCTAGATTAACTGTCTTATTACGAAGAAAGTATGAACCACCTTTACATCTCAAGGTCGTAATTAGCCAAAGTTGATTGAAGAATAATTCAAAACAAGACAAAAATAAAGGAAAATGAGTTGTTACATTTATTTTAATTGAATTATACTAAGTCAGCCAAGTATAACTTGAACATTATCCTATTACCGTTTTCATAATTAAATTCATGGCTAGGAAAATTCGAAAGAAAAGGAATTAATTATTTTCAGAGTAAACAGCCTATATCTCATTATCTACTAGAAATATGACTTTTAAAAAAATAAAATAGTTTTCGCAACTAAATTAACTCTTTGTGCGAGAAATAATAAAATAATAACGAGTTCTAAGCGAGATAATTGTAACGGTAGATGTGTTGAAGCCCATTTTATTTCATGTTTTTAAAATATTATTTTCTGCGTTGAAAGTGAGTATGCAGATAAAGTTCAATATTCAGAACTTTAGTTTTTAATCTTGTTTCTTTCGTGCAAGTTATAAATAATAAATATGTTGGAATCGTGTTAACTAATCCTCTCAAATTTCAGTTCAGTGTTTATCCGTATAAGTGTAACTAAAGAATGATTTTGGTCCGAGAGTAAAAATAAAGTGCTTTTGTTATGTTATTAAATTACATTAACTGGATTATAAATTATAATAAATACATATTTTAACTATAACATGGTGCTATAACAATTTTAATAACTAGTAACCATTCTGGCATACTATATACATAAAGTTTGATAAAGTAAGTTGTTAGAAGAACATTGTTATGCATTTTATGTAACACTATATTATGGGATTAACATATTTAGTTAAAAGAAAGTTTTTCTTTACACCTTTAGGTATTGCATCTATATTTTTATTAAATTTCATGGGTCTTTGAAATGTATTTATTATTTTTAAATGTTTACTTTACTGTCAATTTCTTTACTAGCAATTACATAGAAAAATTATTGTGAAAATCAATTTTTTAATATTTATTCATACATTTAGCAATCATGAAAGGTAATGTTTTCTTGTGCTTTTCATTATTCTTCAATTAAACCTCTAAGTAAAATTTAGTATAATTTTATGTTCAAATACGTAGTAGGATTAAAGTGTTTCCGGACAGAGTCTAAACCCCCCAAAATATTACGTTAAGTTGCTGAAACACATCATCCTTCTAAATAAGATGCTTCAGCAAACAGCACACTTTTGCCATAGCTAGAAAAGCTCATCGAAACATTTCTGGAATCCATTTTTAGCCCTGTCCTTTTAATTCATTTCCGAGATGCACTTTCAACTTCGGTGAAGTTTGGGAAATCGACGCCCTCCAAGTGAGGGCCAGTTCGGGGGTTTTTCCCAAAAGTTTCGGGGGAAATGCCAAAAGGGGGGGAGGAACCGAACTCACCCAATAAATTTTAAACATATAAGATGCAATAGGAAATGTAGCAATTACTATTATATGTGTGTGTTTCTGTTCAAAAATTTATTAACTTATTATATATGCGTTTAAAAAAACAATTAGAATCTTATTCTTTTTCCGCAGTTTTTCCAATGAATAATAATCAATCCAAAACCCAGCAAAAAAGCTTTTTTCCCGGGGAAAAAAGGAAAAAACCCGATGTTTTGCCCAAGTGTTTTTAGGCCTTTGAATCCCAAAAAAGACTACCCATCAAATTTTCCCTCAGAATGGATTTCATGAGTAGTTCATCTAAAATCAAGCCAAATTTTCCCTTTACACAGGCCGTGCTCATTATCAATGAGTCTCTCAGCGATCATGTTTTCGAAGGTAAGAGGATTGCATTTTTATTAAACATGTGTATCTTTGTCAGTACATACAGTCGAACCTCCGAATGACGGACCTTTGTATCACGAATTTCTCTACGAACTTTTGCCTGAAACCAAAAACATTTCACTATTTTCTTCGTAAACTTCCAAACAGCGAAGTGCATTTTCTATTTAACGAATTTTTTTCAATTTTTACTATTACCTCACAATCTCTTCCTCTCTATCTCTTCATAAATATATATCTTGTTCAAATTTTCAATAATTAATTAAATACCTTAAATTCATCCACTGAAGTCTAAGTTCATTTTTTTTAAAACTTGTAGTGGATGAAACTTGGGGAAAAAATTTTAATTTTTTTAAATTTAAAATTTTTTCTAAGGTTTTTTTATGAAGTTTTTATAAAACCACTAACTACAACAGATGACGCCACTCAAGTTCAGTTATGTTATTTTAAAGTTGTAGCGCATCCCACGATGTTAATACAGTTTTTCAAATATTATAATTCATTATTTAAATTTAATTAATTAAAATAAAAATAAAAAACTTTTTGTTGATTTATGTAGGGATTGGCTTTAAAAAAATATTTTTTATATTACTTATTATCTTGTAATTTGATTTTTTCCTCCCCATTTTTAAAATATATATTTTGCGGGTCCTTGAGGATTTTTTTGAGATCAGTCCCCAAAAAAACAATGCAGTTCTTTAAGAGCGATGAGAATTTATTGTCGAAAAAACAAAATTTTTTAAATACAGGATTCAACAGTAATATTCACAAAATAAATTCAGATGGTCTTCACACCTTCCACAAACACCCCGGGCACAATTATCTGTATTTTAAAATACCCCGTATAAAAAATTATTCACAAGCAATCACTCGTTCAACAGCCGAGGTAATCACTAATCACTTCAACAGTCAAAGTAATTCTAACTGATCGCTAGTCAAAACCAGACTGATTGACATTCGGCGAGCATCCTCTATTTGTATTCCTTGCGGATAATTCGAGAAAAGACCCACTTGCGTCATAGATCTTGAAAAACTAATTTCTACAAGAATCCAAAGGGGTTCCCAACTTGCCAAAAAAAGTTCCCCCAAAATTTGGGCCCAAGTCACCAAAACGATGCCAATTTGGCTCTATCAACCCCAAAATTTCCCCCTTATAACGTCCCGGACGGCATTTGTTTATGAATATTGAAATTTTAACGTAAATTAAATCTAATTTAAAAAGAAAGATAAAAAGGATTAAAATCCAAATACAAATTTTTTACATTTTTTACAAAAATTATTTCCCAATATATATATATATATTTTTGAATTTTTAAAATATAAATATATATATTTTGGGCATTTTTTCAAATTATTCTCTCAGTTAGCACATTTTATCGTGATTGTTGACCTTGAACTGGTTTTACTATGTGTCTATCTCACGTTGAATATAGAAAAGGCAAAAATTTTTCAAACAAAAACCTCAAATAAAACTAACAGATTTTATCAGTAGCTAAATTTTAGGATGCATATAGTAGTGTGTTTGCTTAAAATTACTGGCTATAAAATAATGTATGTTTAAAATTTCCCAAAAAGGGTTTTTTAAAATTTGAAAATTGTTAAAAATTCACCCCCAAGGGTATAAAATTATTTTTTAAAGTTGAAAATACAATATATTGCAGGACAATGTTTTTTTTCTTCTTTCCCTTGCAGATTTCTTTTGACGGGTAAGATATAAAGATGAATAGATATTAATATTCAAAAAGTATGAACACTTACTTTTTTTAAAAAGTAATAAATACTATTTATGAATTTAAAGTCTGTTTGTGTAGTTTTAATGTATATTAAAGATGAATCTCTATTTAAAGAATTTTAAAACACAGCGAACTTTTTTTCGAGATTTAGCGACTTCGTTAAATAAAGGTTCGACTGTATTTACAAAGCGCATCCCATTAATAATGAAATAAAATATCAAAATATGTATCGCAGAATAATTTTATATTTTTTTCCCTTGCGTGCGTAGTGACATATTTTGAATTAAATGATAAAATTTTAAAAATTTTAGTTTTTTTTTACTTATTATTATTACGATCAGCGATCTCCAAACTTTTTTTACAAAGTATTTCAGTAAAGAAAGCAAGTAATATGAAACATTTTCCTAAAATAAATACAAAATAAGAAAATTCCCTATTAGGTCAACAAAAAAAAAAATTTTTGTTTTAGCTAATTAAATTTAATTAATGAATTAATATTTGAGAAACCTGTATTAACATCAAGTGTTATCCACTACAAGTTTAAGAAACATATATAGGAAGCCAAAAAATTCCTTAGAAAAACTTACGAGCGTAATCTGTTGGTGGTAACTAACTTCGTCAGTAATAACGCAGAATAAATTTAAAATTAAAAAAAAAATTAATGAATTAATATTTGAGAAACCTGTATTTACATCAAGTGTCATCCACTACAAATTTTAAGAAATGTATTTCAACTTTACCCCTATGTACCTCTACTTTTAGGAGCACTGATTTAGACAGGAATAGTTAAATGTTTTCATTAATTTTCTTGTATGTGAAATATTGCTTTGGTCCATATCAACGTCTTGTCGACCTTTGATCGATTAACAAATTTCGGATATATATTTTTCGACATTATTTTCGTTCAAATACTAAGTTATAAAAATTATACCTAGAGCAGGAAAAGAAATCTACATATGTTGTTTTTCTGCTGCCACCTGTCTGAGGATTGTCAGATAGAGGCTTATCACAACTGATGTTAGATATCTTGAACGAGAACCCGTCCTACACTGCTGGCCACCGTAAATGCAACACCCTGAAGGAAGCATGCAAATAACATGAAATTTACAACATGCATTAGCGGAGGTGAGATATGCAAATGATTAGAATTTCGGCACAGACACACATCACACGCGCCTGTGGCGCCCCCTCAAAGCGCTATTTAAGGCTTGGACATTTCAACGATTTCAAGTTCGGCAATTGTGTTTTTCTTGTGGTTTTTTCAAAAAACGATCGGCGAAAAGATTTTAATCAAGTATCCGAGTTCGACAGAGGAAGGATAGTGGCCTACCGAGATTGTGGATTATCTTTCAGGCAAATCGGTAGTCGTGTTGGACGAAACCAAACAACTGTAATGCGGATATGTGACCGTTGGATGCAGGAGGGTACGATGGACCGGGGTGGTCGATCGCATCCACCTCAGTCCATCACTTCACGTGAGGACAGGCAAATTGTGCGGATGGCAGTGACGGATCGCTCAGTCACATCACGAACCATAGCACAGCACATTG